>JAVGWX010000003.1:125581473-125916473 GCA_036924085.1 Ariolimax columbianus | reverse complement strand
AAATACTGTTTCTAGAGTTTGTACAAAAAGTTTCTTGTATTCAGCAAGCTGTAGTGACGTTGTGATTGCTGCTACTGCTGCTGCTGCTGTTGCTGCATGGCTTATATTTGTGATTTCATTTATTTATTTCAATATTCGAGAAGCATAGGGTCCCAACTACATCTGGCCTGTTTACAGGAAGCTTGTATCCAAGCACCTACAGTGGAGGTTTCGTAGCACTGCATTTACGTAATGCGGTTGCTAGTCACATGCACAACCCTCTTTAACGCCTTTAACGTCATGCTTGCAAGGTTAAAGTGGTCCTAATCTGTTCATTATGTGTAGCATTCATGTGGTTATTGATAAGTGGACACCACATACTTACCCGGGCTGATAGAAACAGACCAAATAAATGCCAACAGGGTATGGGCACTGTTTTATAAAACACCCAACACGGGTAGTGATTGACCAAACCACCTGATCAAAATAAAAAGAGAATTTACCTTTGTTATTACGCTCGACTAGTTTGCTTCATTTATTCATAAGTATTACAAGGTTATGTCATGTTATGTCATGTTATGATATATTATGTTATGTTATATTATGTTATGCAGAATCAACGTCACTGAACATCTGGGCAGACACATTTGCGCTCAATTTGACTGATATAAGGTTGAAGGTTATGGGAGCTGTTACCTTTAGCTCACTTGTTGTACACACTGGGTTCAATAATAACAATAGTGTTTAATTTCAACTCAGGACATACTAGGTGTTCGAAAACTAAACCAGACTTTATTTTTCCGCGTAAATAAAATGAAGCATGTGATATATATGGGACCGTCTTACACATGAGTGAATTTTACCCACCAGCAGATATACTTCAATCGCTGGCAGTCAGCCTTCCAGTGTTGAGTGTAGTGAGCACATGTCGGGTTTTCATTCACCAGTCTTACAGAACCATCGTGTCACCATTCCAGAACTTGCGGATGAGGTGGGGATAAGCATTGGTTCGGTACGCCCCATTATGTGGTGGGGATAAGCATTGGTTCGGTACACCCCATTATGTGGTGGGATAAGCATTGGTTCGGTACACTCCATTGCGTGTTGGGGATAAGCATTGGTTCGGTACAGTCCATTATGAGGTGGGGATAAGCATTGGTTCGGTACGCCACATTATGTGGTGAGGATAAGCATTGGTTCTGTACACCCCATTATGTGGTGGGGATAAGCATTGGTTCGGTACATTCTATTATGTGGTGGGGATAAGCATTGGTTCGTACATTCTATTGTGTGGTGGGGATAAGCATTGGTTCGGTACATTCCATTATGTGATGGGGATAAGCATTGGTTCGGTACATTCCATTATGTGGTGGGGATAAGCATTGATTTGGTACATTCCATTATGAACGAGGATTTGGCTATGCGTAGAGTTACCTAAATTCGTGCCGAAGCTACTAACAAAGGATCAGAAGCAACGCTGTCTGGAAGGACATGCTTAACTGCGCAAACCGCGACCTCGATTCCCTGACCACTGGAGTAAAATCGTGGGTTCATGGGTACGATATGGAAACAAACTGCCGTCGTCCCAGTGGAGACATTTATTATCCCCGAGGTAAAAAAAAAAGCGAGGCAGGTGCGCAACAATGTCAAAGTCATGTTGACCGTTTTCTTTTACTTTAGCGGGGTAATGCATCGCAGGTACCGCACCACAAGGTCAAAACATTACTGCAGAATACTATCTGGAGTTCATTCGTTGCCTTCGTGATACTGTTGTACGCAAACGACCGAACCTGTGGACATCGGGAACTCCATCATGACAATATACCTGTCCATTCTTCACATCTGATTCAGACTTTCCTGGCCAAACACATTCCTCTGGATTGCCAGGCTCCCTATTCTCCAGACATGACTGTTTGCAATATTTGGTTGTTCGCCGAGCTGGAAATTCCGCTGAAACGGGCCAGATTTGAATCACAAAAATACATTATGCGGAATGCCACGACCCATCTGTACTCTATTCTCAAAGGGGCCTTCCTGAAATAATTTCAACACATGCGGAACCGCTGAGAGGTGTGTTTGAAAAGTCCCAAGAAGAGTACTTTGAAGGGGATTAGGGTGTCAAGCCTCTAGGTGAGAAATTGTATTTTTCAGACCCAAAAGGGCAAATACTTTTGAACACACCTCGTATATGGAATACCATATAGCTTAATGCGCTCATAGATTGATTTCAGTATGCCCCTACTACAATACTCTAATTCCGTGCACACCACATATGATGTTCGTCGATCTCATGTGATGAAGACCACTGTCTTTGTTTGGCCGTGTGAAGAGTCTTGTCTCTTGCTGTGTTCGCTGAAATGGGTGACTTGTACGGTGATTTGGATTCAAGTGAGGAAGAAACTGCGATTTTTGTCAACATCTCTCCTTACCTCCCCCCCCCCCTATCCTCTTCTCTTCCCCCCCCCCTCCCCTTCCGCTTCCTTGGAATTCTTTAGTTTGTGGATTACTCTTGTTTTCTGCAGAGTGTAAATTCTTCACAGGACACTGGTAAGAGGGGCATGTCTGTTTGTTTTTTTTTTCAAAATGAGGGGTTGTTGTTGGATGTGGTCTATTCAATATCTCTGTAAAAGGTTTTGCCCAGCGTTTCGTCTGTTCTTTTTCCGTAAGAAGGTTTATCTCTGATTGGTGTATTTGTAGTAGGTGGTTTATTGCATAACTGTCTTGTGATCTAATGAAGGTATCTGCTGTTATCCACTTTTGATGCACTTTCAGCTGTTGCGGCCAGTTCATAGACGAACTGCCTCTTGTCTTTACGAGCGTTATATTTAACCATTTTTTTAGTGAGTCATGCGGCTTCTTGCAATTCTCACATGCAAAATGTGTTGTTGCTGCAAGGTGGTTTAGTTTTTCTGTTTGTCTTTCTTGAATTTTACCCCAGGTGTCATCACTGAGATATTTTGTCTTTTTGTGTTTGAAGTATTCCGCTGTCGTTACAGCTACGGCTTTCAATGTTGTACTAAACTTCTATTTATCAATCGTGCCAATTGTTGTGATATCAGTTAATGTTGGTGATGACTCAGTATGCTGATGCATCTTTGCATTGTATTCTGTTTGGGTTTCTGTAAATAGCAGTTTATGTGCATCAATTGTCTTTGTTTGTTAGCTGGTAAAGCGTTTTCAGTTTAATCTTTTATTTGGCTGTGCAAAGATTGTAGTCACTGCCAATGTCTGCTCCACGATAAGATCTGACATCCTGAATTGATGAACTGAACTTTGTGTGAATACAAAAATTATATATCTGATTTTTTGTTTTATCATCAGGAAAATTCGAAGTTATCTTGTGGATGTCTTTTGTGGAAAGATGGAATCTGCTACAAAAACAAGACTTATATTTCACAGAATTCTAATAGTCGTTCACCATTTTCATTCATTTCTCCTAAACCATGTGTGCATAAATGCCTTTGTGCTCCGTCATTGTTGTTACCTAGCTTGGCACTAGACCGTGAAATGCGACACATATTTAAGCATAGTGCTATTCATATAGTCGATGTCCATTCCATGATAATCGGACGGAAGAAAACACAAAAAACGAATGAATTAATCAGACCAAATGAAAAACGACACTTTTCCGTGAACACAAGAGTAAGTCGCGGACTAGTATGAATTCCATGGTCTGGCGGCTTTCATAATGAACTAAAACAGCAGAGCAATGTAGATACGCAGTCGGTTACGGTGTAATCTTTGCTGCTCTTTGCTTACCACATACATACACTCAACCAGCATACAATGTCTACCTGAAGTTCCCAAATATAATTAAGATAACGTCTGAAGATATGGAATATAGAGTTCTACATGAAAGTTAACTTTCTGAACGGTTTGAGATAATAACTTGTGTGCGACAGGGATGTCTCTTTTCACATTTCTATTTCTGCAGGTTTTTTATTGGATTATCAAAACAACAACATAAACCAATAAAAATGGAACTCAGTGAATTTTAACAAAACAACTTAATGATCTGGCACTTCTGTCCCATATTTGCACATCAGATACGAAATCAAATGATGTATAATTGATAGGAAGTCACACAAATTGGAAATGAGAACACACAGAACAAATACAAAGATTGTCATCATTTAAATGCAATTAACAAAAACCAGCTTGTGCTGAGAGATACACGCTTACATAATGTGGAACCATTCACATATTTTGATAGCAATATTGACAAAATGGGCAATATCGTCACGATAAAGACCATATCTTGTCAAATCGTAGGACTGCAACAGACGTTTCAGTTATTGGCTATCTACATTTGATTGATTATCAACTTCTTAGTCCCAGTTTCTATTTGGACCTCAAACTGTCTAAGCTTCATCGCATAAATTCATACTGGGGCCCAGCCACACGTGAATTATTATTGTTGCCACCATCACTTCTAGCAAGCGACACCGACATTGATGCTGACTGTTCACCTGATTTTAACGGCTACATCCATCTCAAAAACGATCAGGCGCCTTGCACCCACCCCCTAGAAATTAAATTTCACCTGCCACATGAGTGCTGCTAGATAGACTACGCAAGATGGAGTCGTAAGCTGGTCAGCGATATAGTTTTCAATCAATTAATCAATGTTCTATAAGTGTCATACACGGCACCTGAGGCAAAAACCAGTGCTATCCAGTTTGATCTGTGTGACGCCACTCTGTTGAGTTTATGTATGTTGTTCAAACCAATAGTCGAGCCCTCTCTGACGATTGTTCTGTTGAGTTTCGTTCAGTCTTCCTCTGTTCCTGCTGCCAGAAAGTAACCACATAAATTTGTGTAGAAGGAGTCTGTTACTGTCCATTCTAAGAACATGGCCGATATATGACCACCGTTTTTTCCAAATGAGTGTTGAAACATATTGATGATTGGCAACTTCTTTAATTGTTTTGTTGGTTTTGAATTCCTTCAAGCCAATGTTCAACTGTTTTCTAAGGCACTTATTCTGAAATGAATACCTCTTTTTCAATGCATTTATTTTCTAGCATTTACATAGTTTAATACCATAAGCACCCTAATATACCCTAAATATTTCGTCAACAAGTTGAATAGTTTTTCAACAAGCAGTTGCAGAACTTCGACGGTGCACCACATTTGCATTTCGAGACCTCACTGAGCACCTTCCAGTCAGTCCTTGCATTATAGTTTCAGATGGATCAATCACATTGCTTCTGGGCAGGGAGTCAATCATGAAAGATTATTTTACCGAACTGTACAAATCTTCAGACCTCCTCCATTCCCCCTCCCACTCTCACTGTTCACTCCCACCCTCTCTGAATTTTCTGCGCTAAGAAATTGGTCATTCCTTCGTGAACTTGTCTCTTTCAAAAGCTATATGATTGCAACATGTCATAAGATCCACTTCCACACTTAAGAACCACTACTCTATCTATATCTATTGTTTTCCGTTTAACGAAATATATAGGGGAAACACCAACGGTTTGACGCCAGCTCTAGGACTATACTCTTACACATGAATAGAGAAAAAAATTGTGTACACTTCAATTAAATGTTCTGCACATTTCTCATAGCTATCTTATGAACTTCTAAAAGTCCGTTCGCCTCTTAGTTAATTAACTGGTCTTCTATGGTAGAAAACATGTCTCCACAGAAAATGTCTCACTGTTCACTCAATGAGCACACACTTCATCACTCATACATAAAAGCACTTATGTTTTATTTACCTGCGTGAAGTGGCAAGCTGGCCAGCAGTCTTCGTCGCTTGTAGGGTCATAAAATATGCCTTCGTTGACCCAGTATGTTAGTGACGCCTTTATAACGTATATAAAACCTACGTCGTATGCAAACGAGGCTATGTTCTCTCCACGCCCTTTAATGTTTTCATGTCCATAGATGCATCTACTTGCCCACTTTCTAGCTTGCTCTTCCAAATCTAGGTCGTATACCTGGCAGAGAGACAAGTAAATAGCTACACGGAACCAATTTATTTGTTCTGTATGGCTTCCAAGTGTTTATGTGGAACTTGTGTCTGTCATAGTATGTAATAGTTACCATTTCCCAGTCTAGGATTAGTAAGTGGTCCGGAATGCGTCCTGCTACTTGCAAAGCCCTGTTCATGACTTGGTAGCGGGAGATTGAGAACGAACGCAGAAGAAGAAGAAGAAGTAAGTGGTTATCTAACTTAGAGAAGTCAATAAAGCAAAGACGAGAACAAGTCATCACACCCCTCAAAAACTCCGAAGTTCTAACACGTTATCACGTTATCCTCGATAGAACAGTCTGCTGTTACTAGGACCATGTGGATTCAGTTGGAGACTTCTCATAGTTTGTGTGGTTTAGAAGTGGATGCCTGAGTAGTAAGGATCATCCTTATCTTTATCATCATAATTATTTAGTAGCCTGTTTCACATTGGTCCATGTTCGACTTCTTTCTGGGAATACGTCTTCGCTATGGGTATACCTGGAATGCAGTGATGTCCATTCTTAGAAACGGAACATTCATTTTCTCTCACCTCGTTCTTGCTGTATTAGTTGTCTGTTATTTTTCACAGATACATTACTTCTGGCCCAATAACACCAAGTATGGAACGAAGACACTTGTTGGTGAAATTCTGATGGTATACGCTTAACCACATACCATGTCTCCGGGACATATAGCAAGCCCTAACTTACATTCGTACTATACAGGCTAAATGTATTTTCAATGGAAAATTTAGTAAGAGCTCCATATTGAGCGAAGAATGTTTAGAGTGATTCTGGCACTGTTAATTAATACTCTCGTTCACGGTAATGGGGAATATGTTGAATAGTACAGATGTTTACATGACATATCCATGTATATTGTGTAGAAATGTCATGCCTTTTGAATAAACAGCTCTTGAGAAAAACGAGGTGCAGCATTACTTTCTGAACGCCTCCTCGTATCTGACTATTATATTAATCTTTATTGTCTTCTTGCTATTCTCATTTATTTTGCTTTCTTTACATGTATCCGCATTTTCACATTTCCCGCTTTTGATGTAAGTCTATTATCTTTTCTAGTACGTCATGCTGCTTTTGTGACAACATACATATTTTGTTTAAACACCCAAAACACATTTGTTAACATATATAATCTATAAAAGTCTGTCTTCAGCTGCTTATCAAATGTTTAGTATATTCTCGTTTTCATACTCTTTATTATTTTCTGCATTGCCCTGTTCATAATAAGAAAGAATGATGAGAAAGTAGGCCTCCTTGTCTTTGCACACTTTGAATTCTAAATGGGTGACAACATGCTGACTGGAAAAAAAAGCAGCAAGCCTTTGTTGAACATTATGCCAGAGCAAACCACATTGATGTCCCTGCAGGTAGGCATACAGGCATCAGTGACGAGCAAACGGGGCACGACAACATCAATATGGCCCCAGAAGAGCATATGCTGGCAAAGTTAACAATGAATGAAATGGAAGAGGACATGAGAACATTAAAGAAAAGGACATCTCCCGGAAAAGACGGGATAACCAAAGAAATGATTATGCGGCTGGGCCAAACAGCAAAGAGGAAACTACTATCAGTCCTGAACAAAAGCTGGAAAAGGGGTATTATACCCCAGGCATGGAAAGACGCAGTACTTGTACCAGTACCAAACAAATGAAAAGACAAAACAGATCCAAATGGATACAGGCCTATCAGCCTACTGAGCTGCGTAGGCAAACTGATGGAACGTATGATAAACACCAGACTGATGTGCTATCTGGAAGAAAAACACATACTAATTCCACAGTAATCAGGCTTTAGACAGCACAGATCCACTGAGGATCAGTTCATCCTCAAAGCTCAGGAAATAGAAGATGCCTACCAGGAGTAAAAACACACAGTAGCGGTTTAGGTGAACCTAGAAAAGGCATTTGACAAAGTCTGGAAAGAGGGACTTAGATTCAAGCTACGAAGAAGTGAAGTTTGTGGGAAAATGTACAAATGGATTAGTTACTACCTCAAAAACAGAACGGCCAGAGTTCAAGTACAAGGGCAGATGAGCAAAAAGGTGATACTTGAGCACGGAGTACCCCAAGGGGGAGTACTGCCACCCACACTCTTCCTGGTGTATATAAACGACATTACAGAGAATATACCAAGAAGAGTCCATATGTGGACCTCTTAAAAGAATCTCACCATAGCAAGAAATCGGATGCAGCAGGCCTTAACATCGCTGGAAGAGTGGGCGAACTCATGGCTGGTCAAAATAAACAAAGAAAAAACATGTACAATATTCTCGCTATCAAACAAACCCCAAAACACCAAACTAAGTCTTAACGGCAAATACCTGCAGCCAAACGACAACCCAAACTACCAGGGAGTCACATTTGATCAGCGCATGACATGGAAAAGTCAGATTGAGAGAAACCGAATGAGAGCCAGAGAAAGAATGGCAATCATGGAAACTTGCTGGCACAGGCTGGGGAGCAGACGAAAGTATACTAAAGAAACTGTACACTGGAAGAGTGAGACCAGTTCTCGAGTATGGCATTGCGGCATGGACAACAGCAGCAAAGGCGAACTTCGATAAAATTAGAAAACTCCAAAACCAAGCCATGAGAGTTATAACAGGAGGCATGGAGTCAACGCCAATTGTAGAACTTGAAAAGATTACAAAACTGCAATCCATGACCGACAGAAGAGACTGCAGAGCCCAGCAAGCAGAGAAACTCCGAAGACTGACTGACCATCCAATGCACCAGAGACTAAATCTCGGAAATGGGAAACTAAAGCGGAGACACTTTGCAGAAATAGCCAAAGCAAAGATGCACGTAGACCCCATGAACGCACTAACAACACCAAAGCCCATCCCTACTGTACGAAAACCTACCTGGAGGAAGCATATTTTTCCAGAGGTGGTAGAAAATATACCAGGTATTGGACACAAAAACTGCCAGACTGAAAAAGAAAGAAGAGTTTCTACCCTGAGCTACATAACGAAAAACTACCCAAGCATAGACTGGACCCATGCATTCACCGACGGTTCTGTAACAGACACAACACAGAACGGAGGGGCAGTAGCATTTCTGAACTACTGGAAAATACACAAGCAATTTCAGAGCGGAGGCAGAGGCACTGTGGGCGGCAGTGGAAGAAATGGTGACAGGTAAAAGGAATGAAAGCCATATAGAAAAAGCCAGAAAAATACTGAACTTAATGATCTAAGAACAGTACTCTGTCAACTATTCCAGCAGTCCGCACCAAAAAGGGTAGTGGTGCAGTGGGTTCCATCCCACTGCAACATCCAATGCAATGAGGCAGACAGACAGACTGGCAAAGGAAGGTACAAGACTACCACAACCAGATACTAGTATGACATACGAAGAGTCAAAACGGCTCATTAGAGCTAGATACATGACCAAATGGGAAACCGAACATACTGGATACACAAAAAACGATGCCTATTACCAGTTGAACAGAAGAGAGCAGGTCGTGGTCTTCAGACTTCGCACTGGCCACAATAGACTTAGGTACCACCTATTCAACAAATTGAAGATAATTGGCCCTGACGAATGCCCGTGTGGTACCGGGAAAATGACCGCTGAGCATTTGCTGCAAAACTGCCTGACATACGAGGACCAGAGAGAGCAGATGTGGCCATCACCAGTGGCAACACTAGACAAGCTCTATGGCAGTGTCGACAGCCTCTTTTTTCGAAAAAATAAAGGTTGATGTCTGACTGCGTACGAAGTAGAAGAATAATTCTAAATGTACCTGACAATTTGGCTTTGTGGAGTATTCTTGGAAATCTTGTATGTTTTGTCTTGTCTTGTCTTATCCACTTGTGCCGTGGGGAGTCGTAGTTTTCTTTTCCGGGCTAGACGTGTCGCTGAAGTTGTCGTCATCGCTTGACTAGTTATAATATCCGCAACATTTCCTATCCATCTAGGTCTCGGTCTGCCACGGTTTTGGAAACCCGAACGTCGTGTGTTATAAGCGCAGAGGGGTAGTTGGTCAGAATGCATTCTCATTAGGTGGCCAAACCAATTAACTCTCACTGCATCAATATATTCAGATCAGGGTCTTGCTTCAACTTTTCTTCTCACATCTTCATTGCGCTTTCTGTCTCTCCTAGTTACGTTGATTGTTTTCCGGAACATCTCATCTCACATGTCGCGATCTTTCTCTAAAGTTTTTGTTCAAGTCCATGTTTGGCACTGGTAACAGAGAGTTGGCATGAATATACTGTTGATTAGCACGCTTTTTGTGGACATGTTTATGTTAAGGTTATGTTAAGCGCATTTGCTTTTTAACACCTGATCTCAATCTCCCTATTTAAGCCTCCATCCTGTGTGAAAACATCGCCCAAGTACTTGAACTCCTTCACTTGTTTGATCTTGGTCTCGTTTATCTCTTGGTTCATGTTTTCAGGTGATCTGCTTATCTGCATAGTTTGTTTTGGGTATGTGCATTCTCATACGGTATCTTTCACATACAGAAATTTTGTAAAATTCTTACTTTTCTCTGGTATTCCATAACGTTCCAGTATATTTGTTTTCCAAATGATTATGCGTTCTATACTATCAAATTCCTTTTCTAAATCTATAAAGTTCATATTTCGATCTCTGCCAGCCTTTGGATTACTCTATAATAATACTGACTGCTATAATTTGATCTTTGTATGTACTTCCTACTCGGAATCTTGCTTTCTCGTCACTCAGTTTTATATACAAAGCATAGTCTGTACGTTGAGGGATTATCCTGGCCAAGACTTTTCCAGATCTTCTTCTTCTTCGTACGCAGTCAGACAGTAACCATTATTTTTTCGAAAAAAGCGGCGGTCATCCTGAGGCTGTCGCCACTGCCATAGAGCTTGTCTTGCAGTTCTACTGGTGATGGCCACATCTGCTCTCTCTGATCCTCGTATGTCGGGCAGTTCTGCAGCAGATGTTCAGCGATCATTTTACCGGTACCGCACGGGCATTCGTTGGTACCACCTATCTTCAATTTGTTGAATAGGTGGTACCTCAGTCTATTGTGGCCAGTGCGAAGTCTGAAGACAACGACCTGCTCTCTTCGGTTCAACTGATAATAGGCAAAGTTTTTGGAGTAACCACTATGTTCGGTTTCCCATTTGGTCATGTATCTGGCTTTGATAAGCCGTTTGGACTCTTCGTACGTCATACTAGTATCTGTTTGTGGTAGTCTTGCATCTTCTTATGCCAGTCTGTCTGCCTCCTCGTTGCCTTGGATGTTCCAGTGTGATGGGACCCACTGTACCACTACCCTTTTTGGTGCGGACTGCTGGCACAGTTTGCAGATAGCTGCTCTTAAGTCATTAAGTTCAGTGTTTTTCTGGCTTTTTAGCGCTATGACTACGGCGAGAGCATCTGTAAGCAGGACTATATGGCTTTCATTTTCTTTATGTGTCACCATTTCTTCTACTGCCGCCCTCAGTGCCTCTGCCTCCGCTCTGAAATTGCTTGTGTACTTACCAGTAGCGAATGACAGTGTTATTTGTCTGCCATTTGGTAGGTTCAGGAATGCTCCTGCCCCTCCGTTCTGTGTAGTGTTTGTTACAGAACCGTCGGTGTATGCATGGGTCCAGTCCATGCTTGGGTAGTTTTCCGATATAAAGCTTAGGGTAGTATCTCTCCTCGTTTTTGTTTCTAATACCTGGTATATTTTCTACAACCTCTGGAAATATATCTTGCCTCCAGGTATGTTTTCGTACAGTAGTGATGGGTTTTGGTGTTGTTAGTGCGTTTATGGGATCTTCGTGCATCTTTGCTTTGGCTATTTCTGCAAAGTTTCTCCGCTTTAGTTTCCCATTTCCCAAATTGTTTAGTCTCTGGTGCATTGGATGGTCGGTCAGTCTTCGGAGTTTCTCTGACTGCAGCTGGGCTCTGCAGTCTCTTCTATCGGTCATGGATTGCAGTTTTGTAATCTTTTCAAGTTCTACAATTGGCGTTGACTTCATGCCTCCTGTTATAACTCTCATGGCTTGGTTTTTGAAGTTTGCTAACTTTATCGAAGTTCGCCTTTGCTGCTGTTGTCCATGCCGCAATGCCATACTCGAGAACTGGTCTCACTCTTCCAATGTACAGTTTCTTTAGTATGCTTTCGTCTGCTCCCCAGCTTGTGCCAGCAAGTTTCCTCATGATTGCCATTCTTTCTCTGGCTCTCATTCGGTTTCTCTCGATCTGACTTTTCCATGTCATGCGCCGATCAAATGTGATTCCCAGATAGTTTGGGTTGTCGTTTGGCTTCAGGAATTTGCCATTTAAACTTAACTTGGTATTTTCGGTTTGATTGAAAGCGAGAATATTGTGCATGTGGTTTTCTCCTCGTTTATTTTGACCAGCCATGAGTTCGCCCAATCTTCCAGCGATGTTAGGGCCTGCTGCATCCGATTTCTTGCTATGGTGAGATTCTTTTCAGAAATCCACATAGCCAGATCGTCTGCAAACATTGAGTTATGGACTCTTGGTATATTCTCTGTAATGTCGTTTATATACACCAGGAAGAGTGTGGGTGACAGTACTCTTCTTTGGGGTACTCCCTGCTCGAGTGTCACCTTTTTGCTCATTTTCCAGATCTATTTCTGGCCAGTTATATCATGGAGTCAGATTTCCTTTCTTTTGTAATTTAATGAGGTGTTCCTCTTTCCACTTGTTGAGAATGATCGACCACTTGTTCTTACATCTTCACGAAGAGATGTATTAGCATGGCTGATCGATGTAGAAGGTTGGCTTTCCGTTTGTTTTAATGACTTGTGTTTTAAAAAAATGGGGGGGGGGCGGAGTGGGGAGGGTGAATTCCATCTGGTAATTCAGCTTTTCCAGTCATCAGTTTGAGTGCTTGCATGATACCTTGTTTTGTTCGCAGATTGGGGGAATTCCATCTGGTCATTCAGCTTTTCCAGTCTTCATCAGTCTGAGTGCTTGCATGATCCCTTGTTTTGTTCGCAGATTGGGGGAATTCCATCTGGTAATTCAGCTTTTCCAGTCTTTATCAGTTTGAGTGCTTGCATGATCCCTTGTTTTGTTCGCAGATTGGATAAATTCCATCTAGTCATTCAGCTTTCTGTTGTGATCCGACATATATCTTGATATAATTTTAGTCCTTTTATATAGTGGCTTTAGAAATAATCGATTTGCTGGGTTTTTTTCAGCATACTCTTGTTTTTCTATATTTCCTGTTATCCTGCTTGGTAAACTTGTTCCCTTTCCTTTTAATCTCTAAATATAATGTATGAGTTTTGTCTTTTCTGTTTCTATGTTCACACCACGGATTTGTCGATTGGCGGTACTTTTTTTATTCTGTCAAGGTTCGTTTGGTTACTGCGAGCCCGTCCCTATGGTGTCTACTTTTAATTCCAAGAACTTCTTCACACGTGGTTTGAGTAGTTTTAATTAACGTTTTGGGGTTTTTATTTACTAGGTTCTGTATGTTGCATGTGTGATTTATTTTAACTGCCGTGTCGTTCAAACCGCTTAATGTTCTTTTTGTGTCGCTGAGAGTAGGTGGTGGCCAGATTCTCGGATTGTCTCTCTCTCTCTCTCTTTCTTTCTCACTTTCTCTTTCTCTCTCTCTCTCTCTCTCTTTCTCTCTCATTCTGTTTCTCTCTCTCTTTCTCTCTCTCTTTCTCTCTCTCTTTCTCTCTCTCTTTCTCTCTCTCCTCTCTTTCTCTCTCTCTTTCTCTCTCTTCTCTCTCTCTTTTTCTCTCTCTTTCTCTCTCTCCCTTTCTCTCTCTTTCTTTCTCTCTCTCTCTCTCTCTTTCTCTCTCTCTCTCTCTGTTTTTATTCTGAAAGAGGTCTCCATTTTCTATTTACTGTAAAATGGTTAATTTCGTATTCATTCTACCAATCTAGTGAACATCAAATGGCCTTATGTACAGTTCTGTGTGATGGCGTCTCTAATATTTAAGTCATTGAAGTCACAGAAGTTAACAATAGGTAATACTTTTTCATTTTGTTTTCTATACTCATCATTTCATAATTACTATTGTCTGTTCCAACTGTTGAATTCAGGTTTTCCATGACTAGCTTGATATGATGTCCTGTCTCGGAGCTTTGTCTAACGTTACTTTGATCATTGTATCCATGTAATATTTTTTATTTTTTTATTTTTTTTTTGGTAGTGTGTATTCGGCACAAGCAGTAAATCTTACAAAATTTCAAATAACGTCATTTCTAATTCTATGTCTCCTGATTCTATGTCTCCTGATTCTATGTCTCCTGATTCTATGTCTCCTGATTCTATGTGTCCTGATTATATGTGTCCTGATTCGATGTGTCCTGATTCGATGTGTCCTGATTCGATGTGTCCTGATTCGATGTGTCCTGATTCGATGTGTCCTGATTCGATGTGTCTTGTGTTTCAATGTCTTGTGTTTCTATGTCTTGTGTTTCTATGTCTTGTGTTTCTATGTCTTGTGTTTCTATGTCTTGTGTTTCTATGTCTTGTGTTTCCATGTCTTGTGTTTCCATGTCTTGTGTTTCCCTGTCTTGTGTTTCCATGTCTTGTGTTTCCATGTCTTGTGTTTCCATGTCTTGTGTTTCCATGTCTTGTGTTTCCATGTCTTGTGTTTCCATGTCTTGTGTTTCCATGTCTTGTGTTTCCATGTCTTGTGATTCCATGTCTTGTGTTTCCATGTCTTGTGTTTCCATGTCTTGTGTTTCCATGTCTTGTGTTTCCATGTCTTGTGTTTCCATGTCTTGTGTTTCCATGTCTTGTGTTTCCATGTCTTGTGATTCCATGTCTTGTGATTCCATGTTTTGTGTTTCTATGTCTTGTGTTTCTATGTCTTGTGTTTCTATGTCTTGTGTTTCTATGTCTTCTGTTTCTATGTCTTCTGTTTCTATGTCTTCTGTTTCTATGTCTTTTGATTCGATGTAGGCTGATTCTTTATCCTGATTCTTTGTTTCCTAATTCTTTGTTTCCTAATTATATCTCTCCTGACTCTATGTCTCCTGACTCTATGTCTCCTGATTCTATGTCTCCTGAATCTATGTCTCCTGATTCTATGTCTTCTGTTTCTATGTCTTCTGTTTCTATGTCTTCTGTTTCTATGTCTTCTGTTTCTATGTCTTCTGTTTCTATGTCTTCTGTTTCTATGTCTTCTGTTTCTATGTCTTTTGTTTCTATGTCTTCTGTGTCTATGTCTTTTGTTTCTATGTCTTCTGTTTCTATGTCTTCTGTTTCTATGTCTTCTGTTTCTATGTCTTCTGTTTCTATGTCTTCTGTTTCTATGTCTCCTGTTTCTATGTCTCCTGTTTCTATGTCTCCTGTTTCTATGTCTCCTGTTTCTATGTCTCATGTTTCTATGTCTCATGTTTCTATGTCTCCTGATTCTATGTCTTCTGATGACATAAATGGCTTTTCTCAGACATGTTATTTCTAACGGGCTAATATTTTTCCTGTGCCTTGGAAAGGGACCACGTCTGATACTGATAGCAAAACAAAAAGGAAGTATAAATGTACTGCTGATATACATATGCTCCTTACAACCAATAATGTGTATGTACGTATGATGTTTATATACATCCATTGTTTATATTAATATACTCTTTATGTGCAATGTACTATTTATATACATACATATATTGTTTATATACATACACTGTTTATATGTATGCACATATTGCTTATATACATATATTGTTTATATACATAAATATATATATGTATATACATCTACTGTTTATATACATAATTATGTTTATATGCATTGTACTGTTTATACACGTACATGTATAGTGTATATATATCAACTGTTTATATACATATATATATATATATATATATTTGTGTGTGTGTGTATATATATATATATATATATATATGTGTGTGTGTGTGTATATATGAATATATATATATATATATATATATATATATATATATATATATATATATATATATATATATATCATATCATAATGATGCAGTTTGTCCTTAATAGAACGTCGCTTCCATCCCAGTCTGTCTGAAAGAAACTCCGTCCCTTACCAAAACTCAAGCCTCCTCCACAGTAAAACCCATACATACCTGGATATCTTGGTGCCATCGTCTTTTTTTGGTCTACCCATGTCTCTTTAAGCCTGGCACCAATCCTTCCATCGCTGTTCTCTCATGACCGTTGTCTCTTGATGTGATCAAAGTATTTAAATTGTCTGGCCAAAATGGAATTGATAAACCAGTCCTCTTGCCGTTCAACTCTTGCCGAATGTCTATATTTGTATTTTTCTTTGTCCATGGTATTCTGAGTATCTTTCTGTAACATTTTGACTCCCAAGGATTCGATTCTTTGTCTGGAAGTTTTGGTAATCGTCCATGATTCGCAGCCATAAGCTGCCACAGGAAAAACACAGGCTCTCAAGACTTTTACTTTTGTCGTTTTGTTGGTGCTCTGCCATAATTTCTTCAGGCTGTTCAGTCTCTGCATTGCCATGGCTAGTCTTCTTCTGATTTCTTTCGAGCAGTTGCCATTTTTGGTCAATTCTAGAGCCCAGATATTCAAATTCCGTGACCTGAACTATTTCCTCACCACCTACTGTCAATTTATGTTGACATTGTGTTTTATCGGTGATCAGTATCTATGTATTGTGTATGTTTATAAACACGTTTTGATCTTTACTGTGTCCATTTAAGGCTGAAAGTCGCTGCTCTAGCCCTTATGCACTTCTTGATAGTATCACTGTGTCGTCTGCATATGTATCGTAAATCTGGAATCTCATACCCGCCAATCGAAAATGTATCGAAACTTTCAATGTTCTGGTCTTTAACATTTCTCATTATACATTCCGCATAGATGTTATCTAGATTAGGTGAGAGGACACATCCCTGTCTAACTCCCTTTTAGTACTGCGAACCATTCTGTTTGTCCAGATACTTGGACAACGGCTCGTTGATCTTTATATAACGTTTCAATGAGATGGAAAATATGCACAGGAAACCCCATTTCTGTCATGAAGTTCCACATATTATGATAGTTTGACCATACCGGAAGCCTTGATGAAATCAATGAAACACGTGCACAACTCTACGTTAAATTCCCTACATTTTTCGTAGATATTCCTCATATTGAATATGGGATCTCTGATATCTCTCTCTCCTCTAAAAACCTGCTTGGACTTCGTGAATTTCAGATTCAAATCTTTTCTCTATCATTTCTAATATGATCCGCAAGAGAATCTTGCTAGCTTTGCCGATTAGCGCGATAGTTCTGTAGTTTGTGTAAGGCTTTGGATTGCATTTTTGGGAAGGGAATATAATTTGATTTATTCCATGCTTCTATCCACTCTGCTCTGTGCCATATCTTTTTACACAGCTTGTGATAAACTCGAGCACTGGCCTCTCCTCCTGCTTGTATAACTCTTCGTGAATATCATCACATCCTGTGGACTTTCCCTTTTTCAGATTTGTTATTGCTGGCGTACTTCCTCCAATCTTGGTTCAGGCTCTTTCTCATCTTTTGGTAGGATTGTAACTGAGTACTTTATGTTGTCTTCATACATGATTCTGCAGTACTTTCTCCATCTATTTAGTATGTCTTTGGTTTCTGTTAGTGTGTTATCATCTTTGTCATTGATGACATGCGGAACCGGACGGAATTTCCTTGTCAGTGATTGTATCGTGTTCTTGTACGACATCGAGGGAATCCTTTCGCTCGCTGTCGAGAATAAAATATCCTTTGCGTGTGATGTCAACTCATTAGATCATTTCTTCATGTGCCGCCAGCTACGCCTCAAATGTTTTCTACTTTGATGTTGTATTCAGTAGGTATTGCTGTTACATCGAAGCGTATTGTTTCGAAACCTTTGTTAATCCTACGAAGTCTTATCTTGAAAACTGCAAACAGTAATTCGTGGTCCGTTTTGCGGTACGCTCCTGTCAGCGTTTTTGTTGCCAGCACATTTGACCTCCTCCTTTGTTGTACCAGGATATAATCTATTTGATTTCTGCTGTTACTATAACGGTAGGTACACGTGTATAGTCTTTGCGGATGGTGTATAAATAAGATGTTGGCAATGGAGTGGTTATTTTACTGTCAGAATTTAACCAGTTGTTCTCCTCGCTCATTTGTGTCCCAAACCCAAGGGTCATCGTATTCTTCTCCCTTCTTCAGTTATTTCCTCTTTGACTTTTGCATTATGTTGGTATATAAATTGAATTATTATTAAATTTCTTGTCTTCCTATTTAGTCTGATTACAATTAGTCGGTCGTTATCTAGATTGTAACCTAGTAGTGAATGCTGTTTTTTTCAAAAGATGAAGCCTACCCCGCTTTTTCCACCCTTGTCCATCCCAGAGTATTTGAATCTTTCTCCTGATGTGCTTAAACAGTGCCCTTGGCCGGTCCATCTGTGTTAAGAGACTCCCAGAACATATCCTGGTTCTCTCCATCTCTTCTTCAATCATAAACAACTTGCCCTGGTATAGGCTCTTGACAATCCTTGTCTGTTCTTGGATTTGTTTTTAGTCCCATGGTTGTAACGTAGTACACGATGCAGACTGCATCTGATAGCCGGTGTCGTCTGATATAACAAGACATGTATTTCGCCTCTATTTAGCTTAATATGTAGTGTTGAAAGGGCAGTCCAGGAGATCGAGCATTCACTGGTAAAAGTAGACAGCTCTGCAACATACCAGAGCAGAGCACTCAATTTTCCTGGCAGACAGAATTTTCTGTACAAACAAATGAGATGTTAATTCTCCCCGTGGATGTGGAAGGCAACAGTAAACCATCACTGGACACTAACATCAAATAAAAAACGACACGTCGTAACAGCAGAAATAAAGGCCTTCGAAAAATGTTGGGTGTACCATAACAAGGAGAGACATAACCAGAAATTATGACATCAGGGGACTAGTGGGAACATCATCAGTATTAGACTACATCAAAAGACAGCAACTAAAATGGTTTGGTCACGTAACCAGGCTACCCCGACACAGCACCATCAACAAAAAATGCTATTTAGATACAACGGATTCAAGATCAAAGGTAGACTACGAAAAAGGTGGCTTACAGAAATATCTCAGGCGATGAATGCCACAGCTAGAGATATCTTCATAACCTGACGCGTAAAGGTTGAACATGACAAGCAAAAATAAGAAGAAAGGTGAAATACCAGCACTAAAAAAAAAAATATTGAAAAGAACTAACAACCCAAATGGAACATCCCTGCGTTGAACGAGTTAAAAACAAAGGTTAACTTTCAATTGAAGGTAGAAGAAAACATCACAAAACAACAACGCCTCCAAAGACACAGAATACCAGGGGAAAAAAACGTATTCAAATGGCAGTATAACACAGAATACCTAAGGTAACATATACAATACGGAGTAGGGGGGAAGAAGGATGTCAATGGAAGAACATAAACAATGAGCAGGGAATGACTAGATATATCAAGATAAAAAATGATATAGAAAATGTGAATAACAACGAGAAAACTGGTGGAAGAAAAACTGCAAAATAAATTGAAGATTTAAATAAAAGAGTGAGATCAGATCTGATTCATAAGAAAATCGAACAAATATGCAGATAAGTAGAAAGATTCAACAGAGAACAATTCGGGACAAAAAATGGAAACCGTGACAGACGCAGAGAAGAAAGGGAAAGGTATACATAATACGTAACAAATTTGTATTACGATGATACATCCAAGTTAACCAAATTGTAAAGGAGTCCGATTTAGAAACGAAAAACCTGCTAATAACAAGAGATAAATGTGACACAGCTCTTCACTCAATCCCACATAACAAAACACACGGATAAATGATAAACCTTTTGAACTCATCAAAGCAACAGGAAAAACCCAACAAGAATTACTTTTACAACATTTGAATAACATTTTCCAAGATGGAACATGGCCCTACAAATCACACATCAGTAATCATTTCAATACCTAGAACGACGAATTCAATTTACTGCAGACAATTTAATACAAAAAGTCTAATATCGCATGCTTTGAAACAAGAAGTTAGAATCTGTGCTAAATGAAAACTGCGAGTAGTTTAGTTTCTGATCCGAAGGAACAGAAGAACTAGAGTTGCAGTTGGAACAATGACTCATCTAGCAGAGAGCATGGTAGAGCATGGTAGAGCATGGTAGAGCATGGTAGAGCATGGTAGAGCATGGTAGAGCAGGGTAGAGCATGGTAGAGAATGGTAGAGCAGGGTAGAGAATGGTAGAGCATGGTAGAGCATGGTAGAGAATGGTAGAGCATGGTAGAGCATGGTAGAGCATGGTAGAGCATGGTAGAGAATGGTAGAGCAGGGTAGAGAATGGTAGAGCAGGGTAGAGCATGGTAGAGCATGGTAGAGAATGGTAGAGAATGGTAGAGCAGGGTAGAGAATGGTAGAGCATGGTAGAGAATGGTAGAGCAGGGTAGAGAATGGTAGAGCAGGGTAGAGAATGGTAGAGCAGGGTAGAGAATGGTAGAGCATGGTAGAGCATGGTAGAGAATGGTAGAGAATGGTAGAGCAGGGTAGAGAATGGTAGAGCATGGTAGAGAATGGTAGAGCAGGGTAGAGAATGGTAGAGCAGGGTAGAGAATGGTAGAGCATGGTAGAGAATGGTAGAGCAGGGTAGAGAATGGTAGAGCAGGGTAGAGCATGGTAGAGCATGGTAGAGAATGGTAGAGAATGGTAGAGCAGGGTAGAGAATGGTAGAGCATGGTAGAGAATGGTAGAGCAGGGTAGAGAATGGTAGAGCAGGGTAGAGAATGGTAGAGCAGGGTAGAGAATGGTAGAGCATGGTAGAGCATGGTAGAGAATGGTAGAGCAGGGTAGAGAATGGTAGAGCAGGGTAGAGAATGGTAGAGCAGGGTAGAGAATGGTAGAGCAGGGTAGAGAATGGTAGAGCAGGGTAGAGAATGGTAGAGCAGGGTAGAGAATGGTAGAGCATGGTAGAGCATGGTAGAGCTCTATTTATCTGCTTTATTGACTATGAAACATTTGACATGGTTCCGTGGAACAAACGTCTTCCTATTTTATAACAGCTATGGGTGGATAGAATAAAAATTAATTGATACTGAACTTGTATGAAAATCAAACAGCAAATATACCAGTCATCATCATCAAGTAGCATGTCTTTTAAAGAACGTCGCTCCCATCAGTCTGTTTGAAAGAAACTCGTTCCCTTGCCAAAAGTCCAGCCTCCGCCACAGTCATATCCAGGCATTCCTGGATATCTTGGTGCCATCGTCTTCTTGGTCTACCCTTTCCTCTTTTGCCTGGCACTATACCTTACATCACTGTTCTCTCGAGACCGTTGTGTCTCTTGATGTGACCAAAGTATTTATAATATACCACTCAGAGAGGAAATAACAAACCCAGTCGCAATCAAGAAATGTGTGAGACAGTAGTGTCTCCAAGCCTATTTAAGTCGGAATATGTATTCGGAGATGATGATGGAAGAAGCCACCAGAAATTGCAACATGGGTCTCAAAGTAAATGGAGAACAAGTAAGTGGCATCAAATTTGCGGATAATCCAGCCATTCTTAGAGAGAACAAAAAAATGATTATAAAACTACTGACTCAGATCAACAACATAACCAAATCATTTGGTTTGAGGATAAATGCTAGTTAAGCAAAAGCGATGGTAGTAGTCAAATAAATCAAACGATTAAATATCAGTATCGAGTGACAGATCATAGTTCAGAGGTTTTCATTTTAGGGCTAGATTATTACAGAGGATTCCTCGCTGCAAGGTTGAAATTATAATTGGGATAGCAATAGTAAAAAAGGCATCCCGTGGAAAACAAAAACAACAAATAACATCAATATTGAGCATGTAGCAGTGTATGGCTGTGAAACATGGCTAAGCAAAAATTATGAAAATACATTAGAAGCTTTAGACATGTGACGTTATTGTCGGATGCAAAGCGTGAATTGACAGAAAACAAGGTAAATCAAACAAGTGCTTGAAGATATAGGGTCACATAGCCAACTAATGACGAGTATACACAAAGGTAGATTGTCTTGGTTTTTGTCATAACATGAGACATGAATGCTTACTATCACAAATATCAGAAGACAAAATTTAGGTGGAAAGACGTGCAAAAAAAAAAAACAAGTAATCACACAGGTGTACAAGTACATTGGGATGTAGACTTAAACTGAGCTGAAGAGATGTGCTGGAAACAAGGGACAGTGGCATGACATGATCAGAATACTTCGACATCCCAACTGACTAGCCTCACGACAATGACTGTCGATCCATCGGTATATATTATGGCGTCACTATCCTGAGCGTTTACACTTATCAGCGGGTAAACCTCCTATTATGCTTTCTAGGTGCGCCACTGCCTGCATTCCTTGCCTAACGAATGTGGCAATCTGTAATTCCATCTCCAGTTTGGTCCCATGTCATTCAATCACAAGTTTGGACCCATTCTTCTCCCTTGACTATCATCTGAACTGTAGTTACTTGTTCAATCGTTCTCTCTGCGGTTCCATCATTTCGTCCCTCTCTTGATTACTGATTCATTGATATCTTAAATGTTATCGCAGATGCTTCTTTGTCTGCGGTAACTCGCATAAGCTTTGTGTCCTAATTTATGCCTGAATGTCACATAATGATTGGGTAACATGTACTTCATCTATACAATCAGGTTATATCTAGTGCAACTTAGAACCAATCGCATTCCTTCATTATATGTTTCAGCCTGTAACATTGATAGTCTGAAAGTTATCAACAAATGACATAACTTAACTGACTACAGAGGATAACAAGCAGATGGCATTCCCCTCTCTCTCTCTCTCTCTCTCTCTCTCTCTCTCTCTCTCTTTCTCTTTCATCTTTGCATTGCTTTCTCGAAGTGATAACTCAAATGACAAGCGGGGATAACATGTTCTTCCAAGGTATTTCAACCTGTTCCATCTGTATAAGGCAATGCCCGGTAGGTTAGCCTTCACTATAGAGTTGCTTAATGATCATCTCATACCACATACCGTGTTATGATTCATCTGGGAGTTGGAACTCTCGCACCACTGTAAGTTTGCCTGCAAAGTCTCATGTGTGTCTTTAACCGTGTCATACCTCAAAATTCTAGCTCTGTATATCGGCATCTGCAAATGATGATGTTCGCCCTTGTCCTGTGACTTGAATTCTCCACAGTTTGTGTGTACGGTACGTGTGATAACCTAAAGCGTTGGCGGCATTCTTGAACATATTCTCACTGATTCAAGATCCCAAGAGTAGCCCAACAGTTATCTGAACCAGGGCAACTGATATATAGTTCACCAGGCATTAGTTGATTCCTTACTCCTCCATCATTGATCCTCGAACCACAGCTGAGTGGGACTCGATTTGGTTTCCGACGATAAGGCACAGACGCTTTATTCACCCTGAGGCAACTAAGCGAAACAAACATCGAAACATCGGAAGCTCAATGCTGCTTTCATAGATTAAGAAAATGCTATCCGCAGAATAAACATAAAAAACATATGGCATCCTTGACGACTATGGAGTATAGGGCCAGCTATTATAAAATATTAAAGAACTACCAAGGAAACCAAATTATAGTAATAACAGATGCCTTACCAAAACAATGGAGTAACAACAGAGGTAAAACAAGGGTGTATGTTGTCGCCAATACTCTTCAACATATGTATAGACGGAATAACGCTTGAGGCAAAATGAAGCATCTGCAAAAAAATGCCGAGAAAGAAAGGACAGATGTGTATCAGTTAAATTAACTCCTTTTTGCGGATAATCAATGCCCACTGTACGAAAGTAAAGACGATCTACAGCAGCATCTGACTGCGTTGAACTGGGATTGAGAATTAATACATCCAAAACAGAAACTACTTAGATATAGATAAGTAAGTCGCCAGAAAACATGAACATTATGATAAAGAAGACCAAGATTAAACAAGTGCGGGAATTCAAGTAATGGGCAGCGTTTTCACACAGGAAGGAGGTTTAGATAAAGAAATTGAGATCAGGTGCCAAAAAGCAAATGCAATTTCATACCAGCTGTCACCATTATTGAAACACCCTAACGTAAACATGTCCACAACAAGAATGCTGTTCAACAGTGTATAAGTGCCAACTCTGTTACCAGTGCCAAACGTGCATTTTAACAAAGACACAGATCACCATACGTGAGATGCCTTCGAAAAATAATCTACGTAAATAAGAGACAGAATGCGCAATGAAGATATGCGAAAAATAGTTGAAGCAAGACCCTGCACTGGATATATTGACGAAGATAGGATCAAGTGGTTCGGCCACCTAATGAGAATGCAGCCTGACTAACTATGCTTGTGCGCATATAACGCACGGCGATCGGGTTTTCGCAACTGTGGCAGATCGAGAACTAGATGGAAAGGAAATGTTGCGGATATTCCAAAACGTCATGGGATGACTACTTCAGCCAAGCGTATGGCCCTGGACAGAAAACTACAGCTCTCCGCGCCGGCCGAGTGGATAAGACAGGACAGTGCTCTCCTTAAACCAACACTTCAATGTCCTAAAGTCAACCTAGTTTTATGCATTCTCCCGTCGAGAGCCTCAGCCACTAATATTGGAAACGCTCATAGAGTATTCAAATGTCCTAGCGTTACCTCAGTTCTACTACAGCGTATCTGATTGAATGTGTTCACGATATATATGGGACATTCTTTTTCTGGCCACTATTTCCTCAAACAAATAGTCATTAACTTAGGAACATCTGGTTCTTGTGAGATGTCAAGAGTGGCTGTAGATAGCTATGGAGCCAGTTATCAGGCAATAATGCCTTTTCCGTATAAGTACAGCACTGTTTGATTCCACCGTGGTCGTTGGACAGGATAGGATCTAGTATCATGCGCCCGATTGTCTGACGAAGTTTATGTAAGGCAATGTCTGGGTTATGTGCGTTGAAACAGAAAACAAGTTTGAGTTTCCTGCGTATGTGGTCACTTTCCTGTACCCCTTATAGGTTCCAATGTGTAGATGTGTGCTACATCACTTGATACTAACTGACATGTCAATGGCGCCAACTGTATCCTTAAGTCGAGATGCAAATCATGTTGGAAGATTTGCGATTCAGGATTGTGAGATTTGTGTGGAGTAGTGCCTGGCTTTACGTTAAACGTTGAAATAATCGGAAATAAGTTACTTCTGGTCAGACACTTACCACAGCTTCTGCCTGAATATCCCACTTTATTTCATCAAATAAGTTGTATGCAAGTGCATATAAATATCTTCTCAAATATGGAGTGAGATAGATAAATAGTGATGATTTCTAGAAAGTGTGAAATAGACAGATAGTGATGGTTGATACAAAGTGTTAAATTGGCAGATTGTGATGGTTGATACAAAGTGTGAAATGGGCAGACTGTGATGGTTGATACAAAGTGTGAAATGGATAGATTGTGATGGTTGATACAAAGTGTGAAATGGACAGATCGTGATGGTTAATACAAAGGGTGAAATGGACATATTGTGATGGCTGCTGCAAAGTGTGAAATGGACAGATGGTGATCGTTGATACAATGTGTAAAATGGACAATTTGTGATGATTCATACAAAGTGACATATGGACAAATAGTGACCGTTGCTACAAAGTGTGACATTGACAAATGGTGATGGTTGTCTGCTAGAAAGTGGGAAATGGACAAATGGTGATGGTTGTCTGCTAGAAAGTGGGAAATGGACAAATGGTGATGGTTGTCGGTTGTCTGCTAGAAAGTGGGAAATGGACACATGGTGATGGCGGCTGCAAAATAGCATCTGGACATTTGTAGCATACTGCTTCAAAGTGTACAATAAACAAATTGTGATGATTCATTCAAATTGTGATATGGACAAATTGGGATGACTATAACAAAGTGTGCCTTTAACTGATCGGAAGACTGCTACAAAGTGTGCCTTAAACTGATCGGAAGACTGCTACAAAGTGTGCCTTAAACTGATCGGAAGACTGCTACAAAGTGTGCCTTAAACTGATCGGAAGACTGCTACAAAGTGTGTCTTAAACTGATCGGAAGACTGCTACAAAGTGTGTCTTAAACTGATGGGGAAGAGTGCTACAAAGTGTCTTAAACTGATGGGGATGACTGCTACGAAGTGTCTTAAACTGATGGGAAGACTGCTACAAAGTGTCTTAAACTGATGGGGAAGACTGCTACAAAGTGCCTTAAACTGATCGGAAGGCTGCTACAAAGTGTGAGAAAGACATATCGCATTAATTGATACAAAGTGCAAGATTGGCTGATGGGTTAGAAAATGTAGCAATGAATGAGCTCAGAGCAGTCAGCGACTTATAGGTGGTTGATTTCAACAGGATCAGCGAACCACAGGTAACAAAGACCCTAGTTTAGCTTCCCCGTGGCGGCTCCGTAAACGTGATGTAATGCGATGATTGACCGACATCACTGCGCACCGAGAAGGTCAATGGATCATAGGCAAATAAGGAAGGAAAAGTGCGTGAACGATATCTGTTGTTGCTGATAGAGAAGCCTAAATTATACAAACCAAGATTCAACATCATCACGTAATGCTCCTGGAAATATCCAACAAGACGGTGACCTTCTTTAAGGTCCGCATAAAGGTAAGCCTGCTGCCAAACCTAGCGGTACACTCACCTTCTTCAGTACACCTGGGACATAAAATACCCACTGGAAGCCGCTTCCAGAAAACCAGCATTAAAAGTGACGAAATTAACACTAGAAACTTCTAACAACATAAATAATAAATGCAGACTGTTTCTTTTCTCGCAATTATCCCTCTTTGCCCGACCTGTTATTAATTTCAGACCATTACAATCTGTTAATTATTGACTCACATCGCACCAGATACAGTACAAGTATTGCACACAATCACTCATTACTTACCATAGCCATCATGTTACAAGCCTGTAGCCCTGAACGGAATGTATTGTGCACTTCCAGAAGAAGGTTCCTCTTCTCATCGTTCCACAAATACTTGGTGTTTAGGGACATGCCGTTGATTCCGTTGCCAGTTACTGCCACCACAAGCAGAAGCAGCAGCTTCAAACACTCCATTGCAGCGAACAACTGTTTTGTGATGTTTTAAAATACATGTCACGCCATAGTGTAATCATTCTTCTTCTTCTTCGTACTCATTCGTAGTAATCATTCGTAGTAATCATTCGAAGGGTGCAAGTGCGAAAAGAATGGATTAAATACGACGATGAAGGGCTGTGCTAGGAACCATCTCATAAAATAGTTGCCATTGAAATTGTTACTGAAAGTGCCGTAAGGCTGGTCTTATGTTTTCCATGGTCTAATTAATCAATCAATCATGTTTTCCATGGTCTAATTAATCAATCAATCAGTTGTGTAATCACTAGTGCAATACTAAAGTCATTAAAGTATGTATAGAAGATGAAACTGCATGTCATTCTGAAACGTGAAAGTAATCAGTGTGATATAAATATTCTAAGCCTTACTTTTTGGTTCAACTGCAGTTCAATCATTGAGAAAAACCTGAGTCAAGTCATGTATGTGGTTTTGCAGCGGGTGATTTATGTTGCAAGTTATTTGTGCATGTTAAGGTGCAAAGTCCTTTGGGCATTGTCCTTTACTTGTTTGTTTTAATAAGTGGTCTTTGGACCTAAACGAAGTATTAATCTCTATCGTTCGTCCTACTGTCCTTGCCATGACACGTCGCAGAGAGGCGAGATGCGTGAATGACTTGTTATCGCTAGGTGGGAAGCGTGTGCTGTTGATGGGTGTAACTTCCTGAGTGTGTCATGTCAGGGCCACCCTCTAACCACCGACGAGTGGGGTGTGGGGGTTGGCCCCTTGCTCGTGGACCGGTGGCTTGCATGGTCATAATATATTGTAACTAAATGACCAAACCACTTGATATGTGGGAGGGGAGAGGGAAATCAATGTAGACACTAATTGGGTTTTTTCATCTGCCTCTGTGTGGTGTTGTGAATTCGGTCACGGATTGTCTTTCCGGCTGTACTTCTCACACAGCGCATCTCACAACTCTGGATCTTACTCTAATATGTTTCTTAGTTGGAAATAAAGCACTCTGGCTTGTTTCAAAACCAGTACATTTTTATAGTGGCAAATGTTCTTCTAATGAATTCTATGTGCGATCTCTCTATCCATTATGTCGTCATCAATAAACATACTACCTATGTATTTGAACTCCCTAACGTGTTTGATACTGATGTGGAAACTTCTCTGCACGTGTTCAGACGATATCATCATAGCCTCCGTCTTGTCTGTGTGTATCTTCATGTCATATTCAATACAACCGCAATTGAGACGCGTTAGGTGTTGTTGTTGTATGTCTTCTCCATTTTGGTAAAATATGACCAGATCGTCGGTAAACAACTCCTATTTTGATTGCCTGTGTTATTTATTTGGCTGAGTATCTTCCACGTGTTGTCAAACATATACTGGTTGTCTTTTGTCCCCTCCTCGTCTGTTTGTCTATTCATGTTAATTGTTCATACACTTCCATGCTTCAACTTAATGTATCTCAAGAAAACAGCGATATGCCGCCTCAAGTTATTTGTATCTCAATTTATCTTGTCTGTGAATGATCCTCGTGATAAACACGTTTCCTCTTACTGTTTATATTTTGAGCAGTTTTCCTGCCATTTGACGAGACGAAAAGTTACGTTGATCATTATATCCCAATGTTAACATGCAAATAGATGGCGATTCCAATCCTTCCAATGACATCTGCAGTTTATATACACATCTCGGTCCACAATCTGCAGTTTATATACACATCTCGGTCCACAATCTGCAGTTTATATACACATCTCGGTCTACAATCTGCAGTTTATATACACATCTCGGTCCACAATCTGCAGTTTATATACACATCTCGGTCCACAATCTGCAGTTTAAATACACATCTCGGTCCACAATTAACTTTCCTTTATTCCATTTTTAAGTGCGATTTGTAAATATTTCAGATAAAATTACAAATATTACATAAAAATACGTATTTGAGTATAGAAGGCATCCTGGTTGACAGCTCATCTAGGTGAAGGAGAACGTTCATTTCAAGCAGTCGTCTCCTGCCTTCCAGATGATATACAGGCATTTCAAAGGCGACTAGAACCAAACAAATCAAAGATAGACATCAGCGGCTTACATTCACTAACAGTCACAACCATGAATGATGATATACCACTTAATCCAGTACCACAAAGTATGAAGAATATCGAACAACAAATAATGGAATCTAAATAAAAACATTTTTTGTAGAATAATCATGCTTATAATACTTATTACTATTAACGCACATTTACTAGCAGAAGAGCAATGTGGATTTGTGATTGTGAATATTGACAAAATAATGCAATCTTACTTGATGAATCTAAGTACTTGACAATTCAAAAACAACAAGAGAAATCACTGTAGTTCGAATGAAAAATGTTATGCATGTCTTGAACAGCTAAAAATAAATTATACGAAAGTATATTACCAAATACAGTATGAACAGAACAGAAATAACAAAAATGAGAAGGTGACAAAGTTGATTGCACACATACTCGACAGAAGTGCCTGCGAAATCTTGTGACAGCAGGAAAGATTGAGGGCAAGAAAGACAGGCGAAGGCACAAAAGATCACTTTTGGGCCTAATACAAATCCTGCTAACATCTAAATAATTAAAAATTCTAACAAGAGAACAAACAGATAGCAGGAGCAGGCATTGTTGTAGGACAGGAAACTATTAAAATAGGGTACATATACTGCCCACCTGGAAAACCCACGGAATTGAAAATAGTCGAAGTACCAGAGACCTAATGAACTATAATTGAAGACTTTAACAGTAATGCAGGCAGGTGGAAGAAGAAAGCGACGTACTGGAAGAGAAGAGGTTGGTGACTATGTCGGAGAAAACAATTGCCGCTAATCAACCATGCAGAAGGTCAGCCAATCTTTTATTAAGGACAGTGGCATAAAACATCTCCAGACCCAGCCTTTACAAATGAAGATATTGCATATGTAAGTCACAGTGCAGTCCACAACCAATTTGGAGGAAGCGACCACAGACCAATCAAATGGTATATTAGTTTAATCATCGCAACCATAGCAGAACTCTCTGCCACAATGAGTTTATAAAAAGGTAATCTAGGACAAATGTGTTGCACTAACCTAGAATTATTGTAAGGATATCAGCACACGACTACACAAAAATGAAAACAATAATTGAAAACTTTAATAAATCAATCATTAAAGCATCAGCAAAGGATAAATTCACCAGAGAAGCCATAAATAAAACCTACCATACTCTTCAGAAGATCTGTAAAAACCACTCTGGAAAGTAATATTCAAATAAAGAAAGGCATAGCAAAGTATAGAAATACTATCAGTGCATGTGAAGAACTTCTGGAAAGAGAAATTTAGAGCCATCAGTCTGTATAAAAATGGTAGAAAACTTATTGGCCAAAAAAAACTTTAAAACCACTCAAATATTAGACTAGAAGAAAATGAAAATCCGAAAACGGGTGAGAGTGCAGTAAATATATTCATCAAAAAATACGGCATGATTAACAAAACAAACATAACATCAAATAGAAAGAGAGATAAGCAATAATTCATACAAAAGAACATACACAAAGTGTAGCAGCGGATTACATAATGGCGACATTTTGGCACCATAAACGTGAAGATGGGCTAACGTAACAAGGAAACTAGAAATGCTATAAAAAGAATAAATAAGCTGAAAGAAGTCCGAGTGCAGAAAATATAGAAGGAAGCAACCATAATCAAAACCCGTCACTCCTCTCGGTACATAGGCCATTGACAACATCCTGCCAGCATGCACGGTCTTTGGCTGCTCTTTCTGTCTCTCCCATAGGCCATTGACAACATCCTGCCAGCATGCACGGTCTTTGGCTGCTCTTTCTGTCTCTCCCATAGGCCATTGACAACATCCTGCCAGCATGCACGGTCTTTGGCTGCTCTTTCTGTCTCTCCCATAGGCCATTGACAACATCCTGCCAGCATGCACGGTCTTTGGCTGCTCTTTCTGTCTCTCCCATAGGCCATTGACAACATCCCGCCAGCATGCACGGTCTTTGGCTGCTCTTTCTGGCTCTCCCATAGGCCATTGACAACATCCCGCCAGCATGCACGGTCTTTTGCTGCTCTTTCTGTCTCTCCCATAGGCCATTGACAACATCCTGCCAGCATGCACGGTCTTTGGCTGCTCTTTCTGTCTATCTCATATGCCATTGACAACATCCCGCCAGCATGCACGGTCTTTGGCTGCTCTTTCTGCATATCTCTAGGTGAAATCATTTAATTTTAGTTTCTTCTCACATTCTCTTCTCCTCTGATTTTTTGGTCTACCTCTCTTTGTCATTCCCTTGAGAATTCCATGCAAGAGCCTGTCTGGCTATGTTGGACTGTGCCTGCGCAGCGTATGTCCTATCCAACACCATTCTTTGTGTGCTTAATGTGTGATTCCAATTGATGTTGTTGGCTTCTTTCCCATAGATTTTCGTTCCTCACCATGTCCTGCCACGTTATGCCTATTATCTTTCGTAGCATCAGTTAACTAAGAATTGGAGTCTTTTTCTATTGGGAGTCTTTTTCTATGGTCTTGGTCGTTCTAGCATTGACACTACAATAAATATTCTAACTTTGGTGTGAATCTTGATCTCTCTGGATCTCCATATGTTGTTTAGCGTCAGGAATGCCCCTCTTGCCTTTCCAATTTTGCTCCTTACATCTGTACCTGATGTGTCTATTGGGCTGTCCAAATAGGTAAAGGTATCTTCTTCTTGTAGTTGCTCTTCCTCCAGCATCATTGGTTCTGTGTTGAGTTTAAGGAGCTTGGTTTTCTTTATTTTAATATTCAGTCCCAATATGATCGATTCTTCTTTCATCCTATCAAGTTTCTATTGCATTTGGTAATGACTACGTGACTCAAGTATCAGATCATCTGCGTAGTCCAGTTCCTTCAATAGTAACAGTGCCCACTGAATGCCAGCTCTTTTTCATTCGATTGATGTCTTTATTATCCAATATATAGGCCAACAAGAACAGGAACGGTGAGCAGCCATCCCTGTCTCACCCCTGTTTGCACCCCGAAGCTGTCAGTCTCTGCACCTTGATGTACCACTCTACTGTCTTTATACATATTCTGGATGATGGTTATATACTTCTCTGGTATCCCATAGTATCTCAACAGTTGCCATAGAGTATTTTGATTCACACTGTCAAATGCCGTTTCATAGTCTATAAAATATCGCATATGGATCATTTCCATTTAATACTTTGTTCTACTGTTATGCGTAGCTTAGATATTTAATTTGTGCGTGATCTTCCCTTGCGAAATCCTGCCTGTTCCTATATGAACTGTTTCTCTAATTCGGTTTTTAATCTGTCAAAGGTGATTCTGTTGAATATCCTGTCTGGCACTGACAACAATGTAATCCACCTATAATTGCTACAATTCCTTTCATGCTTTCAATTCTGTTTGCACTCTCTTCTCTTTCCATATCTTGAATAATCATTGCAATGTATCAGTGGCCTTATCCATATCTGCTATAATGACTTCTGCTGCTATCCTATCCGGTCCAGCCGCTTTTTCTTTCTTGAGTTTGGATAATGCTTTTTGACTTTTCATCTTACTTGGTGGGTTGCAGTCTAAATTCAGGGTCTCTTCTGCTAGTATGTTTGGTGGAGGTCTGTTTAGACTTTGTATGAAATACTTAATCCATCGTTTCTATTGTTAATTTAATAAAATCAATATCTTGCTTCCTCTATCTTTGATTGGTTTGTCTGTCTGAATATATCTATTTGCTATTCTCTTTGTTAAGAAGTAGAGATCTCTGATATTTCATCTCTCTGCTTCCTCTTCTATCTGCTGTGCCGACTTATCAATATATTCCCTTTTATTTGTCCTTAAACATGTTTTAACCTTTGTCTGTAACAGTATAGTTTTTCTGGGTTTCTGCTTTCGTGACTCCGGTTCGGCAATTGTTCAGTATAGCTTACTTTTTTTTTTTTCCTTTCCTCTATTTTATGAAATGTCTCTGATGTGATCCATTCTTTGTGTTGGGTTCTCTTGAATTCTACCGTTAAGCAACCATGTAATATATCGTAAAACGGTTTAAATACAGAACAAATTCTGACGCTACTGACCCATAATGGTACTTAGCTGCACAGGTACACTAATGAAAAGACTGGTAAATATCACACTTTATGTGACATCGATAGGGAAAAACTGGATTATACCACAGCAGACGTTAGACAACTTAAATCAACGGAGCACCAACTTACATATATCAAGTAGAGATTGATCTGGGGTAGTTGTCTCGCCGCCGCGATTCAATCTCAACCAGTGTTCGTAAAGCGATCTCAGTCCCGCCAGACGGAGCGATAGTGCGGGCTTGCAGAAAACGCTTGCCCTCCTTTCCCCGTAGAGGTATCGGGAAGCGGTTTTTTGTGTCGTGGCCTCAAAATAGGTTCGCTGCTCTGGTCTGTAACGAGAAACTTTGACAGTCGGTGATTTTTGGAAGACTTATAGCAGAGCTCGACAGTTCGTATCGCTGGTGGTCAGACTGTCGCAAAGAGCTTGTGACCGGCAAATGGAAAGCAGGAATCGTGCCTGAAGGCCCTGTATTCTTCCGACCAACACTCGGGAGAAGGGCAGACCGGCAGGCCAAATTGTCTCTAGTCCCAGTGAAACTCATCGCCGGGATCGTTGGGATCGGTTCTGCACAGAGCGCTGCTATCCCTCCTCGAGCGAGCCCGGTCGGTCGGTCGTCTGGTGCGTGTAGGGGCCCCTGTCAGGCGGTCCTAGGTCGACGGAGTGAGGGACGGGAGGAACAACCGTCCGTCCGTTTGTCAGTCGATTCCTTCGGCCGTCCCAGTGAGGCTATTTACACACCCGTCCTCCGCCGACCGGTGTGTGCGGTACGTACGTCTCCGACAGATATCTGGTTGATCCTGCCAGTAGTCATATGCTTGTCTCAAAGATTAAGCCATGCATGTCTAAGTTCACACTGTCTCACGGTGAAACCGCGAATGGCTCATTAAATCAGTCCAGGTTCCTTAGATGACACGATCCTACTTGGATAACTGTGGCAATTCTAGAGCTAATACATGCTTACCAAGCTCCGACCCTCGCGGAAAGAGCGCTTTTATTAGTTCAAAACCAATCGTCGTTTCCTCTCGCGGGGTTGCGGCGTCCCCACTGGTGACTCTGGATAACTTTGTGCTGATCGCATGGCCTCATGTGCCGGCGACGCATCTTTCAAATGTCTGCCCTATCAAATGTCGATGGTACGTGACATGCCTACCATGTTTGTAACGGGTAACGGGGAATCAGGGTTCGATTCCGAAGAGGGAGCATGAGAAACGGCTACCACATCCAAGGAAGGCAGCAGGCGCGCAACTTACCCACTCCCGGCACGGGGACGTAGTTACGAAAAATAATAATACGGGACTCTTTCAAGGCCCCGTAATTGGAATGAGTACACTTTAAACCCTTTAACGAGGATCTATTGGAGGGCAAGTCTGGTGCCAACAGCCGCGGTAATTCCAGCTCCAATAGCGTATATTAAAGTTGTTGCAGTTAAAAAGCTCGTAGTTGGATTTCAGGCGCAGGCGGGTGGTCCGGCTCACGCCGGTTCACTGCCCGTTGTCTCCTGCCTTACCGTCTGCCGGTTCTCTCCCGAGGATGCTCTTCGCTGAGCCGGCGCGTTTACTTTGAAAAAATTAGTGTTCAAAGCAGGCCTCGGCTGCCTGAATAATGGTGCATGGAATATTGGAATAGGACCTCGGTTCTATTTTGTTGGTTTTCGGAACTGGTGGTAATGATTAACAGGGACAAACGGGGGCATTCGTATTGCGGCGTTAGAGGTGAAATTCTTGGATCGCCGCAAGACGAGCTACTGTGAAAGCATTTGTCAAGAATGTTTTAATTAATCAAGAACGAAAGTCAGAGGCGCGAAGACGATCAGATACCGTCGTAGTTCTGACCATAAACGATGCCGACTAGCTATCCGCAGGAGTTGCTTCGATGACTCTGCGGGCAGCTTCCAGGAAACCAAAGTGTTTGGGTTCCGGGGGAAGTATGGTTGCAAAGCTGAAACTTAAAGGAATTGAAGGAAGGGCACTACCAGGAGTGGAGCCTGCGGCTTAATTTGACTCAACACGGCCAAACACTTAAATGATTGACATGCCGAGAGCACTTTCGTTGGGTCTAATATGGAACGGGTGCTGGAATTAAGACCCTCGAAAATCTGGGGCTATCCTCTCGGTAGCTTGATTGTCTCGCATCTAGTGTTCGCTAAAGGAATTGACGGAAGAGCACCACCAGGAGTGGAGTCTGCGGCTTAATTTGACTCAACACACTAATACTGTAGAACGACTGACAAATCGAGAGCACTTTCTTTGGGTCTAATAAAGAATTTGAGCTGGTATTAGACTCACGGAAGACAAGTCAGCACTTTAACCTTCTAATGAAAGAACGCTACGGAAATCGTGTTTAACCCCGCAGAAACCACAGATTTCAGATAGCTGATCATTGACAAACAAAAGCCCTCTATTAATTCGTCTGGTCTAATAGTGAACGAGTGCTGGACATAGACCATCGGAAGATAAGTCAGTTTTACCCTACTAATGACAGGGCGTTGCTACGGTAATCCTGTTCAATTTGAGAGGAGCCGCAGACACTTTGGTTGACGTACCAGGCTGATAAGCCAATGGCGCGAGGCTACCATGTGAGGGATTATGGCCGAACGCCTGTAAGCCGGAATCCCGCCCAAAATCTCAGCACCACTGCAACGGGAGGCTTCGACATGGTCGGGACCTGGGGCTCGAGCCTCAACCCTATCCGGTAGAGCCACAGAAAGAGGTCTCTGCGGTCCGCCGATCAAAGCGGGCGGATAGCTGCTTGATTTTCACCCTATACGGCGATGGGGTGCGAAACCAACAACATAAGACTTAGTTCTTGGTCGGGGTGTCGAAAACAGTAGAGCAGCCACCTCACTGTGAACTGTCGAGACTCAACTAATGACCATGATATGTGTCCGCACACTAGGCGAACAACATCTCCGTGACATTACCAGGCTTGTCCCCTGGTTAAATGCACTTCTGCCTCGATCTCTACCTCTGTATGCTATCAGCCATACCAATGGAAGAGATGCAGACTAGCGGACATTGCACATCTGCCCTATTGTGTCAACCTCCCTGGTGGCAGGGAATGCTAGGCGTACCATCACTGCAGAGAAGCCGAGAAAATAAATGGAGCAAAGAGATACCCCACTCACATGCAAATGCTACGTTCTGGCAGGACGTGACGATCCTGGGATACAGACACACTGGACTGCCTCTCTTCCGGGTTAGTACAAAACAGTACATAGTCTATATCATATATCATATATCATATCTCATATATCATCACCGCACCCTGCAGACACGAGTAGTGAAGACTCGTTAGTCCTGTAAGACAACTTCCATAAGAGAGACAACTCTGATCACAAACAACTGCTGCCTTGTAGATAGGCTGGGGACAACCAAAGGCTAAGGAGGGCATCCCTACAGAAACGCCTGTTGAAATCGGATGCACTGGGCCACAGGTTTAACGAAACAGTGCAACGTAAATCGCAGTATGATGACAGTACAACTTATCAGATAAACGTATGGCGCTCATCCTGCGGATTTCCGCCAGGCATCGAGAGTGCCGGGCCTCATGCCTCGAAGGGGAGCACCCTTGACTACTGGTGGTCACCCACTCATGTGTTGTGGAGTCAAGGCACATGGCTATGGGGCAATTTTTATTGACCAAAAACTCAAGACCCTCAAAATACTACAGTGGAATACCGAGGGAGTCATAAACAAAAAAGCTATCCCTAACACATCACTTGCATGAAGGTAAGATTTACGTGGCATGTATCAAAGAAACGCACCTCAACAGCAACCATAAATTCTCCAGGCCTTCCGCTTGGACAAAGAAGGTCACAAAGGAGGGGTTCTGATACTGACCCGTAACTGCATACCCAGTAACGCGGTAGCTGTCAATCACACCGGACAAGCAGAAATTGTAGGAGATGACATAATGGCTCAAGAGACGAAGATCTGCATCTTCAACCTGTACGGACCACCAAATAAAGACCTATCGCTCTCGAGTATGGAAGTCAAAGACTCCAACTGCATAGTAGTTGGAAACTTCAACAGCCACTCAGAGAGATGGGGATACTCGGACACAGACAGCAGAGGTGACGAAGTGGAAGATTGGGAGATAAACACTAATCTCCATCTAATCAATAGGCCGGAGGATAGCCCTAGCTTCTATTCTAGAACATGGCATACCACCTCGGCTCCAGATTTGGCCTTCTCCATAATGGACATTCACCATAAAATAGGTGCTAAACCAATTGGCAGTTAGCGACCACAGGCCAATTAGGCTAGAAATCGATATGGAAGTAGGCCCACAGGAAACAAAATCGCTCCCACGTTGGAAATACAAACGAGCCGACTGGGACAGATTTGCAATCCTGACAGTTGGGCTGTGTGAAACCATCACACACGGAACAACAAAATGAAGCCCATGGTGGAAAGCCTAAACAAAGCAATAATGCAAGCTGCCACTGAAACCATCCCAAGAGAGGCAAGGAAAAATTATTAGCCCTATTGGAATGATGAGTTGCAGAAAGTGGAAGACGCAATCACAAATACTAGGAACATGGCAGAGCGAGAACAATCAATAGAGGCAAATATCGCCCTCAAAGCCGCCACGGCGAAATACAAATACACTCTAAACCAAACAGCAAGAGAAAGCTGGAAAAACAAAACAGAGATTCTCAACTTAGACAAAGAAGGGAACAAACTCTGGAAGTTAGTCAGAGCCATGAATGACGAAACCCCGTCAAACAAACAAATTACCATCAAGCAGGGCGAAAACTTGCTCACTGGAAAAAAAGCCGCAAACGCTTTTGTCGAACACTATGCCAAAGGGAACAACACAGATGTCCATGCAGATAGGCATACGGACATTAATGAAGAGCAAAAGGGGCACGACAACATCAATATGGCACCAGAAGAGCATATGATGGCAAAACTAACAATGAGCGAAATGGAAAAGGCCATGAGAACATTAAAAAAAAGGAAATCTCCCGGATAACAAACGAAATGCTGATGGGGTTGGGCCAAATAGCGAAGAGGAAGCTGCTATCGGTCCTGAACCAAAGCGGGAAAAGGGGAATTGTACCCCAGGCATGGAAAGACGCAGTACTTGTACCAGTACCAAAGAAAGGAAAAGATAAAACAGATCCAAATGGATACAGGCATATCAGCCTACTGAGCTGTGTCGGCAAACTGTTGGAACGTATGATAAACGCCTGACTGATGTGGCATCTGGAAGAAAAACGAATACTAATTCCACAGAAAGCAGGCTTTAGACAGCACAGATCCACTGAGGACCAGGTCATCCTCATAGTCCAGGAAATAGAAGAGGCCTACCAGGAGCAAAAGCATACAGTAGCGGTTTGGGTGGATCTGGAAAAGGCATTTGACAAAGTCTGGAAAGATGGACTTAGAGTCAACCTAAGAAGAAATGAAGTTTGTGGGAAAATGTACAAGTGGATCAACCACTACCTCAAACACAGAACGGCCAGAGTCCAAGTACAAGGGCAGATGAGCAAAAAGGTGACACTTGAGCAGGGAGTACCCCAAGGGGGACTACTGTCAACCACACTCTTCCTGGTGTATATAAATGACATTACAGAGAATATACCAAGAAGAGTTCATAGCTCAACGTTTGCAGACGATCTGGCTATGTGGACCTCTGAAAAGAATCTCACCATAGCAAGAAATCGGATACAGCAGGCCCTAACATCACTGGAAGAGTGGGCGAACTCATGGCTGGTCAATATAAACGAGAACAAAACCACATGTACAATATTCTCGCTATCAAACAAACCCCAAAACATCAAATTAAGTCTAAACGGCAAATACCTCCAGCCAAACGACAACCCAAACTATCTGGGAGTCACATTTGATCGGCGCATGACATGGAAAAGTCAGATCGAGAGAAACCGAATGAGAGCCAGAGAAAGCATAGCAATCATGAGGAAACTTGCTGGCACAAGCTGGGGAGCAGACGAAAGCATGCTGGAAGAGTGAGACCAGTTCTCGAGTATGGCATTGCTGCATGGGCAACAGCAGCAAAGGCGAACTTCGCTAAAATTAGCAAACTCGAAAACCAAGCCATGAGAGTTAGAACAGGAGGCATGAAGTCAACGCCAATTGTAGAACTTGAAAAGATTAAAAAACTGCAATCCATGGCCGACAGAAGAGACTGCAGAGCCCAGCTGCAATCAGAGAAACTCAGACTGACTGACCACCCAATGCACCAAAGACTAAACAATTTCGGAAATGGGAAGCTAAAGCGAAGAAACTTTGCAGAAACAGCCAAAGCAAAGATGCACGAAGACCCTATGAACGCACTAACCACACCAAAGCCCATCCCTACTGTACGAAAACCTACCTGGAGGCAGCATATATTTCCAGAGGGGGTAGAAATTATACCAGGTAATAGAAACAAAAACTGCCAGTCTGAAAAAGAAAGAAGAGATACATATGAGTGTCATTACGGAAAACTACCCAAGCATGGACGGGACCCATGCATACACCGACGGTTCCGTAACAAATACAACACAGAACGGAGGGGCAGGAGCATTCCTGAGCCTACCAAATGGCAGAAAAATAAGTCATTCGCTACTGGAAAATACACAAGCAACTTCAGAGCGGAGGCAGAGGCACTGAGGGCAGCAGTGGAAGAAATCGTGACAGGTAAAAGGAATTAAAGTCTTTTAGTCCTGCTTACAGATGCCTTGGACGTAGTGACAGCACTTAAAAGCCAGAAAAATACTGAACTTAACGATTTAAGAGCAGTACTCTGTCAACTATGCCAGTAGGCCGCACCAAAAAGAGTAGTGGTGCAGTGGGTTCCATCTCACTGCAACATCCAAGGCAACGAGGAGGCAGACAGACTGGCAAAAGATGGTGCAAAACTACCACAACCCGATACTAGTATGACATACGAAGAGTCAAAACGGCTTATTAGAGCTAGATACATGACCAAATGGGAAACAGAACATACTGGTTACACCAAAAACGATGCCTATTATGAGTTGAACAGAAAAGAGCAGGTCGTGGTCTTCAGACTTCGCACTGGCCACAATAGACTCAGGTACCACCTATTCAAAAAATTGAAGATAGGTGGCACCGACGAATGCCCGTGTGGTGCCGGGAAAATGACCGCTGAGCATTTGCTGCAAAACTGCCCGACATACGAGGATCAGAGAGAGCAGATGTGGCCATCACCAGTGGCAACACTAGACAAGCTCTATGGCAGGGTCGACAGCCTCAGGATGACGGCTGCTTTTTTCGAAAAAATAACGGTTACTGTCTGACTGCGTACGAAGAAGAAGAAGAAGTAGAGATTGAAGACGCTTTTCATGAATAGAAAAACACGCAAATTGATTTGGTAGGTATAGAGAAAACATTTGATAAAGTTTGGCGAGTAGGGATAAAGAAAAAACAACTGCTGAAATATAGAGAACATGTACACAAGGATAGGCCACATGCTTCTAAATGGATACGCCAGAGTGGAAGTACATAGTCAGATAAACCACATAAGTCATTGAATGAAATTGGAACAATCTGTGCCCTAAAGCAGCCAGCTATAGTGTGTGTTGCTGGTCTTCGTCAACAACTTAGTGGATAAAAGACGAGAGAAAGTAACTTAGTGGATAAAAGACGAAAGAAAGTAACTCTTGTTTGTTTTTTTGTTAATGCAGATAAGTTCTGTACGTGGTATTATTTGTATCCCATTCTTCACACTTTATGTTCTGTACGTGCTATTATTTGTATCCCATTCTTCACACTTTATGTTCTGTACGTGCTATTATTTGTATCCCATTCTTGACACTTTAAGTTCTGTACGTGCTATTATTTGTATCCCATTCTTGACACTTTATGTTCTGTACGTGCTATTATTTGTATCCCATTCTTGACACTTTAAGTTCTGTACGTGCTATTATTTGTATCCCATTCTTCACACTTTATTTTACTTTTCAACATAGTCTGGACCATTTTTGAGGCACTTATCATAAAGGGGCATGTTTTTGCAATGATAATAAAAGAACTTACACAATTTGTACATTTTCAAATAAGGCAAAAAAAAGGCTGCCTGGAGATAAATGTATATGAACAGCCAGAAGAAATTAATCCTGCATATCTAGGCAAAACACAAGAAAGTAGACTAATATGAACAAATTAAATTGAAAAATGTCAACAAAAAGCTAAACAGCGAATGACTATTGAATCAATTAATTGGAAATACAAGGTGTTCAGACCATCAAATACTGAAATTGATATACATGGAAAATGTTAAACAGCTTTAGAATATGGAATGGCAGCCTTGGTCACTTTTGAAATTTAACTTTCATAAATGTGCCAAAATTAAACGCCACACGGAAAAAAATATTACAGAAGCAACAATTTTAAAATTAGGAAAATTACAGAACTATGACCAATGTCTGGCATAAGAGATTGCAGAGCTCTACAACTTCAGGGAAATTAAATTAGCTCACAAATCATCAAATAATTTGTTTTAAACTGGAAGGATATGATCAAGCCATATTCCAGATAGCCTCTACCATGCCAGGATTCGGACATAAAAAAGCAAAGCCATTAAGAACAAGCAGCACATTTCCAGCATGGAAGATGACAAAAGATTCCTAAAGCTGATTGACAGCATACCAAAATCTGCAAAAAAATACACCCTAACAGATAACCTAAAGAAAAAATATATAGCCTTGGAATACATTTATAAATACTTAACTACCCAAAGAATGGACTCGCACATACACGGATGGATCTGCAAAGATAGCTATAACAAATGGACGGAAAATCATTTACAAAATAATGAGAGCGGAAAAAAAAATCGCAGTGGAAAATTCTCAAACATATTTAAAGCTAAGGTTGTGGCACTATAGAACAGCTGCAAAAGCAATCGTAGAAATCAAACTAAGGGTCATGCCAGAAACAAGATAGGTTTATGTTCCTCAACAATCATAATCACTTCACTAAATTAATCAATCACAACCTCTCAGCTCACTTCTGTGAATAGGTTTCGTTTGTGGGAATTGAGAAATCATGTAAGAATATTCCATATAGAACAGCGATAAGCGACACATTGTTATTGGTTAGTAGAATTAGCATATTTGTCAGATATCTTCGCTCAATTAAATATGTTCAACTTGAATCTTAAAGGAGAAAAAATTACAATTTTTTTAAGTTCGAAGAAAGTATTTAAAATTTGGAACTGTGGCATCATCGACTGTAGAATTGTAAATATGAGACATTTGCAACATTGATCCTGATGCGAGTAAATACTGAATTATAGATCAGTTAAAGTGTATGAAGTATAGCTTTCAGCAGCAGATTAAGACAAGCTCATAGAAATATCCATAGATTATGCTCTGAAATTATATTTCATGGAACAATCTCTAGCAAATTTCTGGGTTCATTTATAAAACAAATTTGTTGGAACTATCGAAGAGATCTTTGAAAGTATTGATGCTCTTCGTAACGACATACTTGTGGAGAAAATCATTCTCTGTTCTCGTTTATCTTAAAGATATAACACAGAAACAGTTTAAACAACTTAAGTCAAACCTCAGAATTCTTCTTCTTCGTACGCTGTCAAATGTCAACCTGTATTTTTTCGAAGAAAGCAGCGGTCATCCTGAGGCTGTCGACACCTGCCATAGAACTTGTCTAGTGTTGCCACTGGTGATGGCCACATGTGCTTTATCTGGTCCTCGTATGTCGGGCAATTTTGCAGCAGATGTTCAGCGATCATTTTCCCGGTACCACAAGTGCATTCGTCAGTGCCACCTATCTTCAGTTTATTGAATAGGTGGTACCTCAGTCTGTTGTGGCCTGTGCGGAGTCTGAAGACCACGACCTGCTCTCTTCTGTTCAACTGGTAAGAGGCATCATTTTTTGTATAGCCAGTATGTTCTGTTTCCCATTTGGTCATGTATCTGGCCCTAATAAGCCTTTTGGACTCTTCGTAAGTCACACTAGAATCTGGTTGTGGTAGTCTTGCACCTTCTTTTGCCAGTCTGTCTGCCTCCTCGTTGCCTTGGATGTTACAGTGGGATGGAACCCACTGTAACATTACTATTTTTGGTGCGGTCTGCTGGCATAGTTGACCAGAGTACTGCTCTTAAATCATTTACGGTATTTTTCTGACTTTTTAGTGCTGTGACTACGGCCAGGGCATCTGTAAACATGACTATCTGGCTTTCATTGGTTTCGCCTGTCAGCATTGCTTCTATCGCAGCCCTCAGTGCCTCTGCCTCCGCTCCGAAATTGCTTGAAACTTTTCCAGTTGCCACTGCCAGTGTTATTTTTCTACCATTTAAACCTCAGAATTCAAGTTCCCGCTATTAATCCTCAAATAACAAGGAATTCTGGTAAGTAAAATACAGTTTCATCCTTCTCATTAAGAAAGAACAGGTCAAATTAATTTACAACCAATTTTGGCACTGGAGATGGACCGTCTTCTCAGACTTAGGAGGTTTAAATAAACATATGAGAGTACGGATTCATCGAATACCGGTAATAAAACTGATTCAGAATGATATATATTCGATAAATTTAATTTAATTTAAAGTGAACACCAGGGGGCATCGCCTCGTTCTCACACTATGAACCCTCTAAACTTTACAAAAAATGTTATTCGGGCTTAACAGCTGATGATACTTTCCTAGATTGTGTAATGTTTGATATTAATAAAAAATTAATTAGATTGCAAATATGGAGGATTCATTAAAAATTGGACGGTAACCGAAAATTTTATTTTCGTTTCATTATGATTTTTTTTTATTTATTAACAACACATTGACATTTAACATTTTCTATTGCCGGCACTGTATAATATTGTAAACACACAGATAATTAATTCCTGGACATTTTCATAAATGGAATTATTTTGGTGATCGCAGCAGCAAAAGATATTTAGAGTCCCCTGTTACGAAAAGGTTGCGAACCGGTGCTCTGTACTGGTTTTTGTAACACGTGATACCTATTCGATATCGAGTCTTTCAATTGATCTTGCATGGCCGTGTTTCATTGAACTGTTATTCGTTGGTGCATACCTTATAAGTTTCATGTTGGCTGTGATAAGATGGCCATCTAATGCCACGTCTGCTTCTCTACACACTGTTGCCTGATGCCACGTCTGCTCCTTTGCATACTTTTGTCTGATGCCACATCGGCACCTCTATAAACTTTTGTCCGATGTCACGTCTGCTCCTCTACATACTTTTGTCTGATGCCACGTCTGCTTCTCTACATACTTTTGTCTTATGCCACGTCGCTCCTTTACAAACTTTTGTCTGATGTCACGTATGCTCATTCACGTCTCATTCCCAACAGTAGCCTTAAATTGTCGTTGTACGACTCTATACCCATTGCTGGGGTAATCAAGAGGTCTTTAGGCAGAGGACTGCAGGCCGCTTCATCTCTGCTGTCGCCATGTTCTGTGATAGTTAGGATTATTTATTTCACCACCAACAGGAAAACAGCACATGGCTTACTGTGATTCGATCGGCTGCCCTCCTTGTCAGCAGGCAGACATCGACACCATTCAGCCATGCGTTCTTAGAAAGATAAAGGTAGTCCCATTTCAAACACTGTGGTTGAGGATAAAGTGTTAAAGCCTTCTTTGTACTAAGCTACAGTTTTGTGTGGCGAGGTGGCAAGTCCCCTTTTTCGCTGTATTTTTTTCCCCTACCCGTTAGCCATGTGCCATTTACAGTTGCGTCGACTCGAGCTGTCGGTAGCAGGAGTTGAACCCCGTACCTTTGTTATGAAATGCAAGTGCTCTACAACTGCGCTAATCGGCATTGAAGTCTCTCATCAAAATCGAAATGTCTTTCTTTCTCCTTCTTTGTGAGTAAACGATGCATAACATTGAATAATGTTTATATTTAGTGTCCTTCTTGGAGTTGTTATAGTAGCATTTACTTTTCTATGTCCGACCATCTTCCATTCTTCTTCTTCGAACGCTGTCAAACGTCAACCTGTATTTGTTCGAAGAAAGCAGCGGTCATCCTGAGGCTGTCGACACTGCCATACAGCTTGTCTAGTGTTGCCACTGGTGATGGCCACATGTGCTTTCTATGGTCCTCGTATGTCGGGCAATTTTGCAGCAGATATTCAGCGGTCATTTCCCATGTACCACAAGTGCATTCGTCAGTGCCACCTATCTTCAGTTTATTGAATAGATGGTACCTCAAGTCTGTTGTGGCCTGTGCGGAGTCTGAAGACCACGACCTGCTCTCTTCTGTTCAACTGGTAATATGCATCATTTTTTTGTGTACGACCATCTTCCATTCAATAAGACCCCTTTGTGTCACGTTTGATAGCATTAGAACCCTACCTTCGATATATTGTGCGTCTGCTGCAGTGTGCCCGAAGGTCAGAAGATATTTCCCTGTGCTCATTGTCCCTCTCTAGACTTCTGTGCATCTGGTTTTCCCAATCCTAAGGATATTTGATTTGTAGTTTCTTCTTACCATTACCACCTGTGCAGCCGTTCCCTCTGTACTCTCGCAGATTTTACCAAAGATAATCCAACTCAGAACATGGAGTTATTCTTTGAAGTAAACAGATTGATCTTCTTGGTTATGTTTATATTGTAGTTGTTGTTGTTGTTGAATCCCTACAATGAGTATGTTTACTCTTTAAGTACGCCCTGAAAAGGGCATTAATTTACAGGTTGCAGAAGCTTTCCTCACATCTCAAGCGTGATGATGGTCAACCTCGGTCATCCAGGCGGTTGTGCTAACTGCGTTCGTTCACTGCTGCTAAACTACTCCTTGCCAAGAAGATATCAAATGACTATAGACTACGAACATGCCATTGCAGACTGGAAATCATCTGTTCCACAAATTAAAAAGTGGCCACATAGATATGTGGAGAGAACAAGCAAACGGTGAACCATGTTCTCCAGGTCTGCTGGTTTCATGAGAGGAACAAAGTGACAACATAGTCCTCCCCAATCCATTTGCAGGTTAATTAGTAAGGGGGTTCGTGAAAAATGAGACGGCCAGTCGAGTTAATAAGAGAATGTATTTAATTATTTGACACAGAACCACGGAGAAGAGACATCTGAGCTTTTGTTGTACTTCTTCGACTCCTTCAGTCCATTGTTTCATTGCTTTTCTTCAAACTCTGTAGTTTCGAAAACATGCATACTATTTAACTCTCTGTCTGTCTATATATGTCATGCACGGTATTTGGGGCCACTTAATGTCGGAGTTCTATACCTCTCACTTGGTCTCTTTTAGTTATGCTGACACTTTTCGTAAGTATCTTGCTAAGTCTGTTGTGATTTCCCTTTCCCCCCCCCCCCCCACCCCCCATTGTTTCATGAATAGTGTCCGTGTCTGACACTAATAACTGATAGTTGATATGTAAAGGCTGTTAATCACTTGTCTTTTTGGTGTCTTAGCAGCGATGATTCTTCCTGCATCTGTCTTCATTGTTACATTCTGCAGTAACGCGGGAATGAACGGGCCTCCTAGATATCGGAATTATCTTTTTATATACCGTTGTGTGTTTCTAATCAGGACATTAAACGGCCTTTATTTTTTGCTGACCAATAACCGAAAGAAAAAATTGTAAGAATGTTCGTCATTTTTTGTACGTGACTGGACGTTTTGCGTGTTTGCTTCTGACGGCCCTGGGGGAGGCACCTACCTCCTACCAGGCGCGTCAGCAGGGTTGCGGATTGCTGAAAGGCCTCCTAATTTGGAGGTTAGCTGCGAATAAATAAGCAGCCGTGGACAAAAAACGGGTCGGCAGGCATGGAGGCTGTAAGGAGGCTAATCACCTGTTTGTCTTAAAACAACGATTACAAGTCTAAACACAGAGAAAACCGGACTGACCTCAACGGCGATGAACAGGCGAGAAATAAGGACCACGATTTACGGAACATGGAATGTACGAAAGTATAAACGGAAAAGAACATGAACTAATGGAGGAGATGAAGAGAGCAAAATTGACAGTCCTGGCACTTACAGAAACGGAGAAAAAGGGACAGGGCGTTCTGGACCATGATGGCAACATGCTATACTACAGCGGAGTTCCCATGAGTGAACGATCCAGGGCAGGGGTTTGTTGTGAATGGTAACAGCAAAGCAAACATTAAAGGATGGAAGTTCATTTCAGAATGACTGATGGTTCTAAGTCTACAAGAGGAGGATAGTCAAATGGATATCGTCACTGTGTATGCACCACACGAAGATGAGAGCACTGACATAAAAGATTAATTTTATGAGCTCCTTCAAAGGACCATTGACGATTGCCATAATGAAATACTTCTCCTTGGAGACTTCAACGCAAGAGTTGGAAACGACTATTCTAGATGGGATGGAGTGATCGGTAGGTATGGAGAAGATGTCTTAAATGACAATGGAAAACGACTGCTCAGATTCTGCAGGGAACAAAACCTTGTTATTACAAATACAAGGTTTCCACACAAGCGTATCCATGCCTACACAAGATGTGAGCCGGCAAGAAATGAAAGATCCATAATTGACTATGCAATAGTGAGGAAAACTGATTTCAAGTATGTAAAGGATGCTAGAGTGGTCAGAGGACCAGAGATAGGAAGCGACCACTACTTAGTTAAAATAAAGAGAGAAATTGAAAAACACTATCCAGCTAGGCAACACCCATCAGCAAGCATGAAACATAATACACAAGGAGAAAATAAAATTAAGGCTTACAAACTACGAGAACCAGATGTTAAAAGGAGATACCAAGGGCTCATAACAGCAGTAGAAATGATAGAGGAATCTGAAGAAGATATGGAAATGCTTTGGGTAAAATTCAAAGACATCCTCAAAGAGGCTGCAGCAGAGGCATGCGGTAAAACCAAAGAAGGGTGGAAGAGAAAAAGTACACCATGGTGGACAGAAGTGAAAAGAATAATACGAGAAAAAAAAAAGGCATGGAAGCAATACCTAGGGGCTAGGAATACAGAAGAACAAACAAAGAAATATAAAGAATATGTAAATTTTAGAACAGAAGCAAAGAAGACTGTGCTCAAGGCCAAACAGAAATCCTGGGAAGAATTTGGAGAGAAACTGGAAAATAATGCTGGAGAAAACCAGAAACTGTTCTACAAGACCTTAAAGAACATGAGGAAGGAAAAGGAATGCCCCCTGAAATTTGTTAAAGATAAACAAGGTGCGCTTTTGACTGCCCCAGAAGAGGTAATGAACAGATGGAAAGAATCTTTCTCAGATCTCCTTGGAGTGGATGAAAACCAAGCTCTGGAAGTAACAGTCCCAATTCAAGAAGAGGGAGCCATGGAGGGAAACGATAATATCACAATGGAAGAACTAAAGGCAGCATTTGAGAAAATTAAGATTGGTAAAGCAACAGGACATGATGGTATAACACCAGAAATGGTTAAATACATGGGAGCGGCAGGAGAGATGCTATTCATGAAGATTCTCAAGGCAGCTTGGCGCTACAAGAAGATACCAAGAGACTGGGAGGTTGCAATAATAATACCAATATTTAAAAAGGGCGACAATCGACAATGTGAAAATCACAGAGGTATTTCCGTTCTTAGTGTCCCCGGGAAAGTCTACTCTAGGATTCTAGAACGGCGATTAAGAGGTCTAGCAGAGCCAAATATAGATGAAACTCAATGTGAGTTTAGGGCAAACAGAAGTACTCAAGACCTTATCTTTACACTCAGACAGCTAAGTGAAAAGGCTCTTGAATATAATAAAGAGATGCATCTCTGCTTTTTGGATTTGGAGAAAGCATTTGATAATGTTCCTTGGGACAAACTCTGGGAGTGCCTGACAAGGAAGAACATCCCAGGACCCCTGATCTCTGCCATACAGAGTTTCTATAAAACATGCAGAAATTATGTGCAGACATCAAATAAAAAGTCAGGAGAGTTCAAGACCACTAGCGGAGTAAGACAGTGTGACATTCTATCACCGTACCTTTTCATACTCCTCATGGATGAAGTCATCAAAGCCTGCAAGGAACGGACATACAAGTATGAAGTAGGGTACTGGAAGATGAGACCAAGTTACATATCGGAACTAGTATTTGCAGACGATGTGGCCCTGATCACGAAAACCGAAGCACATCTCCAGATCAACTTGCAGTTCTGTGAAGAAGAGTTGAAGAAGAGAGAAATGCACATCAGCAACTCCAAAACAAAAACCATGGTGATCGCCAGAGATGAAAAGAGACATCAGATAACCCTGGGAACACGAGCACTAGAGCAGGTCAGCAACTTTAAATATCTAGGAGTGGTAATAGACAGCAGGGGAGGAATCAAAGAGGAGTTAACTGCGCGAAGGGCAGCAGCAGGTAGACTGTTCCATGCAATAAACAGAGGTTTCCTCAGTAGAAAAGAAATAAGCAGGAAAACAAAGATGGATGTATACCGCTCGACCTATGTGCCTGTCCTGACATATGGATGTGAGTCATGGGCAATGACTACAGCCCAAGAAAGGCAATTACAAACTTCAGAAATGAGGTACCTAAGAAAGGCGGTTCAGGTGACGAAAAGGGACACGATCCGTAACCAGACAATATGTAGCAATTTTGAAGTTCAACCCCTGCAGACACGAGTGGAGCAGTCCCAACTACAGTGGTTTGGTCATGTCTGTAGAATGGAAGAAGATCGGATACCAAAGCGATCATGGGAGATCAAAAGTCAAGGACGCAGACCCAGAGGACGTCCCACAGTACGATGGGAAGACAACATACGACAGTCCCTAAGTGATAGAAGGCTGGATTGGAAAAAGGACAGGAAAAAGACGGCGGATAGAGCAGTGTGGCGTTATCTTTGGCAAACCTCTACACCTCACGGTAGAAGAGGAGCGACTAAGTAAGCTTCTGACGGCAACAAATGATCAGGTAGGTAGCCTATTTACCTCACGTTTAAGCTGTTCAGCTGTTAAAGAGATCCTGGCGTAATTTTGGAAATCAAAGCAGGGAGAATCACAGCTGTCCCTTTCTCTCATAAAACCTGAAACTTCAATGAAGTATATAACACTTCATCCTAACAACATTATCTACTAGGGAATTGCCTATCGCCCTATCCTGACATGCCTACTACAGACTGTCCATGTTTCGCATGCGTACAGAAGGGTGGTAAGCACAACCACACGATACACACTTATCTTGGTGGAAATACTGATTGATTTGCCGGTCCCAAACGTTTGCTCCTAGTCTTCCAAAAGCAGCACTCGCCTTGTAAATCCTGTTGTGGACCTCAGTCAATATTCGCTTCTCTGGTGAGGGTACTACCAAACTGATTAAAGCTATCAACTGCTTGTACGCGATGACCCTGTGCACTTATGTTTGTTTTGTAGTAGGGCTCCTTGGGTGCAGATGGAAACAGGACCTACGTGTTCTTGGTTTTGACAGTAAGACCAAAGTTAGTGCACGCAGTTGAAAACATTCATCGTTGTCTACATGTCTGTTTTGAGCACGTAATAATGGCGCAGTCATCAGCAAAGACGATATCTTAGATAGTCGCTTCTTTCCCCTTTTATGATGGACTTTAGGCGCCTCAGAGTGAACAGTTTCCTATCTGTTCAGTATCTGATTTGTACGTCAGTGTCACAGCCACCTGTAGCATCTGAAATCATGGCTGCAAATACCATGCTAAAATGCGCTGGGGTCCTGTTTGTTTTTGACTCCCATTTATGACTGGAGATATTGCAGAGTTCACCATCATTCAGTACAAGGGCCGACATAGCATCATGAAACTGGCGGACTGCTGTGACGAATTTTTCGAAGCAACTGAATGTCGTCATGATTTTCCAGAGTCAATCCAGTTGACGGTGTCAAAGGACATTGTCTGATCCACAAAAGTCATGTTCAGATCGCAGTGAGACTATGATCTCTGGATTACATATCATGTTTCGGGCAGATGGGGCTCAAAAGCCTAGGAAGGCAGCTCATCTAGGAGAAGGAAAACTCTGATTTTAAACCATATGAAGCCTTGCAGATAAGATACTGGCGTATCTTGTCGGGTTTTGTCAGATATGGCCGTTCAACCTGTTTTCTGATAACCTGTTTTCTGATAACTCTGAAAGTTGGTCAGCATCTACAAAACCTGACAATCGACGATGTGCGAAGGAACACACGCAAGAGGATACAATGCCTTATCCTAGTGCGAGGAAAGACAACGTCAGCTGGGTGTTGTGGTAGGGCATACCAGGCCCTTAGCCTTGGTTTGCGGCTGGTTCAGTAGAGAAGCCCCGACAGGCGAACAGACAAAGCATTGCTCTGCTGCTCTGGCAGCTTCTGCAGCTTGCCTTGTTCCAAATGTATTGGTATCACCTTTCCCTTGGAGCAAACAAGGCAGATCGAGAAACGGACCATACTGCATGGGCAACACATGGTCTCTATATTTTTTCCCAGGCTTTGCGCTAATAGCACAATTACTATCGTCTGACAAAACAAAAAGAGCCAATGTAACGAGTCATAGAATATGATAGCATATACACCTGCGATATATTCGTTTGAAACAAAGTTATCTTTCTTAGTTATACCTGTAGTTTAGTTGTCATTTTTTCAATTATATTTATCTTCTGATGCAGTCAATGAAATAATGTCGTTTATCAGCAACTCCGCTAGTACAGACTGTGCGTGCAATTCCGTTCAACACTAAAGAAGACATGATACAAAGTTAACAATGAAATAGATTTGAAACAAAGTACTACTCGTGTTATTTTACAAAGAATTATTGGATTTTTATGTTACGCATGCAATATTTCTTCTTCGTGTACTTTGCGTGTGCGACATAAATTACATTTTAAAAAACAACATGGCCAAGTTTGTGGACATCATCTTTTTCAAACTCATAAGTTCGAGATACTGTTTCACAGTAACAAGTTTTACACATAAAGCTAAAAAAATCAAAGGCGCTCAATGTGGATTAACATTTCACCTCCATTGTGTTCGTCAGAGCACGTTTGCTGCATCAGCGTTTCTCAACTTCTGTCGTATGGTCACCCAGCGAGTTATGCTATATTTCACGAAGTCATATTTAATAGACAGTTAACATAAACTAAATGAAGATTGTGAATAAACAGAGATGAATACACGTTTTTTTTTACTCAGTAGATCGAACAACTGGCATGACCAGTTTGAGAAACACTGGTGTAGAAATTATCAGGTCATGTATAAACTTTGCATATTATTTGTGTTGCTAAATGGTCTTAATATCAAAGTTATCGTTTTCCGTCTTTTTAATAAATGAAATAGGTCAACACACAGATAATACAACTTGTTGGACACATCAAAAGGCCTAACACATTATTAGCACAGAGAACAGAGCGAGTAGTGCGTGACAAACATGCAGACAAATAACAACAATTTGGGTGAGAAAAACATGGTCGAAAATATGGACAGCCCCATTACCACTAATGAACTGTTGAAAACGTATTGTTATTATTTGATAGTGGTACGCTTCTTAGATAGGGATATGTGTCTCTGATCGGGGCAGATCTGATTAAGTTTCATTGATCTAAATAGGTGTAATTGATCAGGATAAGTTTCATTAACATGGGTTTGATCAGGATAAGTTTCATTAATATGGGTAAGTTTCACGGATTTAGATAAGTTTCACTGGTCTGAATACGTTTCATTGATCTGGATACGTTTCATTGAGCTGGATAGGTTTAATTTATCTGGATAAGTTTAATTGATATGGATAGGTTTAATCATGGTTATGTGGTTTGTTTAGAGCAGCATGGCGTCTAACAGGCTGTGGGTCTACTTTGCTCTAGTGTTTGAGTCTTATTAATATGGCTTGGCACATCAGTTAACAACCCTCCGTAATCGCTTGTCACAACGCAACGGAGTATTACGTGTTGCTCGAGACTAGCCCGCTAAGCAGGAAACCCTTCTTCCGGCTACATCCAGCTCAAACCAGAGCTGAAACCTGCTCAGGCGCATCTGAGCCTGTAGAAGTACAGATCGACTAAGGACTTAGAACTAAGACATGAGCTGAACAAAGTGCTCTCGTAAAAATGGTTCACTGTCCCCATTGCCTTGTAGTTAACCTGTTTACCGGAAACGCTTCAAGAGTATGCGATGAAGAAACGACCGATACGCTAAATGGTATAAGCGATGCCAGAAAGACACGAGGAATTCATTAAAACATTCATTAACTGATAGAATTGAACACCGTCCATGAAATAATCACATCTCTTTTAGCTACATCCCTGCAAGCAACAAACACCACATTTGTCAGATTTATTACAATCGTGGAAGATGATGTAGGACTATGCACTTGACTGTCTGTCTATGGCTGCCAAAGTGAATGTTTGTGAACGATGCAAGAAATACGTTGACTTTTGACAGAACTTCCAGTGATTTTAAAGACTTGAAAAGTAAAAACTTTGCTTTCAACATTATAGAAACTGAAATAACATACAAAGATCGCTAGATATTGCAGAAAAAATGTATCTAAACCATTTGCTCCTGTGGCCATACAGAAGAAATCCTCAAAACTCAAAGGCGCTTTTGTGGTGGAAATTAAAGAACGGAGCTATATCAGTTTCGATGACTATTTCTGATGACAAGAAGATGCACACTTTGTCAGAGACAAACGTATCTGTTAGCTAAACAGTGCTTCTACCAGAAATGTTGTTTAACCACTTTGGCTGTCCTATTGAAATATGAAGTTTACTAAGTTGTTTCTTTTTAGTTACTTATAACTAAGTGGCCATTATTATATTTTATTATTAGAATATTCCAGACTGACATTTAAGGAAGGAAAAATTATGTAACTGATTGTTATTTAAGACTTAACATGTTATATGGACAAATATTTGTAATGTGGCACTTAAATCACATCTTTGTTAAAATTTCTATGTTTCAGAATACAACAGATTTTATAGCCATTAAGTTTGATAATAGAATTTGAATTTAGCACATGTTTGTTTAATTTCATTGGAACAATTTTTTACAATATTTGTAAGCGTTATCTAGAAATGGTTTTATTAGGCACTAGTATTTTTATTTGTGTAATTTGTGCTCATGGTTCTGAACTGGTTCTTGATCATAGGATCAATGATTTAAAACTAAGTAAGTCGCATGTCGTTTTACAAAACGTGGCTTCTTATAACCGCCACCTTATTTGGCTGTTATAAGTTTATTGGCAAGTGTGCAGTACGGTAGGTTGCTATTACTTTCCGTACGTGAAGGAGCATTAGCCCGAGAAAACAACCCATCATCTGCCACAAACCAGACACACGTGGGAATCAAACCCGGAACGTTGAATTGTGAAAACCGAGAGTTTCACCCTTAGGTCTCGCAGACTCCTTTGAAACTAGCGATTTTAAAATCGTATTCATCTAAATGCTACAATTTAGAGATTTTTTTGAAGTTCCAAATCTGCTTGAAATTATTTTTATGTACTGAAAGGAAAAGATTAAATTTGCACTCAATATAAAGTTATTTTTGTTGTATGGACTCACCTAGTATTCTCCTTCTAAAGATTTTGTCTTATGAGGTGGAGGTTACGGTTAGTGGCTAGTATTTGAAAGTTGTGATGGCAGATACCTATTTAAGCTTATTGAATTATGCAAATTGTAAAATTTTAAAAAGGCTTCTAAAGTTTATAGGGCATATATTCAGGAAGATGGGTCTGAATACCTGTTTAACAGCAGGAGAGACCGAGAGCAAGAAAGACAGAAAATAATATCTGGTATAGCATTACAGTATGGATGGGAACAGAAAGAGCAGCAGAAATGTTCAACTGTATAAAGCATTAGTTATACGTAGATTGGAGTACTGTGTTCAGGTGTGGAGTCCTTATCGTAGAGGTGATATAAACATGCTGGAAAGGATACAAAAAAAGATAGTGGGACAAAGCTGATAGTGGGATTCCAGAAATAGTTATTTATAAAGCTCAGAAAAAGGGACTTACAATGTCTAAAAAAGAGAATAATTCGAGGTGACAATACAGGTTTATAAGATAAACAAAGGAAAGGATAAATTTGACAATAACATGTTTTTTTTCAAAATACAAACACCCACAAGAACAAGAGGACATAGCTACAAATTAATTAAAGAAAGGTCCAGATTAGATATTAGGAAATATTTTTATAGTCAGAGAATGGTGAATGCTTGGAATGCATTGCCACAGGAAGTTGTGGAGGCAAGAACAATTAATACATTTAAGAATATATTGGATGCACATAGCTTTTAGAGCAAGGAAATGTAAATGAAACTAGTTGTACACAGACTTAAGAGTCTTCTAAACAAGTATAAAAATATTTAGTTAAGTTCATAAATGACAAACTGAAAAGACTAGGTGTTGACATTGCGACACTTCAAGAAATGTCGTTTAGCGGACTCGGAATCAATACGTGAGAACGACTACATATTCAACTGGCAAGAGGAAGACCCCAACGAAAGCAGAGAATCGTGTAGGCGTTGCAGTGAACGACTTTCTGATACATATGAATGAACAGAAGAAAATGTTTTCAGAGCGCCTCCTTATACTTCGTCTCCATACCACAAAAGGTCCCGTTGCCCTTGCCAGTACATATGCACCTACCTTGTGCTCCACGCCTGAAGACAGAGTTCTGTGAGGATTTATCTGCAGTCATTAGAAGTATGCATAATTAAGTACAACTTGTTCTACTAGGTTAATTCAATGATAGAGTGGGTGCTGATCGCGACTCGTGGAAATCCTATCTTGGTATGTTTGAGTTGACATTTTTTTTGAAATGGCCAATGGCTCTTAAAGTTCTTTTTACACCACAAACTCTTTGTGACAAACTCCTATTTTTGAACAAATTCCCAACATAAGGTATTGTAGATGTGCCCACGATCAAAGCTCTGGCATCAGCTGGATCTAAATCTTGTCGGAAATCTCCTTAAGTATGTGCTTCTGGTGCGCTCTTAAAATAGTGCAGACTGCGACACCGATCATTCATCAGTTCGCTGTAAAAATCAAATCGCAGCCAAGGAAGTTCCACCACACAAGAAACAGACAAGCCAAGCATCTATGCATTTAGAATGTTGGATGCTACGCTGATCAAGATATTTCTTAAATCTTTTGAGGAAACTCAATATACCACATCATGGCACAACAATAACAGAGACCTGACAATATCTCGGAAATGTCATCTATAGCACTGCACTTTCTTCCTTTGAAAGAAGAACTGTTAAATCATATGACAGGTATGAAACGAAAGTGAAGGATATGACACCCGTCATTGAAGTCAAGCGCGCTACTCTGATTTAATACATGCATCTTCCAAATATAACTGCTCTGCACACCATCAAGTCTGTCAGATACCAGCTGCGAGGAACAGTTCATCGTTGTGCAAATGACTGTTACATCTCAGTGAAAACATCCAGAATGCAGCGCAAACATAGTACATGAGACAAATGTGCGATGGTATAAAGAGAGCTATTGGTCCTGCGAGTAGAAAAACTGTACCACCAAAGTCCATCACTGTCTAGAAAATAGATACAGGAAAGCAGATAGAGCGATGGGACGAGCACTGAGCTCTACTCGTGCGACAATCTAGCCATTTCCACAGCTCTTGGCGCTGTCAAAAGCTATTCCAGTATCGGCGAGCTGAACATCAAACCATCTATAGAAGATCTGAATAAACCTATTGACAGCTTCTTGGCCCCGAGAAAAGCACCAGACGGCGACGGCATCCCACCTGATTTGGTCAAGCGCTATAAGAATACACGTTTGCAGTCGCTGTATATAATGTTACGTCAGTGCTGGAAAGAGGTCATTATGTCTTAAAATATAAAAGATCCACAGATTGTATAAATGTAAAAAGAGCAGTGAGACAGGGATGTATATTATTGACTTTTTAATTAAAAATCAACTATTTGAACAGGTACAGAGTTTCACCTATCTAGGTAATATGATAACGGAGGAATGCAGCTGCGAAAAACAAATCAGAAAGAATAGGCATAGCCAAGATGGTATTCAGAAACATGCGACACATACTAACATCCAAACAGATCATCAAAATTTGAAAATGAGAATTGCCAGGTGTTATGTGTAGTCACTACTTTATGTCGCAGAAACATGGGCAATGAATAACAAAATGGAAATGACTATTGGAGCCTTCAAAATGGTGGTGGATAGAAGATTTGGTCGCATTTCTTGGAAAGAAGAAAATATCTGTGGAGGTATGGAAATTGTTCGGGATGAAATGAGAATTAATGACCGAATTCAGGCTTAGACAGTTAAGTTATTTTGCTCATATAACAAGACATACTTATTTGTTGTAGACCATACTAGAGGGTAGGGTGGAAGGCAGTTGTTCAAGATGCAGACAACGTTTAAGTGGGTGGATAACATCAGGAGATGGACTGGAAAACGTCTTTCATATTGCACGATTACGGCAAAAGATAGAGTACACTGAAGAGCAATTGCAGTCGACCATCTATGCGGAGATGGTACTTGAACTGAACTGAACATATTGTAACATTATACAAAAACAAAGATAATAGAACTCACTATAATAACTGTAGAGGTATCTCTCTGCTCAGTGTAGTAGGCAAATCCTTCACCAGAATAATCTTACTACGGCTACAGAAATTGACTGAGCGTGTGTACCCAGAGTCACAGTGTGGATTCAGGTCTGGAAGATCAACGATCAACATGGTTTTCTTTCGCCAGCAACTTCAGAAAATGTCTCGTCAGCAGAACCAATCCTTCTATGTTGCCTCCCTTGACTTGACAGTCATTTGATTTTGTTAGTGAAGATTAACTCTTCAAAATTCTCTCTATAATAGGCTGCCCAAACAAACTGTTGCAGCTAATAATATCGTTCCATGAAGGCATCAAAGGAACAGCCTACAATAATTGATGGTAGTATATCACAACCATTTGGAATATGAAGTTGTGTTAAGAAGGCTGTGTTTTGGCCCCCACTCTGTTCGGAATATTCTTTGCACTGTAGCTGAAGTATGCACATGGTTTTGCAAATGAAGGAATCTGGCTTCACACTAGGTTTTATGGTTGGCTGTTTAACTATGCCAGGCTCAAGGAAAAAAACGATGATCAGGGAGATCACAATCAGAAACTTGCTTTTTGCTGATGATGCTGCAACTGTCACCAACAGTCAACAGGAATTCAGATTTTGATAGATAGCTTCTCCCAGGCTTGCAATGATATTGGCCTCACAATAAGTCTCAACAAAACAAATGTAATGTAGCAGGAAGTAGACGCCACGCCATCTCTTAGTATCGATAATTATGAACTGATTCTGTGCACCAATTTATAGACATGGAATCCCTCATCAAAGCCACGTTCTTTCAAGACCCAGAAACAGACAGTCGCTTTGGCAAAGATGCTGCTACATTTGCTCGCCTCACAGCGCGTTTGGAAAAACCAAAAAGTCATGGTGTACAATAAGTGTACTCTCAGCGCGCTCCTGCATGGTAGACTTGGACAACTTATGACAAACGTAAGCACAGGCTTAACACCTTCCATCTATGACGGCTGCAATGCATTAGTGGCACTAAATTGAGGGACAGAGTAACAAATGCATAGGTGCACTCTTGCACCAGTTTGTCAAGCATGTACACGTGTACACTTTCCTTAGACAACGAAGACTACGATGGCTTGACATGTTCGTCGCATGAATGATGGTCGCATTCACAAACATATCCTTTACGGACAGTTGGCGGATGGCAAGAGAACAGTCAGCCGACCACAGTTGATGCTCATTTATGTGTGTAAACGTGATAAGAAGGTCCTGGACATGCGTCTAAAATCCTGGAAAGACGAGGTTGCAGACTGATCCTAGTGGAGATGTACCCTGAAGGGACACCTCACGCTTGGTGAAGAGACGCTCTTGCAGCATAGAGAAGTGACAAGTAAACGCCGCAAAGAGAAAGAAAACAATAAAAGCTCAATATATATTTGTCATTTACTACTCCAAGTTGTTTCATCTGATAGTCAGTTATGTCCGAAAGGGGCTACTACTACTAAATCCGGGAACTCTAAATAACTTTCGTGTATGTGGACTAGCTACGGTAGTCATGGCTCTGAAGTTATGTGTTTATTGTGTGGCCGCGAAAGAGGAATCCCGTTATTGACGTATGTCTGTCACACGATCGACCAAGCGGTATATTGGTACTAGGTTACTGTTAGGGTAGAAAAGATAGATAGGACGACAACTGGTCACTCTACAACATGCAAATAGCTAAATACTGGAACAATGAGTCTCTAACACTTCATTACCGACGGCAAAGTCAACAGTAGGACTACCTTTGCTGTAATTTCAAGGCTAATCGTTTAGTACAAACCTATAACACTGTATTTGCATGATAAATTAACTTCTCATCTTTCTGTCTGTATTGATTTTAACACCTCGGATTACTTCCTTGAATTATACATTTATTTTTTAAAATCCTTATTTGGACAACTTGGTGCTATGTACGAACGTGATTAAATGTTGATTACAGTTGTTTAAATCTCGGTTAAATTTGAACTTTGTGAATGATTCTTGTTTCCTGTGGTGTGTGCTCTTATCACTTCCAGCTGGTTATTTTCAGATCCGTTTGTTGTATGTATTTTGGAGTTTTGTTTATTGCATAACCGCTGTGTGTTGATCGATGATTCGTCTTTTCGTTCGTTGAAATGTTGCATAATGCCATCACTACAGCTGTCATTCCTTTACATGATGTCTGAAATGGAACATTTGAAGTGACAGTTTCATTAGCAACAGCTATGCATGATGAGATTGTTATCCCCATGTACAACTCTCCATTGTCAACTTTTAAATAACAACCGTCCACCGCAAGCGATGAGGATAACATGTTGTGGTGCACCTCACAGGTGAGTTCGGAGGTAGCTATATAGTTCCAATTTGGCACAGAATCACCTTCAGCACATATAACATATAAGGTCATGGTGAGACATGTGAGTGTTAGCTGTTTTGCCTTTTCGCACAGATCATTTTCTCCGAGCCTCGGAGATTCGACGTTCCTCAGTAATGGATAATACCGTTAATCAATTCAATTAATTGCTATCACTGAGCATGCAGAAAACATCATTGTGAACAGTGTTTGAGGCCAGTATACAGACTTGATTGATGCGATTTGACATCATTCTGTAGAGTGTTGGAGGCCAGTATACAGACTTAATTGATGCTATATTGTGTGTATGTATGTATATATATAATTATTTATTTATTATAAAGGGGCGTTTCATAAGTCTTTACCCTGACCATGAAGGAGTAGGAGGACAAAGTTGAAATTTGGCCCAGGGCTTATTCCTTCTCAATGTAGCCACAACTTGAATTTATACATTTCTGCATGACCCTGAAAAGACCTTCAGAATAAAATAGCCTATTTTTTTTTAACTATACCAGTTATCACAAGCCAATATGACATCTTCGTCATTGTCAAAATGATTTTCTTTTAGCTATTTTTTTAAGTTTTGGGAAAAGAAAAAAAATCTGGAGCTAAATTCGAAGAATATGGTGGGTATGGACTAATTTCAATATTCAAATCGTTGGCTGTTTGCAGCACAAGCCTTGCTTTATGGGAGGGCCAGTTGTCTTGAAGCAAAGGCAGAATTTGAGTGCGCGCTATCTCTCTCGTTTTCTGGTCAGTCTTTCTTGGTTTGGTAAGGAGATCTGCACAATATTTCCCATCAAACGTGTTGCCATGAGGCAGGTAATCTTTCAATATGACACCTTTGACGTCCCAAAAAAACAGTCAGCATCACTTTTCTTGCAGATGTATGTGCTCTTGCCTTGACATGTTCTCTTGCCTTGACATGTTTTGGTGAGCCCGGGGTTTTCCACTGCATGCTGTAAATTTTGGATTATGGGTCATAGTTGTGAAGCCAAGTCTCATCTACTGTCACTGTGGCCGGCAACATGTTTTTGGACCGACACATTTTGAGCACTGACCACAGCAATCAACCTGCGTTTGTTTCTGTTCACATGTCAGCAGACGCGGGACACAGCGGGTACACTTTTCTCATTTTCAAGTCTGTTGTGTAAAATTCTAAAAACTGTACTTTCATTTAGTTTTGCGGACCTAGATATCTCTGCAATTGTCATTTTCCTATGCTGGTCAATGATTTTCTTCACTCTTGCAGCATTTTCATCGCTGCACTTCTTAGAAGATCAGCAACATGGGAACGGCCACACTTAAACCGCCTAAACCAGATTTTTACAGAAACATACGAAGGACAGAATTCCTCAAACACTAGTTCCATCTCCCTGTGTATTTCTGTAGGTGTTTTCCCTGCAACATCAGGTTCTGGCCTCTGATGTCTCCATTGTTCTGACAAACCGTTAGATTAGCAGATCCGCTCAATAAGGTGTGTTGCGCCATGCAATAATACTGGGTAAACCGGTCGATGAGAGAAATTCATACTTCTCGTCCAGTACAAATTGAATGAGCTACATATGTGCCAAATTTCAACTTTCTCCTCCTACTCCTTCATAGTCAGTGTAAAGACTTATGACAAGCCACTTGTATATATATATATATATATATATATATATATATATATATATATATATATATATATATATGTTAGCAGCAAAGATGGCGCTGTAACCGGCTGTGGGTCTACATTGCTCTGCTGTTTTATTTCATTATGGATGCCGCCAGACCACAGATTTGATTGGAATTCCCACTAGTCGACGTCTGTGACTTGTATTCATGGATAGACAATTGATTAATTATTGTATAGTGCCCTCGTCGTGCTCTACCAGGCCTGTATCATCAGCAAACAATAATTCTCTGATTTTTTCTGTTGTTTTGGACTTAGCCCTGAGCCTTGCCAAATTGAACATCGATCCATTGAATCTTTTCCGTACAAAGACGTCGCCAATCTCTTGTCTGAAAGCACAGTGCAACAAGGCCGCAAAAAAAATTTTCCAGTAGGGTGGGAGCAAGAACCCAGCCCTGTTTTACTCAGCTGTTGACTATAAAACTGTCGGATGTATTTCCATCAAAATGAATGGTGGCTTCCATGTCCACGTGGAAGGAGACAAATTAGTTTGAGCAATGTTGGTGGGCAGCCAATAATTTGTAGAACCTTATAGTAGTAATATTGTGAAGGTAATTCAGAACCTTAATGAGAAGGCGTCAAGTGCAGTTTCTGTAGACGCAATACTAGGTGAATGGTTCCCCACGTTTGTTGGGGTAAGACAGAGTTGCATACTCTCTCCAACACTCGTCAATGTATTCTTGGAATAAATAATGGAGGCGGCCCTGGAGAGACATGTTGGTACGGTCAGAACAGGTGACAAGACGATTATAAACCTACGATTTACAGATGATATTGATGGTCTGGCAGGCATGGAAACGGAACTCCAGGAGCTGATTAGTAGATTGGAAAGAGCGGTGCAGAGCTATGGCATGGAGATAAATGCAGAGAAACCTAAGCTGGTGACTAATAACACAGAACAGTTTACATCTGGGATAAAAGTAAATGGTCAGGAACTCGAATTGTACATGTATCTGAGATTACTGATCAGTGACGAGGGCTCGCAGCCTGAGATAATTGCCAGAATAGCACAGACAACAGCTGCGCTTGCGCGTTTGAAACCCATGTGGCAGGATAATCTGCTCGCCCTCTGCATGAAAGTTAGACTAATCCGCTCGCTTATTAGAGCTAGATACATGACCAAATGGGAAACCGAACATACTGGTTACACAAAAAACGATGCCTATTACCAGTTGAACAGAAAAGAGCAGGTCTTTGTCTTCAGACTTCGCACTGGCCACAATAGACTCAAGTACCACCTATTCAACAAATTGAAGATAGGTGGCACCGACGAATGCCCGTGTGGTACCGGGAAAATTACCGCTGAGCATTTTCTGCAAAACTGCCCGACATACGAGGATCAGAGAGAGAGCAGATGTGGCCATCACCAGTGGCAACACTAGATATGCTTTATGGCAGTGTCGACAGCCTCAGGATGACGGCTGCTTTTTTCGAAAAAATAATGGTTACTGTCTGACTGCGTACGAAGAAGAAGAAGAAGACGACTAATTCGCTCATTGGTGCTCTCAATATTTATGTATGCCTGTAATACTTAGACCATCACTGCGGATATCCAGTGCAGAATACATGCAGTGTAAATGTGAGGTGCTTTAGAAGACTCTTAAATGTTACATATAATTAGCGTGTCATGAACGTAGAAATACGACGAAGAGTGGAAAACGTAATCAGGCTGTTAGATAATCTGTTAATAGCTATCAAAACGCGAAGAATGTCTTGGTAGAGCACGTCACGAGGTCCAACTGAATTACAAATTCGATACTGCATGGTTCCGTTCCAGGAAAGAGAGGACGTGGACGTCCAATGAAGAGATGGGCAGACAGCATCACTGAGTGGTCAAACCTTCGTCCCGGTGAGGCACGACTGACGGTAGCGGACAGAGAGAGATGGCGTGGGATTGTGGGAGTGTCTTTAAGTGTGCCCCCACGACCTGTTGGGTTACAGAATTAACTAAACCTAACTGAAATAGGGCTGGTCTACTCACGCTGTTGAAAATCTTTGCAAGATCAACAAACGCAATGAACAGGGGCTTGTTTTGCTCTCTACATTTTTCCTGCAGCTGTCTTAGTGTAAAGATCATGTCGCTGTTTAATAAACATAAAGTGGCAGGACAAGGTGACCAACTCGGAAATACTGAAACACGTCAAGATGCCTTCCCTATTCTCGAGCAACAAGAGAATAAAATGGTTGGGTCACGAGAAACAAATGTCAAATACCCGTTCTCCGAAGCAGTTACTTCTGGGTGAACTCAAATCTGAGACTAGATCACAGGCCTAAATTAAGATACACGTACATTTGCAAAAGATCCATGATCGATTTTACAATCAATCCAAATACCTGTGCGGAGCTCGCAGAGGATAGAGCTACATGGTGAGCGACCTTGAGAAAAGGCATCAATGCATCAGAAGTACTTCTAAGGACAAAGATGGAAGACAAACGACGTAAATTAAAGGAGCCGACACCAAACTAGAACTCTTTCTGTTTACACTGCTGGCGTCCCTGCCAATCGACAATCAGCAAACTCAGCCACGAAAGACGATGTCCCTCCAGGACAGATGCAGCCATCGCCATTTCTGCAACACACCAGCTTACAGGCCGTCTGTAAAGACGCAACAGGCCATAATAATAGATGAAGGGATAGAGACGTTAAAGTAATTTCAGCTACATTTCCTCCTCAAACTGAGGTGACATGTACCCATTTACACATATATTGACAGATTCAGGTCAGGTTAGGTCATCCCGTAACCAATGAGGTCTTTTGGACACACATGAAGACATCCTCACAACTCCATGCCACCCTTCTCTATCAGCAGTCGCTGCATGTGCCTCTCTTGGTCGGAGCTTGGTCTATTCTTTTATGTTGTCCTCTCACATATTTTTTGGGACGGCCTCTTCGTCGTCTGCCTTGCACCTTTCCATGCATGATCTTATTTGCAAGACCATTTGATTTCGATATGTGACCGTACCAAGCGAGTTTCCTTCTTTTAACAGTTGCGAAGAGGTTTTTAAAAGGCCCTATTGCTGTTCTAATTCTATCTCGTATTTCCTCATTTGTAACTCGATCTTTGTACGTGACGTGTAAACGTCGTCGGAAACATCTCATCTCCAATGCCTGTATCCTTCACTGAAAGTCAGCTGTAACTATCCATTTCTCACAAGAATAGAAGAATATTGACAGGACCAGTGTACGCATTCATCTGACTTTCGGGCATAGTGCTAACCGTTTATCTTGCCAGATGTTGTTAAGCCGTGCACGCGCCGCTATTGTCTATGCTATTCTGACCAACAACTCACATTTTTGTCCTTCATCACTGACAATCGAACCCAGGTATTTAAAACGGTCAAATACTTCGCGTTCCTGGCTTTAGCTTGTATCCTACTGTTTAAACCGTCGTCGTTGTTGGTCATTTATGTTGTCTTTCCAGCGCTTATCTCCATACCATAGTCAAGGGCTGTTTCATCGAGCCTTCTGATCCATTCCTGGAGTTCTGCTTCTGAACCCGCTAACCCGTCGATGTCATCTGCAAAACTATCTCGACAGTACCAACATGACCTCCAAGTGACTCACTCATAATTCCCTCAAAGAATATATTGAAACGAGTTGAAGAGAGTGTACAACCCTGTCTCACACCAACTGTTGTGTGACACCAGTCTCTGCGCCTCCCATTCACAAGAACTGTGCTGGACACCTATCATACAGGTGTTCAAAGACCTTAATAATATTTCCGTTGATTTTATAAATCCTCATGATTGCCCATAGCGCTTTATGCCATACCATATCAAACGCCTTTTTAAAATAAAACAACACATGATACGGTTTTTGCTGCTGTTCTAGATATCTGAACCCTGCTTTCTCCTCAGCAATGATGTTCTCTACTTGGCGTTTCAATCGGTCGAGGATTAATCTAAGTATGACCTTGCTTGTGTGGCTGATGAGGCTTATTATTCTATAATTTTGACACAGCTTTAGGTTTCCAGGCTAATGTAACGGTATAACCATTGATTTTATCCATACGTCCGGCCAGTTTCCTGTCGCCCATATTTTATTGCAGATGTGTGTCAGGACTTCCACTACTACCTTACCACCGGCATGTAAGAGCTCTGCTGGTACATTGTCCACGCCGGCCGCCTTCTCTCTTATCAATGTCTTTACCGCTGCAGCTACCTCTTCCTCCGTTATCAGTTGGTTATCCTCTATAGTTGTTGGTGTTGGAGGGATTGTTTTCTCAGGTTCGTTTCGCCCTTCATAGTTGTGTAACTCAGAACAGTACTCTGTCCATAGTGCCAGTACGTCATTGTCCTCAATAAGGCACTTGCCGCATTTATCCTGGATCATAAAGTTCCTGCCTTGTCTTGGTGTTACCAGTTCTTTGACCACCTTGTATGATCCTTTAGCGTCATTTTTGTTTAATCTCTCTGCGATGTTTGTACATTACTCACATATCCACGCTTCTTTCGCCTCTCTCATCTTTTGTTGTATCACTTTCTTGACCTCTTTATATCTGCCGACCTCATCAGGTGGATGTTTTTGGTTTTTCAGTGACCTTCTATTACAAAGGTCTACAATTTCTTTAGTCACCCATGGCTTCTTTTTTGTTTGTTGGCATCCCAGAATCTCTGTTCCTGTATCTGTGAGCGCTGAGTTAGGAGACTCTGATACTGTATCGGTATCCAGTCCCTCTCTGAAAGCCAATAGTGAAGCAAATCTCCCTCCTACCCTCGATTGGAACACTTCGATGATTGTTGGACCCCTCAAAATGAGTATTTTCTTCAAAATTTATCAATTTCATTTTTTTCACCACATCAGAGTTTAATCATTTTTACATACAGTAATGCAATTCTGGCTGTAAAATGTAATCTGAAAGTAATTTTTAATGATTTTTTTTTAACAGGCTAACTATATGTTTACCTAATTAAGTACGCAACATTTTCAAACTGCCATAACTATGTTTTTTATGAACAGATTTTATTTGTTTGCTATATTGTTCTAAATTTTATAAATCCGCATTTATAAATCGTGTTCAAATTTAGTTTAAAACTAAATTTTCATTGGCTTATATTTTCTAGTAGTCATTTATTCTACACACGTTAGCAATCAGAGAACGCCTTACATACAACTACCAGCTACCATTTATAAACAAACCAAAACTTCGGAACTGTGTTCAATTTGGCTTCACTTGTTCATCAATTTGATTTGAGTGTATCAATCAGCTTACAATCAACATATAAGAACTTACAATCAGCGTGAGTGTGACATTTTAATGTAAATTACATAAATTAAAAAATATGGATAAACAGGGTGTATATCGTCCTCAATAAAGGACATTTTATGGAAATATGTTTACCAAAGCAGTTGGGGAGGAAGACTAACGTCTGGTCAGGCCAAATATACTGACCAAGACCCTCACCTCGGCTTCCTAGTAGCCCTCCCTGGAAACAGACTATTTTCATGGCAGCCTGTCTAACGAGGTGAGGGATCGACGTGATCCCCGTAGTAGTGAGTGACACGCAGATTAAGCCACGCATAGTACAACCGCCTGGAGGACCCTGGTCAACCTTCATCAGTACGCTCAGGATGTAATTAAAGCTACTGCAACCCGCCACTTAACGTCCTTTTCAAGGCGCACAAAAGATTAACCTGCTCATTGTGGGCATTCGCAAACAACAACAACAACCATAGCAGTTAGTGATGCCAGTGTTTCCACAGTCACAGCAAACGATATTGGTAAGAGTACAGTTAGTGCCAGTAGTTACCGGACTGCTACTGTGGCTAGTCCTTCAGGCACTCGAAGATCGTCAGCATTTGATAAGCTTTCGAGCAACTCCCAACTACACAGATGGATTTACTGACGGAGAAAATAGTATCAGTGGTCTAAGACTGTTTAATATTGAGCAACTGATTTCTTTCATCCAGCTGTTCTCATGCCCACTATAGAGATAATAATATATTTACAGTCTCTGAACGGTTATGTGACATTAGTTATGAATAAACATACACTGACTTTTAAAAATTAAGTGAACATTAATTTGCGATTCCAGTTTCCAATGTATGACATCGGATGTTATGACTAGAAACGTCCAAACTTTTCGGCTGCCATGAATATGCCCCAGCCAGTTTCGAGTGTTTGATTAGAGGTAATCAAGCATCGTATTCCTCATGCAACAAGGGTGGCAGCAGCATCAAGCATGAGAAAGGCATCAACTGAATTGAAAGACGCAGAAGAGTCAGAAGAAGTGACAGTTTCCTCTGATGGAACATGGCAGCGAAGGGGATTTTCCAGAAAATTATAATTGCAACATTTATGTCTGTTAGTCTAAAAGCACCAGCAAAAGTCGTTGACATGGAGGTCCTGTCCAATTATTGTGATGCATGCGCAAAGATGAGCAAGAAAATTTATGGCGACAAACTATTGAAATGGCAGGAGCATCACAGAAACACTTGCAAGAAAATTTATGTTGGCTGTGCAGGAAACATGAAACCTGTAGGTCTGACAAAAATCTTTGAAAGATATGTCAGTCACTATGGTCTAACCTACACTGGTTATCTTGAAGATGGAGATTCAAAACGTTGTAAAGCAGCTGAAGAAAATAGAATGGATGAAAATATAAAAAAGGGCAAGAAAAAGTGTTCAGACAGTTATGGAATATCCTGAATATGACTCATATGCAGCAGGTACTCACTAAGTAGAGCTATTTTTTTTTTAAACCAGCATGGCAAGTTACATTATTGCAATTATTTCAAAATTACTTTTCTCAACATTTGTGTTTGCCATGTGCGCAATATCTCAAAATGTTATTAACATATTGTCTCCTGAATTGACAAACAAGTAGGAACATCCAATTGAATATCGATGGACTACCAGAAATGCAACAGATTGAATACTTTTTTTGTGTGTGTGTTCATTTATGTCAACCCTTACTCCTAAGGAAATTTTATTTTTTTAATTACTCTCCACATACAGACCTTCTTAGCCGTCGCTATAATTTAAATGTTTTAATCCCAAAGATGTAATATATTGTGTCATGTGTATATGCCAAATTTCATTAAGCTATCTATTTTTGTCTTTGAAATATCTTGAGAAAATTATGAATTTAATTTGGCTTTTTCTGCTCAAAATATTCCATTTTCAAAATTTTGTTCTTAAAATACCTATAATATTTACCTCTAAAAGAATAATTTTCAATGAATCTTTAATAATTATGTACCTACTGAAAGCATTGTTTTCGGCAGATATACTCAAATTCAATTGGCCCTTAATAAAGTGTCGATAATAATGATCAAACCTGATACCTTTAGCGTAAGAAGCCAAGTCTTTACCACCATAAAATTCAGACGTATTAATATACAGGTATGATTCATGAATAACAGCGGAGATAGCTCATTTTACAAGGTGATTGGTAGAAGTTATTTAAATTTACAGTGTGATTGTGGTTTCTCTTCTGAGCGTTGACTTTAGTGCGTTTCACAATATTTACCACTGTTTAACAAGAAATGTCTCAGCAACCGATTGAACAAAATAGTTCAAATTTTCCATATAACATGTTGATTACCATTTCCGAAGGGTGACTATTATTTCATCGCCCACAAACATGTGGAATACAATTTCCGTCATCCATAGTATTTTTAAAAAACCAGTTCTTCTAATGAAACCAGTCTTTGAAAATTATTTTCCTTTCATAACAGTTATATTTTTGAGAAAAAAAAAACATTTTCCACGTGATTTACGAAATCTTTCCAGCTTCAAACAAAATGGCATTAATTTTGAACAGCTCTATGAGCCTTCCGGTGCGTTCAATTTGTCGTTACAAATTGAATATGCGAGTGCATAGACGTAGTAAAACTAATTGTGTTTAACGTTTGCAACAAAAATGAGTCTGAAAGTCAATTTCCTTAGACTCTTTACAATTGCATTGAAAATGTATCAATATTTTAGCAGAGTAGCTAAGCTTTGTAAACTGTATCGGAGTATCTCAAATAAGTACAAAATAACTACTCACGCTTTGGGTTTAAGTAAACTGTCATGTGATCGATTGCTCTTAGACTATGGAAGTTCGTGTTCCATCAAGACTAGCACGCAAGAAGAAAAGAAAATGGTAGATAGTTTTGACAGGGATTTCATTAGAAGAAAGAATTGTCGAATGTTTGATTCCAAAGAAACAATGACAATTAGGAAGCTGAAGTCCCGCCTGTGAACACACAATCACATTGCTGTATCAAATTATACGTTGTGGAGAACTGAAAGGAGCAAATAATTTACCTTTAAAAATTAAGCTAGCGAAAGAAACATCTGCGAGAAGCCGCATTTAGTATCTATGAAAAGCAAGTATTTACGTAAAGTACACGAAATGTATAAACAATGTTATATTTTTATGTGGATGAAAATTTGATAAATCCTCACTACACAAGTGAAAGGGAATGGCAGTAAATCGATGGAACGATTACAAGTTTAGTACTAAGTAGCAAAGGACAGCGCTTGATAATAGCACATATAGGTAGAAGACAATTGGCTGGTGAAGAATGCAGAACTTGTATTTTCTTCAAATTATACGGACAATCGGAACTTTCATACCGAGATAAATGGCAACATATTCAAAGCGTTGATTAAAAATACTGCTCTTCTGTCCTTAGATACGCCGTCCTGTCTGATAATAGACAATGCATCACACCACAACGCAGTAACACAAGAAAACAAAATCCCAACATCATCTAGTACAAAAGATACCATAAAGGTGTTGCTCACGGAAGAACACATAGCATTTAGTGAATGGTATTTTAACCTGAATTGCTTTCTCTTGTCAAGCGACACGAAAAGAAAATATATTTCATATAGACAAGTTGATCTAAGAGCATGATCATATGCGTTTGATACTTATCTTACCTTTGACACTTTCTTCTTCTTCTTCTTCTGCGTACACAGTCAGACAGTAACCATTATTTTCTCGAAAAAAGCGGCGGTCATCCTGAGACTCTCGCCACTACCATACAGCTTGTCTTGCAGTTCCACTGGCAATGGCCACATCTGCTCTCTCTGATCCTCGTATGTCGGGCAGTTCTGCAGCAGATGTTCAGTGGTCATTTTACCAGTACCGCACGGGCATTCGTCGGTACACCCTATCTTCAGTTTGTTGAATAGGTGGTACCTCAGTCTGTTGTGGCCAGTGCGAAGTCTGAAGACAACGACCTGCTCTCTTCGGTTCAACTGGTAATAGGCATCGTTTTTGGTGTAACCAGTATGTTCGGTTTCCCATTTGGACATGTATCTGGCTTTGATAAGCCGTTTTGACTCTTCGTACGACATACTGGTATCTGTTTGTGGTAGCCTTGCACCTTCCTTTGCCAGTCTGTCTGCCTCCTCGTTGCCTAGGATGTTGCAGTGTGACGGGACCCACTGTACCCCCACCCTTTTTGGTGCGGACTGCTGGCACAGTTTGCAGAGTGCTGCTCTTAAGTCATTAAGCTCAGTGTTCTTCTGGCTTTTTAGCGCTGTGACTACTTCGAGAGCATCTGTCAGCAAGACTATATGGCTCTCATTTTCACTGTGTGTTACCATTTCTTCCACTGCCGCCCTCAGTGCCTCTGCCTCTGCTCTGAAATTGCTTGTGTACTTACCAGTAGCGAATGACAGTGTTATATTTCTGCCATTTGGTAGGTTCAGGAATGCTCCTGCCCCTCCGTTCTGTGTAGTGTTTGTTACAGAACCGTCGGTGTATGCATGGGTCCAGTCCATGCTTGGGTAGCTTTTCGTTATGAAGCTTAGGGTAGTGTCTCTCCTTTCTTTTTCACTCTGGCAGTTTGCAATACCTGGTATATTTTCTACCACCTCTGGAAATATATCCTGCCTCCAAGTAGGTTTTCGTACAGTAGTGATGGGTTTTGGTGTTGTTAGTGCGTTTGTGGGATCTTCGTGCATCTTTGCTTTGGCTATTTCTGCAAAGTTTCTCCGCTTTAGTTTCCCATTTCCCAAATTGTTTAGTCTCTGGTACATTGGATGGTCCGTCAGTCTTCGGAGTTTCTCTGACTGCAGCTGGGCTCTGCAGTCTCTTCTATCGGTCATGGATTGCAGTTTTGTAATCTTTTCAAGTTCTACAATTGGCGTTGACTTCATGCCACCTGTTATAATTCTCATGGCTTGGTTTTGAAGTTTGTTAACTTTATCGAAGTCCGCCTTTGCTGCTGTTGTCCATGCCGCAATGCCATACTCGAGAACTGGTCTCACTCTTCCAGTGTACAGTTTCTTTAGTATGCCTTCGTCTGCTCCCCAGCTTGTGCCAGCAAGTTTCCTCATGATCGCCATTCTTTCTCTGGCTTTCATTCGGTTTCTCTCAATCTGACTTTTCCATGTCATGCGCCGATCAAATGTGACTCCCAGATAGGTTGGGTTGTCGTTTGGCTGCAGGATTTTGCCATTTAGGCTTAATTTGGTACTTTGGGGTTTTAATGAGAGCGAGAATATTGTGCACGTGGTTTTCTCCTCGTTTATTTTGACCAGCCATGAGTTCTCCCACTCTTCCAGCGATGTTAGGGCCGTCTGCATCCGATTTCTTGCTATGGTGAGATTCTTTTCAGAGGTCCACATAGCCAGATCGTCTGCAAACATTGAGCTATGGACTCTTCTTGGTATATTCTCTGTAATATCGTTTATATATACCAGAAAGAGTGTGGGTGACAGTACTCCCCCTTGGGGTACTCCCTGCTCGAGTGTCACCTTTTTGCTCATCTGCCCTTGTACTTGGACTCTGGCCGTTCTTTGTTTGAGGTAGTGGTTGATCAACTTGTACATCTTCCCACAGACATCACTTCTTCTTAGCTTGACTCTAAGTCCATCCTTCCAGACTTTGTCAAATGCCTTTTCCAGATCCACCCAAACAGCTACTGTGTGTTTCTGTGCCTGGTAGGCATCTTCTATCTCCTGGGCTATGAGGATGACCTGGTCCTCAGTGGATCTGTGCTGTCTAAAGCCGGCTTGCTGTGGAATTAGTATTCGTTTTTCTTCCAGATGCCACATCAGTCTGGTGTTTATCATCCGTTCCATCAGCTTGCCGACACAGCTCAGTAGGCTTATGGGCCTGTATCCATTCGGATCTGTTTTGTCCTTTCCTGTTTTTGGTACTGGTACCAGTATTGCATCTTTCCATGCCTGGGGTACAATACCCCTTTTCCAGCTTTGGTTCAGGACTGATAGCAGTTTTTTCTTCGCTGTTTGGCCCAGCCCCATCAGCATTTCGTTTGTTATCCAGTCTTTTCCGGGAGATTTCCTTTTCTTTAGTGTTCTCATAGCCTCTTCCATTTCGCGCATGGTTAGTTTGGCCATCATGTGCTCTTCAGGAGCCGTATTTATGTTTTCGTGTCCCTTTAGCTCTTCGCTAATGTCTGTATGCTTATCTGCAGGGACCTCGATGTGGTTTGCTCTGGCATAGTGATCGACAAAGGCGTTTGCGGCTTTCTTACCTGTGATCAAGTTCTCGCCCTGCTTGATAGTAATTTGTTTATTTGACGGGGTTTCGTCATTCATGGCTCTGACTAGCTTCCATAGCTTGTTCCCTTCTTTGTCCAGGTTTAAACTTTCCGTTTTATTTTTCCAACTTTCTCTTGCTGTTTGCTTGAGAGTGTGTTTGTACTTCGCCGTGGCGGCTTTGAGGGCGATGTTTGCCTCAATGGATTTTTCTCGTTCTGCCACGTTCCTAGCATTTGTTACTGCATCTTCCACTTTCTGTAACTCATCATTCCAGTAGGGCTTATAGTTTTTCCTAGCTCCTCTTGGGATGGTTTCAGTGGCGGCTTGCATTATTGCCTTGCTTAGGCTCTCTACCATGGGCTTCATTTTGGTGTTTCGTGTGTTGATGGTTTCACACAGCCCATCTGTCAGGATTGCAAATCTGTCCCAGTCGGCTCGTTTGTAATTCCAACGTTGGAGCGGTAGCAGTTCCTGTGGGCCTACTTCCATGTCAATGGTTAGCCTGATCGGCCTGTGGTCGCTACCTGCCAGTTGGTTTAGCACCTGGCGGTCTATTTTATAGTGTATGTCCTGTGTGGAGAAGGCCAAATCTGGAGTCGAGGTGGTATGCCATGTTCTTGAATAGAAGCTAGGGCTATCCTCCGGCCTATTGATTAGGGAGAGATTTGCATCTATCTCCCAATCTTCCACTTCGTCACCTCTGCTGTCTGTGTCAGAGTAGCCCCATCTCTCCGAGTGGCTGTTGAAATCTCCAACTACTATGCAGTTGGAGTCTCTGACCTCCATACTCGAGAGCGATAGGTCTCTGTTTGGTGGTCCGTAGAGATTGAAAATGCGGAGCTTCGTCTCTTGAGCCATTATGTCAACTCCTACAATTTCTGCTTGTCCGGTGTGATTGACAGGTACCGCGCTACTCGGTATGCTGTTTCTGGTCAGTATCAGGACCCCTCCTTTGTGGCCTTCTCTATCTAGACGGAAGGTCTGGTATCCTCTGATTGAGAATTTATGGTTATTGTTGAGGTGCGTTTCCTGGATACATGCCCCGTCAATCTTACCTTCATGCAGGTGGTGTGTTAGGGAAAGTTTTTTGTTAATGACTCCCTCCGCATTCCACTGTAATATTTTGAGGGTCTTCTTTGACACTTTAACCATATTGAACTCGTTTGGGCAAAAGTTAAAGGACAAGTAGCAGCTGAAAATAAAACTTTCAAACTATGCTATATGAAAGAACTAACATATGCCACCCTCTCAAATATAACAGATTATTGGGTTCGATAGGAGGACCATGTCTTAAAATAAGAAGACTATTAGAAAACAGATGGACTGTCGTTTGTTCTGCCGAGAGCAGTCCTCAATTCATTGGAATCGTCCTACTCTGATTAGGTGAAACATTAACTTACATTTTGTTTTTCGAGAAATAGAAGTTCCGATCATCTTGGCAAAACGGTCTTTTTAAAAGACATCCCAACTAGCTAGAAGATGGATCTAATAACTAAATTATAACCATTTATTTTATTTTAGACTTGTTTAAATTTTGCCTCTCTGTATCTACTGACGGAGACACACCCCTACTCACTCCGGACCAGTCCAATGGAAGAAAACAGGACGTATTAACTAGTATTAACTTGGAGAAATAGAGAATACATAAAAGCACTGGCAACAGATTTTTAATATACATGTAACGAGATTTGTGGAGAGTTCTGGGAAACGAGAACGCTAACATAAATTGTGGATAACAACAGAATCAATAGCAAAGATAAAGGACATTCACATGAAAAAGGCAAATTTGAATAGAGGTCAATTTTTAAAAAATATACATTGAAGTCAACAAAGAAGCCAACCAGAACATGACATGAGACATGAGAAAATATATTGATCAGTTGGCGAGCAAGACAGAGACAGAGGCAGCAAATGGAAATATGAAAGACATGTACACCAACACAAAATAAAGTAATATGAAAAGATATTAGCGCGTAAATAGCTTTATAAAAGATAAGCAAAGAAATTTAATTAGCAGCGCAAATGAGCAGACAAACAGACAGCCTGAACATTTTCAAAAACTTTTTAATGTCACTTCTCTACAAGATAATCGAGACACCGAATTGGCAGAAAAGGAACTGCAATTTAGTTGCGAAAAACCAAATAGTGAAGAAATTCAGAAAGCCATTAAGACTTTTAAAGAACGGTAAAACTGCTATCCCAGAGGTTATCGCATTAGAAGCAATCAAAGCAAACATCGACACTTCAATAGAGATGCTATGCATATTACATTATACAGTTTGGGAAAGAGAAGAAATACCGACAGAAAGTAAGGTTACCTAGTCTACAGCTAAAGAATGAACATCTTTAAAGGTGTACACATTGCAGAGGAATAATGGTTAAAGGATAGATTAAAATAGGGCACAGACAGAAAGCTGCTGAGCCCGGTGCATACGTGACAACAATCTCCACAGTATGAGAGGATAACGTGGCAGGGACTTGGGCTCTAAGGTGACTATCTGGGGCTCTGAGGTGACTATCTGGGGCTCTGATGAGGCTATCTGGGGCTCTGGTGTGGCTATCTGGGGCTCTGGTGTGGCTATCTGGGGCTCTGGTGTGGCTATCTGGGGCTCTGATGGGGCTATTTGGGGGCTGTGAGGTGGCTATATTGGGCTCTGGAGTGGCTATCTGAGGATCTGAAATGATTGCCGTAATCGTCTCCGACTCTCGTTATTCGGAAGGTACATAATGGTTGGCTATAGGCATGTGTGGATAGCCTACATAAAGGCCTGGAATCTTCTGGAACTTATTTACGGAGGTGAGAAAATGATTGTGATAAGATGGAGACATGAAAATAATGCAAATCAGCTAATATCGTTAATGGCAGAAGACCGGAGGAGAATCTGCTTGTCTTGTCCGTTTTTACTCTAGCGTAGTATCGGGTCACGACTACAATCGGCCTTTTTAAGAGACCTGCGCCAAACCATTGCATGCTATTACAGTGCTGGTGTTTGTGTCAATTAATTTTACGTGATGAGATTGCTAGCCTCATGCATAACTTCTATTAGGCGCATTTTACGACATGTATTGATGTACAGAGGCCCTTTTTCTTCCTCTCCAGTAATGGTCTTGTGGTCCACTCGGGGAACCAGAAGTTAATTACATGGTTAACATACCATTCAATTGAAAAAAATGGCAAGAGAAAAAATATGAACTGTATTAGAAAAAAAACAAAGATTTTACTATCTGAAATTGTAATCAAACTCAGAAGGAGATAAAAATCTAACATCAATCAGACCACCGAAATTGAACCCAATCAGATTTGAACAAGTTGGCGCATAAAGAGACAACAATAAAACCAAATAAACAAATAAATATTCAACTGAAGCCAAATTATATACAGTGATACAATAATGTATACATTTTGAAGTGCTATCAGTAACCTTACCTCACCAGAGAGTAACACAACACCGTAATGTATTGCTTTTAACGTCTCACAATAACAAAGGCAAGTTACAGCTGTCCTGGCAAACAGCGGTGTGTGATAGACTGCTGAGTTTATCCCATATGAAAATAATCATATACTAGTATATTTCGGTAGAATAAATCCATATTTTACAATGTAAACACTGTACTTGCATTCAAATCACGTACGCTCCACGTGGTTTCCAGATTACTGGAGTTTACATCAGCCTTTTGGCTGTTTCTCAATTTTCTAGCTTCTTGATGTATTGTTTTTTTTTTTTATTATTATTGAAAATGATTATCAATTTGAATACGGTGGTTCATATCTTCTTCTGGTCCTTGGAAAATGTTTTTTTTATGCCAAAACTCTCGCTGTACCATCTTTATTGCACTCCTATTTTTAAACTCCAAACCCAGTCTTGTTATTTGCCTGCTACTGATTTTATGTAATGCCTTTAGGACTTCAATTACACCATAGATTATATAATACCGGATTATCCTCGTGTCTCAATGTTTATGATAACTGTGTATCGAATTCACTATTTTATTGTTATCAAGTTACCGAGGTCTCTTTACATCCTATTTTCCAGCTGCTCGTTAAACAATTCGGTTACTTGATACATCTAATTTTTTTAAAAATATTTGCGGGGACATAATTTTTTTCGGATTATTATTATTAATGTAAAGTAAGGGGAACTGAGACGCTAGTCCGGTCAGGCGCAGCGTACGGACCAGGACTTCGCATTAAGGTCAGGCACAATACACTGACCAAGACCACAATCACTCTTCTATATAACTTTCCCTGGAAACAGGCGGTTTTCAAGGCAGTCTGGCTGACGACATGTGGATCGATTTCAGATGAAGCCAAGCATAGCACAACCGTCATCAGCATGCTCTGGGTGTGAAGAAAGCTAGTACAACCCGCCACTTAACGTCCTTTTCAGGGCGCACAAAAGAGTAAACTTACTCAGTGCAGGCATTAAACAACAATATGATAAGGTAAAGGTGGGTCCCATGCAACAGTTCCCGTCGGGGATGAAAATATCTCTTCATGGACTAATCGCGCGCGCACATATATAATATATATATATATATATTTTATAACAGTCAGATGTTTGGGGCACACTTGAAGACACTCCCACAATCCCATGCCAAATATCTCTGTCTGCTGCCGCCAGTCGTACATCACCGGAACGCAGGTTTGACCCCGCAGTGATGTGGTTTTCCATCTCTTCCTTGGACATCCGAGTCTTCTTTTTCCTGGTACGGATTCATGCACTATCGAATTTGTAATTCCACTCGTGACGTGGTCATACCAAGCCATCGTTCGCCTTTTTATAGCCGTGAACAAATCATCAAAAGACCCAGTTGCGTTTTCCACCCTTGGTTGTATTTCTAGGTTCATGACACGAACCATATATGTAACATTTAAGAGTCTTCTAAAGCACCTCATTTCCGTTGCATGTATTCTGCGCTGGATTTCCTGAAACGGATCTTAGCTGTAGAGACAATACATAGAAGAAGCTTAGACATGTTTTAACATTTGACAAAGTTTGGAGGAAGATAGGAAGAGCTTAGACAATCATTTTTCTTTCTCTTTCTTTGAATTTTAATAGGGACAAGCCAGTGCAGCTGAACTCAGTCCAGCCAGAATTTAAGTAACCAAAACGAACCGTACGTTTTTTTCTAAAAGTGCGCAGGTGGGAGTTTAGGTAAAGATGCGTAACCTGATGTAACTTCAACTATGTGTCCACATGTGCGACGATTGCGGTGGTGGCCAGGTAGACTCGTTGCCGCCGACAAACCGGCGTCGTCTGGAAACCACGCGAACAAGATGGGGGATAATGGCAAGCAGACTGACAAAAACGTGCGCCTTTTTGGAAATCATGCGATCTGGGGTGCAGACTGAATATAAAACCCGGTGGAGAGATCTGAGGGACAATTGCAACTTATACTTTTAGAGAGAGACGCTCAGTGGAGGGCAGGTGACGGAGATATGCAGTTGAGATAGATTTGAGTTGAGAACCACAGAGAGAGAATATTTCACTTTAGAGACAGAGAGAACACTACAGAGACAAGAGAGATAGCATTAGATTTTGACACTTTGGAGATATACGCTCAATAGAGGGCAGGCGACGGAGATATGCAGTTGAGACAGACTTGCCAGTTTTACCATTCATTATATTGACGCCTTTGGTAGAATGCGCTCGATTGTATGGGCACGTCGTGGCATCAGCGTCAAGACCAAACTCAAAGTCTACCGTGCAAACCATCATTCCAACCCTGCTATACGCTTTCGAAAGCTGGACTGTATACTCTGGAAATGCAAGGAGGTTAAACCACTTCCACACAGATTGCCTGAGGCGAATAGTCTACATAAGATGGCAAGATCGTGTCACTGACATCGAGGTTCTCTCGAGGGCTAACATGCCCAGCATCCATGCACTGTTAGAAACAGCACGACTAGGATGGGTCGGACACCTCGTCCGTATGTCAGACGAGCGGCTCCCAGAGAAGCTTCTCTACGGCGAGCTGAGAGAGAGATGGCGCGAGAGATGGCGCCCAAAAAAACGTTTTAAAAACGGTCTGAAGGACTCACTGAAAAGTTGCCAGATAGACATCGACACCTGGGAATGTCTTGCGCAAAAACAGATCTGACTGGAGAAGTGCAGTCAAATCGGGTGTAGCTACCGGCGAACACGACCGTGTTGTGAAAGCCCAGAGCAGACGCGAGACCCGGAAATCCAGAACAGCGGGAACACCCTCACCTTCTACAAACCTTGTGTGTCCGATATGTAGCAGATGTTTTCGAGCCCGCATTGGCCTGTTCATCCGCAAGCGCACCCACACCCAACAGGGAAATTTGTGACAAGGATGATTACGGCGGTCCTCATCAACAACGATGGACAGCTATTATTATTATTGTATTCACGCAGTCCCACCGATCACGTCGACATCACCTTGATCACGTGAATTTAAGTCGCCAATCGCAGCTAGAGGCAGTTTTCCAGTGATCCCATGGATCGTATTTGATTCAGTCTATCCTGATAACGCCGAGACCACTTTGATCTACTGCCGACACAGATAAACAAAAAACATGGACCTCATACCTGGGTTTCGAACCTACGAACTTCACCATCAGCGGAAATCTGCAACAAAAGTTCGGTCGCAGCAGGCCAGATGAGGAGAGGAGAAAGAACTGGGCAATAGATCGATAAGGTTAGGTTTAGCGGTAGGAGCGTATTAGATATGCGCGTGAGAGAAAGAATGTAAGTTGTTAGAAATGTATAGATGGTAGTGTTACTTGAATAACGAATATGTTGTATTGTGTTTGTATTTAGCGTTACTCGAATTTGTTTAGAGTGAGTGTAGAGTGATTAAAATAAATAAAATAGAAAAGACCCCTTTACCGTCCGCGACAGAGCACATTAGTCTAACTGTTATGCTGAGGACGAGACGGTCATCCTGCTATTTGGGCTTTAAACGCGCAAGCGCCGCTGTTGGCTGTGTTATTCTGGCAATTATCTCATGCTGCGAGCCCTCGTCCTAAACTCTAACAAGACATGGATAATGTGATGAACTCGATTATTCAAAATCATAAACATTGCGGCGATATCTATCTGTTTAACACGGTCATCAGCACGAATCAGTTCGTTCACGCGAGCGTGGTGCTGTGCAACGTCAGCTGCGAGCTTTATCATGCACAATCGTTAAGGTGGATTGTCGCCTTTTACAGTTCGTGCCCACCTCGTAATAATACCGACATCCGCACAGGCGTCACCATACACCTCAGTCACTCTTCGATGCATGTCGATGGGCACAAATCAGTTAAATATATTCATATTCACACACACACACACATATATATATATATATATATATATATATATATATATATATATATATATGATAAAGCGTACCAACTCAAGACTTCCAAACTCAGAATACCATTCGAATCGATGAAAACAATGTTATCACTCCAGCTTCTATTATCTATATATATTTTATACCTGTTTGCGATACTTTTCAAATTTACAAAATATTTTCTTTCAAAAATACCCGTTGTCAATCGCAAGCGATGAATAGAGAGATTCGTGCAATCGTCTTAGGTCTGACACTGTGACTTTTAATGTTTTCATTAGATTTATTTTAGGAAGGTGTGCGCCATTATCAACGGCTCTCTCTCTCTCTCTCTCTCTCTCTCTCTCTCTCTCTCTCTCTCTCTCTCTCTCTCCACAGTTTGTCCTGTATGTTGCTATCTTCGGGCCAGGTCTTCTCACGGGAGCCTTGATGCAGTGGACATGTTTGCAGGATGTGTTCTGGAGTCCTCTCTGATATGTACATTGTGCAGTCTGTTTAATGCATGTGTGCATTTAGTCTGCAATGACTTGTTCTGAGGCGAAAAATTGTGGTATACTGTTTCCTATTCAGTCTATTGATTGGGTCATGTGGGTATTTCTGTTTGTTTTCCCTGTCCACTGTTGTTTATATTTTTTACGGATGTGTGCCTTGACTTTTGGCAGTGACACATATGTACAATCTGTTATTATTGTCGTCCATCACGTATGGTCTCTCTCTCTCTCTCTCTCTCTCTCTCTCTCTATCTCTATCTCTTTGTTCAGCCGTGTGGACAATCATTTGCTCTGTCTACTGAAATGGGTGACGTGCGCAGTGATTTGGAGTAAAGTGAGGAATATTGGCGAAATTTGTCAACCTAACTCTCTCATTCTGAGCTACCTTTTGCAAGTTGCGAGACATTATTGAGAGCACTGGAGATAGCACAGGGTGTAGATTTTTCTCAGTGTTTTAAGCCGGGGTGTAAATCCAACATGTTGGTAACGAAGGATGGCCAGGACTAAATCTGATTACAAATGGCATTAGGAAACTGTAAGTACCAAATAATGTTCCAGATTTTCACAAAGTGTTGTCACAGAGTGAAAGTCAAAGCTACACACAATGTGACAGGCGCAAAAAAGATTTATACGATATGTTACGCTTTCATCATCACAGTCCGACTGATAAATGTGTGTCTGTTGATTTGTAAAGGTGTGCTGAGAACATTAGACTAGAATCCGTTACCAGCCTACTTCTACCTAGCTTACTTTTTAAGCAGACACACTCCTAAAAAATACAATTGCATTCATCACATACAACTGATAGTTATTTAATCACAACCATCATCTAGTGTCGTGCCGGATGACACTGGCGACTAATCCGTTCCACAAGCATCTGCTTTTTAAGCTTTTTGGAACTCTTATCTCCACGTCCAAATTAACGAAAGCAACATAAATATAAATGGCTCAGTTACTTCACGGCGACATAAATAAACCAACATCATTCTACAGTCACAAACCCTTTGTCGGGGACAAAAACAGGCTAAAACACCTAACGAATTACAACAACAATAATAATAATGGAAGTGATAACCAATAGGAGACATGGCAATGTGAAGTTAACGAGATAGGAGACAGGGCAATGTGAAGTTAACCAGATTGGAGACAGGGCAATGTGAAGTTAACGAGATAGGAGACAGGGCAATGTGAAGTTAACGAGATTGGAGACAGGGCAATATGAAGTTAACGAGATAGGAGACATGGCAATGTGAAGTTAACGAGATAGGAGACATGGCAATTTGTAGTTAACGAGATAGGAGACAGGACAATGTGAAGTTAACAGACAGCATATACAGAAGTAGCAGACATAAAACTGACTGGATAAAAAATATTTTTTTTAAATTTAAAAAAAAGCTTCAGCGGAACTGGAGGTCAAAAGTTTATGACCTGACGAACGTCATGTGGTCGTAACGTAGGTTTCATTGTGTTTCTGTCCATGTGCTGTTATTGTGCCACACCCATTTATGTTATTATGGACTCTAGATCGTCAGAACCTTCGCAGCTTCGATTTATTGTTACTTATCCATTTCACAGTTGTCTCTGTTTTTGTCGCTACCACATCTTACTGTTCCTTATCGGCTGTCAAGTCATTTCTATTGTTGTGATTTGTTAAGTAATTGTTGTTAAATTTGGTTGTCTTATCCCTGACGAAAATCTTATGGAAGTAACGTTGATTGCATTATGTTTCTTTCCGGTAGTGTAACTGAGCTATAAATATTAAATTAATATCGACTTTTGATCTTCAGTATCACACCAACTTCAATATATTTACTTCTACTTCATCCAAATTATCACTTCATCCAAATTATCACTTCATCCAAATTATCACTTCATCCAAATTATCTTGTCAATAAATAAATGACTTATATTTTTAATTCTCCTACCTCGGTCGTCCATTTTGTCACAATATTTGTCAGACCTTCCTGCCTGAGTGTGTGGCTAATGAAAACTGCTTGTCCTTTTTTATATTTTCTTTCACAGCGATCTCTATATATTATTTTCTTTAACTATATCTTTGTTTCATTTTTATATGTATGTTAAATATATTTATGTATATCCAGGATTCCACTCCTACAACGCAACATTGGTTCTCCATGACACTGATATGTTTTCTTGTTCATCAAATATGTAGACCACATATGTAAAACAGCCAACTCAAATGAAGGTATCAACATTGATGAACACTTAAACGAACTTCTTTTCACTGGCGATCAAAAAGTCAAAACAACAGAAATACAATTGTAACAACATATTGATAAACTAAATATAACAAGTAACGAATACAGAATATATATGAACGTTAAAAAAACTGAGGTCGTGAAAATATCTAGAATAGCCGGAGACATATTTTCCTTGAAAAGCAGCAAATCGAACAGGTGAAAGATTTTACATAATTGGGGGAGGGTGGGGGGGGGGTGAGTTGGGTTGCATGTTATCAGCAGACATAATAATTACAGTGGACGTCCAACAGTTGCAATACGGCAATATCGTTGAACAATTAACTTCAATACTTAATTGCAAACACTTGACAATAACTACCAAAAGAGCTTTATACAATACGATTTTTTTTCGTTTTGACACTACGCTACTAATGTCAAAACTTGACACCTACATCAAATGAAAAACGAGACATCGTAACAACAGAAATGAAATGCCTGCGAAAAATATTGGGCGTAGCAAGGAAACACATGATCAAAAACGATGACATCGGGAGACTGGTGGGAACAACACCAGTATTAGACTACATCAAAAGACTGCAACTAAAATGGTTTGGTCAGGCAACAAAACAACAATCCCAGCACCCTCCAGCCGCCCCCGCCCTCCCTTTACAACACGCAAAAATAATTAGATACAACAGATTAAAGGCGAAAGGCCGACCACGAAAAAGGTGGCTTACTTAAATATCCGAGGCGGTGAATAATGCTACTATGCATTAGGCACAATCTGGCTCGTTCTAAAGATCTTTTCCTAACCTGACGCTGAAAGGCATTTCATGATAAGTAAAAAGAAGAAGACTACTATATCGGACACTTTCATTGACATGAACCTATTACGTTCTATTCGTTTGGGACGCGCCCCTATTACGTTCTATTCGTTTGGGACGCCCTCCTATTACGTTCTATTCGTTTGGGACGCCCTATCTTCAATGCCATACTGTATCCTAAACTGTACGCTGCAAATCGTCACAAAACATGGAACAGTTCTCCTTCAAAGCTATGTCACAAATATATTATGTTTATTCTCTTTTACTATACATAGACACAGTAAGTTGATTCCTGAAGTTTACACATAGACCACCGGTCGGTGCTACAGCTGGTGCAGTATATCAAGACGTTTATAGGATTTGATGTAGACGTACACAGCAATTTGTTTTTACTATTTTATGTGAGTATAAATGTATACAGTTGATTCAAACATCATATATAGATGTTGAATTTTAAAATGTGGCATAAATAAACCTTCCTATAGAGGTTAGCATAGGCATATGAAAAACGTCATGTTTTGGTCTTCTGGACACACGGTAAATTTTCGAGACATTGCAGGGAAAAAAACCACGACGCCGAAGAATACGGTACCTTTTTAATACTTTCTTCTTTATAGCGCATGTACCACTACTCTCTATTATTTTTTCTCCTCACACTCTTTCATATTACTGTCTATACTCTGTCCTTTTACTCTGTTTTTTTTACTCTCTACACTCTATAATTTATTTTCGATACTTTAATATTTCGCTTTCTATAATCTATTCTTTTATTCTCTTTACTCTATAATTTAACTCTTTTCATTTTACGCTCTACACTCTAGCCTTTTACTCTCTGTGCCCTAAATCTAAACTAATCTTACTAAATCGTACTACTCTCTACACTCTATACTTCTGTTCTCCACCAATTTTCCATTTACTGTTTACACTATATGTCAATATCATAAGCTGTTTCTCTATATCATGTTATATTTGTTAATCTTTTAAACTTGACTTAAATGTTTACTTTTTTATGTAATTAGGAGTAAAATAAATTTACCTATATATTAGTTTGGCTGCTGAATGTAGACATAATGAGTTTAAGTTTTAAAGAAACACATTTATTTACACAAAAAATGTGCACATTTGTATAAACTAGTCTCATAGAGGAGATTATCAGATCGACACCGCTTTGCATTTCTCTTTCATAGGCGCGTGGGCCTTTCCCACAAAGATCCAATAATAGTCAGCTATCCATTCTGGAGTCTGCTATCCCGAAAAAATGTACCAAGATAAGTAATGTCCTAATAACTTCTTTTCCTGTGCGTGTCATTGATAGCACCGCACTTAGCAGAGATGTCCCAATAAGAATATGGAAAACGTAATTTCAATTACACGTTGCTCCCTATTCTATCATAGCGCTTTAAGATTGCTTCTGGAAGTTATTGGAAATTATTAGGCTTACTATTTCGTAGAAGGATTGTAGTCATTTTATTGGAAAGCGTAAGAAGGCAATCAAAACACTCAAACCGGAAGAGTTGAGGTAGCTTTATGGAACGACAAATAAACCTTAGATTTTGGACTCACAAAATCGTGAATATTGTTTTTGAAGGTACATACATTATGCCCCATTTCCAGCCATAGCCTTTTCCCAAAATGCTTCATTAGTCCACGTGTTATGTGAATGGAAGGAAGGAAGATCTTGATAGATTCTACATGTGGTTCGTGAAGCATATTCATTTTCTTCGGTTCAAGCGATTGTCATGATGGTCAATCCTTTTTCTTGTAATGGGAAGTCCTCACACACGTCCCAGGGACAGAAGGAAATGTGGTTGCAATAACTGCTGAAGTGTGTATCCTGCATTTAGAACTCAGTGAGAATCACACGCTGGATATATCGGACTTCATGTGCAGCTCCCATCGAAACCGTCGTACCATCACTTCACACACACTCCCCCGTCTCCATCTTTAAAATTAGAGTCAGTTCACGATTGATTTTTAAAGTTCATATTCGTGATCAGAATGTTGAAATTATATTTTTTAAACTACTTTTGTCTCAAATAAATTGTGGCTGTTGTCCAGTATAATCAGTTTTTTTCATCTGACGTGGAACGTGTGGATACTGATGGCTAATGTAGATGGCTGGTTGTGAGTCATTCCTATCATCTGACGAGGAACGTGTGGATACTGATGGCTAATGTAGATGGCTGGTTGTGCGTCATTCCTAATCTTCATGAAAGTTTTCATCATTACTCGACCTACATTTTTTTGGGTCTGAACTACTACAGTTGGTGTGTCACTGATTCATCGATTACCGTGTCATCGTACACCAGGCGGTAAATAGTAAAATTCAATACTTTTCCCGCATCAACAATATAATGTCCGTACTACACGTGTTTCGTTCGAGTGTTACAGTGACCTGAACGGGAAACAAACAATAATAGCACTGTAACCCAACAGACGCATTGTAAGAAACGACTAAGGATATTTGGGCATTGGACTCGCTACCTCATCATGTAGCACCTTTAAACCACAAAGGCTTGAGTACATATGGGCATATACAAATGTGATGACTTGGCTGTATTCTTCACAAGGAGTTTACCTACTTACTTTCCGTGTCCTGGGCACCAAGTGGGGCATCATGCTTTCAATGTTTAACCACGTGGACTTCCTTGTCATTATCCATCTACATGTCATCCACATTAAATGTTTCCAGAAACAAGGAGCCCAAGAGGTTTGGTAGTTCTTTCATTGCAGCTATCCACAATATGGCCGGAAAAGTATGTGTGAAGCCCCAACAGCTTTTGTGTAAGCGAGTTGTTTAACTATCAATGTTAACTTGATTCATTCGAAACTGAGAATTGTTCTATCTTTCTGGTTCTATCGAAGTGGAAACGCTTCTAGTTTTTCGTACGCTGTCATGCGTCAGCGTGGACACGTTTAAAGAAGGCAGAAGTCAGCCTGAGGTTAATATCTCAACACTGATTGATCAAGAATGGTAATAGATGTGGTCACGTGTGCTTTCTCTGTTTCTCATGTGCTGGGCACCCATTCAACTTATGTAAAGCAGCTATTTGCCAGCAGCACAGTTATACACATCAGTATCTCCTATATTCAGTTCAATCTATTAAAACAGACAATTCAAAAACTATAAAAGAGAATGATCTAGTATAGAGAGATTAGATCGCATTATGCTGTTAGATGTCTTTTTTGACAAGCTATCAGTTTAGCAGTCGCCATATTCTTGTTTCTGTCTCGCACTGTCTAGAAACTAAGAAGAAATGTAATCTTATAACAATTATTTTATCCAAAATTGGAACAAACACGTCTTTTTTAGGATGAAACAACAGAACCATCTTTCTCTAATGCGGATGTCGTAAAATGCGCCAACGATGTGATGTGAACAGGGTTGATAATATAATTGTGTCAAATACGGCACTAGAGAAACAGCGCTACAAGAGCGCATCAACAACTTCAGGCAAGTTTCCTGCAAGAAGGCCAGTTACAGGTGTGATCACATCCTCTTCCTATCACAAAACAATGAAATAGGACTCTGTATACATCTACAAGTATGCAACAAAATAGGTATATCCTAAAGACGACAATATAAACAATAAATACCACTGAATATGAAATACAGTTGTAAAGTTTCATTCAGATTTCGTGTTCTTGAATACTTAATTCCTGGTATTTGATCAGCCAAGGTTGCCTTATGCCAGGTAGCCATACGATGCTAGAATATGTGTTTCTCCTTGACCTTGAAGTACCATGATGGTTTAAAAGCGTGATGCAGACCATCTCTCCAACTCGTAGGCGGGCCTTCGCGCTGGTGGCTGAAGTTGTAAAGATTGAAGGCAACTACAGCCCCAAAGAATGGACCCAGAGTGGTCTGCGGAGGTCTTTGTGCATAACTAGGACAAGAATAGCACCACTGCCTCACAGAGAGCATGTTGTAAGAGACAACTAACCGTGGGACATGGCATAACACCGGTCATGGTTATGTGGTTTGTTTAGACTAGCATAGATGGCGCCTAACAGGCTGAGGGTCTACTTTGCTTTAGTGTTTTAGTCTATTGAGACGAGCTGGCACATGGGTTAACCACTCTCTGTAAGCGATTTTCCCAACGAAGTGGCGTATTAAGATTCTCAAACCAAGCAGGAAATTCTTTTTCCCGGCTACATCCAGCTCATACCAAAGCTGGGACATGCACAGGGGCATCTACCCCTCTAGATGAACAGAGGGGTGCTAAGAACCTAAGAATGTAGCCAGTGGGTCTTAAAGGTAACTATGCCAAATGTGGTTCAGATCGCCGAAATAAATTAGAATTGTATAAATAACAAATAAAAACAGATCTTCTACGTTATGTGTACTGGCTGAGGTACCTGTGTTGATCTGGATAATTATGAAAGTAATTAGTTGTTTAAATCTGTCCCCTCTTTCATTTCCCCATTCTATTCACATCCTGTCCTCTAACCCGACATTTCTTCGCCTCTCAACCCACGCATCTCTTCGCCTCTCAACCCACCCATCTCTTCGCCTCTCAACCCACCCATCTCTTCGCCTCTCAACCCACCCATCTCTACGCCTCTCAACCCACCCATCTCTACGCCTCTCAACCCACCCATCTCTACGCCTCTCAACCCACCCATCTCTTCGCCTCTCAACCCACCCATCTCTACGCCTCTCAACCCACCCATCTCTACGCCCAATTCTGTACCTACTCCACTCAACTATTTCTTCCCTCCTCCCCCAAAAACCGCCTATCTTTTCTTCCCAAGCTGACAATATCTTCCCAGCCCTGAACTCACCAATATTTCCCCAATCCCCATCAACCCACCACTTGATTACTCTCTCATCCTGACCATCCCTTCCTCCCAATCCGCCAACCTCGTCTCCCCTCGCGCATCTCTTCCTCTCGTCACTTCCAACCAGCCAACCATGATCCATCTCATCTCCTCACTGTTGTTTAATGCAGTGGTGGCCAAGCTAAAGTTGACCGAGGGCCAGGTTACGGTATGCGGTAACACCAGAGAACTAGACCTATAACGTCCTCTTAAAAATAGGATGAGATGTAGTGTTACATATATAATGAACCACGTACAGAAATCAATGGCAAACTACTGTTCTGCACATCTACTAAAATAATCATACCAGTCTTTGGACAGAAATTACTTTATTTTTGTTTTAATATTATGAATCTGTTGTTTTAATTTGTTATGTGATTATATGACATGTAATTATTTCAAACATGCCTTTTTGTGTGATTTCATTGTAAAGAGTGGTTTATCAAAACTTTTCACCATTGGTGTGAAGTCTCCTTCCATTTGTGACATAGCAATTCTGAGAAAATGGGATAATACAGAGTTAGGTAATCTGTTTCTGGTCTTGGATTAGATAAGCTTCATGGCAGAAAATGTTGTCTCACAAAGATATGTTCTTTCAAATATAGAGCACACTTTTAGGGTCCATTTTTTCAGAAGTGGGTAACGTTCATTTTGGTAATAATTTCCACAAATCAGCTCCAGATGATCCTGTTGTGTTAAGAAATGTGTCATATTGGAAGTCACATGAGTGTAATTGTAGTTCTGCTGGCTGAGACTTCACTGTGCAATTGGATGAGTTGTTAGAACGTTCAATTTGCAGATGAAACATTTCAAAATCTTGAAATCGTCAATAAAACTCAGAAATCAGCTGTTCAATATCGTTTGTGTACCTCTTGAAGTTAACACTCTCTTTCTCAGACAAGGAAAATGAAACATGTCATTCTTTTTGCAAAGACAGACTAAATAGGCTTAGTTTCTTTTTGAAGCCATCAACGTAGCCAATTATTTGAAAAATGGTTGACCTTTTTCCTTGTAACTGCAAATTCAGTACATTCAATTGTTATATTATATCTGTGAGAAATACCAACTGCTGGATGAAATCAATATCTGAGTTTATTTTGAAGATCAATTTAACGTGGTAAATTGCCTCGCCGGAAGTCAAATATTTCATCATTCAGTTCACAAAATCTTCTTATACCTTTTCTTCGACAGCCATCTTACCTCAACATGAAGCCGGAGATCACTGTAAAGAGAATCCACTTAGAAAAATGCAAGGAACATCCTGTGAGTTAGAGAGCTGCCTCCTACTCTGATTAAATTCGTTATTGGGGAAATGTTAATCATACATTTTGGGTCCTTTTTGTTTTGTTTCTGGTACTTGCGCATGCTATTTTGTAAAATTGTTTTTTAGCACACTATATTATTCAGACACGTTCTGGATCTTTCCCGCCAATCAGTTTTGGAGATAAATGAGAGATTCGCCGGCAAGCTCCGTAATCTAATCTTCATTATTATTTGCAACGGTTGCGAAATGAAATACTTGAACTCCGAGTCCACTTCAGCCAACACCTTATTGACATTTCCAGTAACTCGGGTTTTCCTGTCGCCAGTCATTTCAATAGTTCTGAAAACCTGGATAAGGTTGACATCAGAGTCACTGTCATCGTCCCCTACTCATACCGATGACTGATTCCGGTTTGAGCTTAGGAATATGATATGGCTTTTCATACGATTCTTATCTTACACTATCTTGTACCTCCATTTCGTTTTCGTTATATATAAATATATATTCGCTTAGGCATCAGTGACTCGCTGCGTCAATCGACCACTGACGTGGTCCAGTGATGCATCAAAAAAGAACATTGCAATTCTCAATGAACTTGCAATATCCGGGTATGAAACGCTGGTGCTCTGTGGTTTCATGGTAAGTGTCACGACCGAGTTATCTGGGGACTCATTGAATGGAGCCGAGTACACTGCTGCTTTGGGACAAAGATTAAAGACATGCCCCATCGTGTCGGCGATTTCTCTTAGGCATGTTGCAAACCGGACAAGGCCCAATCTCTTCCGTGCGATATGTGAGTCCATTATTGATCAATGTGTAATTCCCTACATACATCAAAACTTGTACTGTCGGAAAACAGCGCGAAGAGCGCCAGTCTCGTAAAGTTCAGCTGCGGCCACTAAACTGTGGAAATACGATATAGGGTAGCCGAAATACTATTTTAAATTCCTATAATCGGAGAGAAAATCACCACAAAATGAGAAAAACCACATAATCCAAATTGAAAAACCACAACACGTTTCCGTGGACACAAGCGTAAGTCGTCGATTAGTTTGAATTCCAGTCAATACCGTGATTTGCGTCACCCATAAAGCACTAAAACACGAGAGTAAATTTAGACCCACGGTCTGTTAGATGCCATCTATGCTGCTCTCCTAATATATATATTTACATCTGTTTTTTAACCTTCTGAACAGGTGTGTGTGTTGTTGCTGTTGTGTGTTTTTTTTCTCAATATATATTTTTACCATTTTATATTTATTTGGTTTGTGATATTCTGTCATGCTTTCGTCCGATTGTGTTTGTGTGGAATCATATTGACTATTCGTTGTTTGGTCCATTTTATTTCCTAACTAGCATATCGTGATGACCACATTCAGATATTACTCCAAACTTAAACCGATCATTTTACATCATGTCTTGTATTTTGTTGTGATTTGTTCGCTGTTTTCGTTCATTATTTCATCGTAATGACGGTCGTGTTGCCGTTATGTAAGTGTCGTTTGGTTTTTGTCCTGGTGTGGTCTCTCAACAACTCTCTACATATGGTTTTATCGACTGGTCAGCTGACTGTTCCACGGCCCAAGAATATCGTTCCTGAACAACCTCAGAGCCCATGCATGATCTCTAGCATGCTTCCAACAATGAGGACATTGTTTGCAGCTAAGTCGAAGAGCGAGGAATCTCGTAGAGTTCAGCCGTGTGAACTAGACAGTAAAATACGACACAGGCTTAAGCGCAGTGCTATTCATATAGCCGATGATCATTCAAGGATACTCGGACGAAAGAAATCGCAAAAAACGAACGAATGAATCAGTCCAATTAAAAAACAATACTTTTCAGTGAACATAAGTGTAAACCGTCAGCCAGTGTGAATTCCATTGCAAATCTGTGATCTGCGCCATCCATAGTGAACTAAAACAGCAGAGCAATGTAGACCAATAGTCGGTTACGTCACCATCATTGCTTGCTTACACACACACACACACACACACACACACACACACGCACGCACGCACGCAGGCCTACAGACACTCGCACCCGAACACTTACGCCCACGCACGCGCGCACACGCACATACACGCGCGCGCACACACATTAAGCATACACATACATAGTGACCTGATCAACAATTCATTACTTCGATCTAACATCTTACTGCTCTCCTTGCCAGGTATACGACGCAGAATTAGAATCGCAGGCTAAAAATTTATTACGTAAATGTAATTTCGAACACGAAAACTGGGGAGGACGGGGAGAAAACATAGTCAAATGGAAACAAAACAAAGATATTTTGTCCAACATGCCAAACGCAATGAATGCGTGGGAAGCTGAAGTACTTTACTTTGACCCCACAAAAACCGACTGCTTCCCAAGCTGCCATTATACGCAGGTAAATTAAAAAGAATAGTCATTTTTAACAGTAATGTAATGTATTTGATGTGCTCATCGTGTGAATACTAGATCTTGTTCAGAGGTTAGACAACATGTTCCTTATCAACAAATAAATGTACCTTAATTACCGGATCTCAACTTTAAATTGCAGTTTGTTTGTTTTTTTTAAAGAATAAACACCAAAAATTATGTTTTAGCACTTTCCCCTACATTACCCAGATGTTTCAGTGATGGCTGAGCGACATGCAGATCATCTTTACCACTTACAGTCTGATTTTCCTTTCTTCTATAATACAGACACAGTACGTTTACACCTAGCCTACCAGTTGGGGCTACATCTAATGCATCATATAAAGATTTTTTTTTAATATAGACCTTTTTTGTTACTTAATAATGTCCCTTAAAGTCAAGGTCCTTTGAGGAGAGTGAAAATACAGGTAATATTGATACCAAACATATGTTACTCCTAGTAACCTGTCTAACCTGTTCTGCGGATACGGGAATACATTTTGTGATTTCGTATGTATTGTTGTTTTTTACTTTGGTATGATACTTTGTTTATTTACTATTTTAACTATAATTTATACATTTAATTTAGAGATATTATATAGGAGTTCAGTTTACTGTCTACCATAGCTAACCTTCCTCTAGAGTTAGTGTTTGCTTAGGAAAAATGTAACCTTTTAACTCACTGTTCATGACGCACTGTAAGTTTTCCAGAATTATTTCGCTGTTGTTAGTGATGTGGAAAAATATATTTTTGTTAATGCAGATAGCCACAGTAGTATGATGTGAGAAATTCGTGAAATAGCAATAGCTAAGTGTAATAATTAAGAAGTTAACAACAGTAAAATATGAATAATTAGAAAGTTAATAACAACTAAAGTACGGAATTATGAAGTTTATAGCAGTAGAAAGCGAGAAATTCAAAACTACTGCAGAATGTAAAACACTAACTTAACTTAACGTATTTATACTGGTTTAGAAAACTCGGAAGAGTTTGTATACAACAGGTTTCGTTTACATGTCCTTAATCTAAAAGATATGCCCATCCAATTTATTCTTAAATGCATTAATTGTCCCTGCCTCCACCACTTCATGTGACTATGCATTCGCCACTGCATTCATTCACCACTCTCTTACTACAAAAATATATCCTAATATTTAATCTGTTAATTTGTTAATTTGTAGCTATGCCCTCTTGTTCGTGTAGGTGGTTGTATTTTGAAAAACTTGTTTTAGTCTAATTTATCCGTTCCTTTAATTATCTTATAAACCTGTTAAGTCACCTCGAACTCTTTTCCTTGCTAAACACCGTAGGTTGATTTTTCTGAGTCTTTCCTCATAACTGTGATTCTTGAATCCCGCTATCAGCTTTGTTGCTCCATGTTGTATCCTTTCCAGCATGTTTATATCTTCTCTACAATAAGGACTCCACACATGTACACAGTACTGCAATCTAGGTCTGACTAATGATTTATACAGTTTGACTATCACTTTCTTGCTCCTTTGTTTAATATTTATTTTTATCATACCTAACATTGCATTTGCCTTTTTCACTTTACCTGTATGATCTATTATAGCCCCTAGTTCCATTTCCTTCTCTATCATGCTAATATTAATAAACCACTCCCAATCAGATTGCCCAATAATTATTGATTAACGGGAAAACCAGCCACAAAAGGCGAAAACCCCAGATCATAAGGGAAGAGGTACATGACAATGATCTACTGGGAATACTATTCCTTATTGGGTATCTCGATGAGAGAATCAACAGAATGTACATTAACAAAGCGGCAAGAATAGATTAACTGAGAACATAGAATTTGGCCCCAAAACCAATAATGTATACTAGAATTGATGAATTTATGCATAGTAATCCTGCATGTACCAAAACGTTGGAGAAAAGCTAGAGTCGTGGTACTGCTCAAACCTGGGAAAACGCCAACAGAAGTCAAAAATATCAGACCCATCTCGCTTTTATATCACCTATACAAAGTAGTTGATAAAATGATAATAAGTCAAATTTAATAATTTATTGATGATAAACTTATCCTAGAACAGGCAGGTTTTAGGCCCGGAAAATCGTGCTGTGGGTAGATCCTTGACTTCACGCAACACATTGAGGATAGATCCTTGACCTCACGCAACACATTGAGGATAGATCCTTGACGTCAAACAACACATTGAGGATAGATCCTTGACCTCACACAACACATTGAGGATAGATCCTTGACTTCACGCAACACATTGAGGATAGATCCTTGACTTCACGCAACACATTAAGGATAGATCCTTGACTTCACGCAACACATTGAGGATAGATTCTTGACTTCCCGCAACACATTGAGGATAGATTCTTGACTTCCCGCAACACATTGAGGATAGATCCTTGACCTCACACAATACATTGAGGGGGGAGGGGGGTACGCGCGGAAGAAGTTGACAGGGGTTCCTTTTGTTGACCTTACGGCGGCATATGGCACAGTAAACCATCAACTACTGCTGACAAATATATGTAGTCACTAAAGAATGGCGCCTAACTCATGAAATCAAATATTTTTGTTACAGAATAGGCTTGTCTATGTGACTTTGAAATATAAAGACAGTAGATGGCGCAACCAGAAGAACGGCCTTGCACGAGGAAGTATCCTCGCCCCTATGCTATACAATGTATACACGAATAATTAACCATTTAGCCCACGAACAAGACAGTTCGTATATGCAGATGACACTGCTGTAGCTGCACAGGGAAAGCGTTTTGAGAAAGTGGAGCTCAGACTTACAAAAGCTCTAGACAGAATGGTCGAATACTATGAGGAAAACCACCTCAAAGTCAGTCGCAGTAAAACACAGGTGTGTGCTTTCCACTTGAAGATCAGAGAAGCAAGAAAACTTAATATTAAATGGCGCGGATTGGTACTTGAACCTAGCGATACACCGAAGTATTTAGACATTGTAATAGACAGCACATTATCGTACAAGGCACATCGCAATGCGGTAAAACAACAAATCAGTGCCAAAAAAATCACATAATTCGCAAACTAACAAACACTACATGGGAAGCACTCCCGACGGTACTTCGCATATCAGCCCTTGCACTATATCTCTCAGCGGTAGAGTTTGCGGCACCAGTATGTTATGCATCTATACACACAAAACAGGTCGATGTCACAGTAAATGAGACATACCGAATTGTAACAGGATGCCTTAAACCGATACCAACGGAGAAAGTCTATGCAATCGTTGGTATCGCACCTCCGGATATTAGAAGACGTGTCGCATCTGAAGTTGAGAGACATAAGCAGTCATGTGACCAGAAACACCCTCTTTTTGGACATACAGCACGACTGAAATCAAGAAATTTTTTTCAGCCGACTGTACAGCCCTCAGAACAGAGCTCCGAGAGAAACCGCAAAGAAAGGTGGCGTCAAATGAATGGCGAAGGTTGGATGGAGATCAAAGAAGAACCTGCACCAGGACATGATTTGTCATTTACTAGGTAGAGTATTCCTTATTTATGTCCTCTCTACCTTCTTACAGTTGACCCACTTTCAATTTATTTTGCAACATCCCCATCTATCCCATGTGATTTTAACTTTCTAAATAATCGTTGATGAGGTATTCTATCAAAGGTCTTTGCAAAATCTAGATAAATAATATCCACTGTTCCCCTTTATCTTTCATTTTAGTAACCTCCTCCATAAATTCTAATAAATTTATTATGCACGATCTTCTTCGACACCCATACTGACTATTTCTGATTACATTGAACTTGTCTAAATGCGTTATAATGTTTGTTTTTTATTATTGACTCTAACAACTTAAAGACCATGCTCGTTAATCACCGATCTATAATTTGCTAGATCTGATTGTTTGCCTTAAATACTACATCCTACATCTTTTGAATCACCCGGAAGAATCCCATTTGCAAGTGATTGAAAACATAATATTGTCAATGGTTTTGCTAGTTGGTCTCTAATTTCAAACAGCATTTTTGAATGAATTCCATCTGGACCTGGACATTTATCTACTTTCAACCCCTCCAATTTTTTTTAAAAATCATTTCTTCCGTAATATAGATTGATCTTAATCCTACTGTATCCATGTATATTTAGAAAATATATAGGCTTTGGGATCTTGGAACAGTCTTCTTTTGTGGAGACTGCCAAAGTACTGATTGGGTAGATTAGCTGATTCCCTATTCCCACTTATTATTTTACCTGTGTTATCTGCGAAAGGGCCTATTGTGTCTTTCGTTTTTTTTGTTTCTAACATAATTTCTAACATAAGAAAAGAAGTTTTTGCTATCAATCTTGATCCTATGAGAAAGTTTTTTCAAAGTATGTTTGCATCTTTATTCACTTTCTGAGCTATGTTTTGCTTATCCAAATATTTTAAATATGTTACTTTTGATTTGTTGTCTCTATATATTTTGTCAATGCTTTATTTTTAGCTCAACTATATTTAACTACACATCAAGTTATCAACTGTTTACGCTTGGGGTTTACCTCCCTACATGAAACACATTCCTCTTAACTTTTCTAGAACTGTTTTGAAACTCTCCCACTCTTGTTCAACATCTTTTCCTGCGACAATATCTTTCCAGATTATATGGTTCGATGCCTCTTTCAGCTTCTTCACATCTGCCTTAGAGTAGTCGTACGTTCGCGAGTTTGTGGTTACTTCTTTCCATGCTATAAGATCCAAACGGATGATATGATAGTCACTTGAGCCAAACAGTTCCCCAACGGTAACGTTTTCAATCATATTTTCCTCTGTAGTTAATACTAAATCGAGTGTGTTTTTGCGTCTGGTGGCTGCTTCTACGTGGTTGAATCAGAACATTGTCAGTTAAGCACTTCACAAACGGGTTTGGAGGTAACAATAACTAAAATGTAATAAATAAAAAAGATAACAGTAGTAAAAATTTAATAAATAAGAAATGTTACAATAGTATAAATGTAATAAATAAAAAAGGTAACAACAGTAAAATGTAATAAACAAGAAAGGTAACAACAATAAAAATTTAATAAATAAGAAAGTTAACAACGGTATAAATGTAATAAATAAAAAAGGTAACAACAGTAAAAAGGAAATAATAAAGATAAAAACAGTAAAAATGTAATAAATGCGTAAGGTAACAACACACAAACAAATGTAAAAAATGCAGAATGTAACAGAATAAACAAATGTAAGCAATGAAGAAAGTAACAACTTTAAAATGTAATGCTTGAGCTTTTGGAAAGTAAATCGTTAATGTCCTGACCTTGGAAACCAGCAATAGTAGGGAAATTATGTATTGATTGTTATGAGGGAAATATGGAATAGGCATACTGAAATAAATCATTGGCCACATTCGATTAGCTGACAATCTACATATTGTATAATTTAATTCCCATCGAAATTGTTATTACGGGGGTTTGCTGTGTTTAAAAAAGGGAACTATTGAAACAATCAACTGAAATACTTTCGACATTTTCAGAGAAATCGATCACTTGTATGTGTATTCAATTTCAGTGATGTCATGTATAACATAATATACCCAAGTCTTCTTCTTCTTCTTCGTTTGTTCGTTCTCAATCTCCCACTATCAAACCTTGAAAGGGCTTAAGTAGCAGAATGTAGTTCAGAAAACGGAATGCGTTGTGTCGTAGTTTACAGCTTGGCTGCGATATTTGCACCTTTCGGTCCAACACATCCGACTTCAGCAAGCAATTTTTTAGTACCGGTTTAGCATTCCCTCTTCGATCCCTTCTCTTTAGCCAGTCTGCCCTGCTGTAGCCTGTTATCCAGGATCACCGCGTGGAGGTGTAGAAGGGTCTTTGCAGCTATGGTTCGCTGGCCCTGACGCCAGCAGTCAGCTATGGGTCGCTAACCACTGCAGCTCATGTGCTGCTCAGCATATTGATCCCATATACCCAAGTTATGCATGTTAGTAAATTACATAAATGTGCGATCAATTATAAATATAACATTTCTGTTAATGTGGAACAGATAGTCTGAGCAAAGACTACCAATGTTGGATGTTATATAACGTTGTGCCAAAATGAAGTTCATTTAACTACAGCTGCATACATCCATACATCCAGAAGGATCGACAAACACTTTACAAACTTGCTGAAATAAACTTGTTTAAAACTCAATTTCATACAAATGTTATTCTGATCTCTGTAATTCTCGTTTGAGTGTACATTAATCAGTATTCTTTGTTATTTTAAAATAGCAATACAAACGATTCGTTTCAATTACAAAATCTTGGTATTCAATCAGGCATGTGTGTCTGTTGCGAGATAGTCAATTGTTGAGTAAACTCATTTCGCTCTTTTGTCTCGGTGTACCATGTTGGGCCCATGGCATCCATTATGCCATCTCTCCACCTCATTCTCGGTGGCTCTCAAGGGCTGCCAAAATTGTTTGGCTACCATTTATCATTTATACAACGATGTTTAAAGAAGGACGGGAGTTAACGAAAGATCTTCCGAGACCAGGTCAGGGGCACATTTATGCGTCAGAAAATGTCATCGCCAAAATTAATTTAGCAGTTCTGGTGGACCGTCGCCGGAGCTTACGTTCGCCACACGTGTGTCCCCGTACACTGCCTGCATTTTGCAATCCAATTTGCATGTGTTGGAATTCAAGAACCGACAAAGTCGTACCTTAATGAAAATCCGCGCTGAGGTCGGATTAACTAATGGATAAAACACAGTCCGACGCACTCGGCCTTAGGAACAAAAAGGCTAACGAAATAAGAGTATATTTTCCTAGATATACTTTCTTTTTCATCGTTAAACTGTTTATTAATTGGTATAGGCGATGATGTGTCTGCACAACATTCGTTTTACTTATGTGCATCAGTTGTGGTGTTGCACGCAAAACAAAAGCTGTGATGTTAAACTGTTGAACATTGTCTCACTTTATCGCCCTTTAGCGCGTTCCACAACACTTCTTGCTGTTGCACAGTGTTTTAAAACTTTCCTTTTTCAATTGCGATAGGGCCTCCTCCACCACACACAAAAAACTAACACGACTTCATTTTGATCAAATGTAACAAACTTACAGGCGTTTGGCATTCTAATCGTTACATCCCTATTATTATTATGAGAATTATTAATTCCTTTGTGAACCACATCTCATCTATATTTATATCAATTTAATCTTCTTGTTTACTGACAGATTATATAGGCTTAGATCTGCGTGATACTGTTGACTTCACATAACATTGAAGTGCTCACTGTTGAATTTCATTGACAAGTGTATTACATCTGAACGTATCAATTCATTGTCGGCAATGTAGAAATTGTTATAGTTCACTAACGTCATACACTAAGAAAGATAATTATTTAGAGTTCAGCATAAAAATAAAGCATGGATAAGCTCAAGCAGAAATACAATTTCTCTATCCATTAACAGCATCTAACAATGAGACTAAAGTAGCTTGATATATATTCTTGCTAAGATCATGTTGAGAAACTAATGACATGAGAAACATGTGTTTGATTTACGGATAATAGTACTTCAAGCTGTCGTTCAAGTGCACAAAATGCTGAAATTACATAAATTAAAGGGATTGAACAGTTTGAATTGTGTGACGAGCGAGTGCATAATAGTAACAAGAGAATGCAGACTATCTAACAATCATATCAACTTCAGAAATACAAGTACAGCAGCATTTTGACAAACTAAATACAACATGTAAAAAATACAGCATGAGAATCAACGTAAAAAAAAACCGAGATCATTAAACTAAATATACAAGCAGGATAAACAAATATCTTCCTTGCAAAGCAGCAAATCAAACGGGTGAAAAATGGTACATACTTAGGGAACAAGTTATCAGCAGACGGAAGAATTACAGCGGAAATTCAACAAATATGCAATAAGGCAAATAAGAGCATTGGACAATTAACACTATTACTTAATTGCAAGCAGGTGACAATAACTACCAAAAGTGCTTTATGCAACATAATTTTCGTTCGATCCCCATCACAGCACCGACCGTTACCCCTGGGAAGCAAACCCTTAGATAATGCAGGAGGTAGCAGACCCTTTCATAAAATACATGTTGAAGTCGGATGCACTGGTCCGACAGGCGCAAAATAAAAACCACAGTACAACGCACACCGCCTTGGGGATTAGAGAAATAAGGCCAACGCAAAAAACAAAAAAAGGACATACATGATCAGAAACGATAACATTAGCAGACTGGTGAGAAAAACATCAGTATTAGACTACATCAAAATACAGCAACTAAAATGGTTTTCCAGGTAGTAATCCTACTACCACACAGCCGAACTCTCCTCCCCCCCCCCTTCCCCAATAAATAATGCTATTTAGAAACAACGGATTCAAGACCAAAGGACGACGACGAAAAAGAGGTGAATGCCGCTGTGCATCTTTCTATATATCTCTTCATAACCTGGCACTGAGATACAAAACAGGAGAAAAAACTTTATATCCTAATAGTATTGTTGGTAAAAATAATATGATAGTGCTACTAAAATAAATCGAAGTGTTGTTAGAATAGCTGTAAGCGCATATTACTGAAAGTATAAGAAGCAAACAAAGAGGCGCACGTCTGAATACCGAACTCTCGTGAAAAAGGGCCAAGACAACAAAAAATGTATATCTATATTAGTAATTGATTTTTTTTTAAATATACACCTATCCAATGCTATATTAATACATATTGTATTTGATTTTGATTATTCGTTTTAAAGATGATTTTCCGGATTGAGTTTTGTTTAATGTGTGTTTAAAATTATATTCTGATGACAGTTATTCTACCAATGAATGCAGATGACTTTAACAGATAATCCTGTCTAATAAACGATACAGATAAGAACAAAATCGCTACATGAACATCAGTTAAACCAGCAAAACGACCACAGATAACGCAATAAATTGTCCCAAAGTTACCATAAGAAAGGAAGAAATCGAAAACAAATCACATATTTCGAATATCTTGGCTCCGTTATAAGCAGCAATGTGAACTGCCAAAAGGAAGTCAAAAGAAGAATTGCCATTGTAACGCAAAGTTTAAATGAAATAGGAAACTATGTCAGAACACTAATAAGCAAACAAATCTTCCCTACGGTGACGTACAGATGCGAAACATTAATCAAACACAAGGGGGAAACCCAAACACTATAGCAGATAATTGAGTCCTTCTATGAATAAATTTAACAAAACGTCTCTAGAATACCATGAATACCGAAACAGGAATTCACATACGTCCTAAAGAAGCACCATAAAGAGCAAAATAAGCTCCTAAACTGCAGTACGTCTAAGAAATTAAAATAGACACTTCGACAAACGCCACAGTTTGTAGAGAGAAAAAACTGTACTGGAAGATATGTGGAAAACAAGACACGGGAAGACCAAAGATAGAATTAATACATGTCATCAAAAATTTTCTCAAGTTGACAGTCACAGAGAAGGGACAACTAGCCAAAGTGTAGATGTGGTGATATGGACGTTTTGCAAAGGATATGCTACAATTCACTCCTCATCCTAGAGCTTGTACCAAAGAATAGTGTCACCGACTCACCACTACAGTTGATTCCCCCAGGTGCTTGTACCAAAGTCAGGTGTCACCACTACAGTTCACTCCCCCAGGAGATTGTACCAAAGTCCGGTTTTTTTCCTGGTGGGGCTTATACCAAATTATGGTGTCTCCAATACAGTTGTCGCCCGCTTGAGTTTGTAGCAAAGTATGGTGTTCCGCCGACCCTCCTACAATTATCTCCTCCTGCAGCTTATACTATAGTATGATGTCACTACTTAAATTGCCTCCCCCTCGAACCTGTACCATAGAATGCTATGACCACAAACGTTAACACCTCCTATAGCTTCTACCAAAGTATGGTGTCACCACTGAAGTTGTCTGCTCCTCCTGGAGATTGTACCATAAGTATGGTATCACCATTCAAGTTGGCTCATTCTGAAAGTTTGTACCAAAGTATTGTGTCACCACTAAAGTTGGCTCTTCCTGAATGTTTGCACCAAAGTATGGAGTCACCACTAAAGTTGGCTCTTCCTGAAAGTTTGTACCAAAGTACGGTGTCACCACTAAAGTTGGCTCTTCCTGAAAGTTTGCACCAAATTATGGTGTCACCACTATAATTTACTGCTTCTCTTGGTGCTTGTACCAAACCACTTTACGTGCTCTTACATTAGAGGTTTCTATCTAAATGTGTTTTACATGGTGAAGTTGCTAGTCGGATGTACAATTATTGTTATTTGGGATTTTAATATATGTCTGAAATGCCACAGTAGCTTCTTTCTTTGCTCTGCGGAATCCTCCTGAGAGAATTTACGTGCAACTTAATCAAAGGAATAAGTAAATGTATAATTGGACAAGTGAAGAATAAATGGAAATAAATTGCATTGTTTGACTTCACAAAGTGAACGTTTACTTAACTGTGTTGGTGAATGAGTGTTTGATATTGCATTGTTTGACTTCACAAAGTGAACGTTTACTTAACTGTGTTGGTGAATGAGTGTTTGATATTGCATTGTTTGACTTCACAAAGTGAACGTTTACTTAACTGTGTTGGTGAATGAGTGTTTGATATTGCATTGTTTGACTTCACAAAGTGAACGTTTACTTAACTGTGTTGGTGAATGAGTGTTTGATATAACCAGAACGACATTTTCTATCTACTGATGTGATAGGGAGGCGAAAAAGCAGGAGATCGGATCGTCTGATGTGGTAACTCGTAGAAAATTTATTTTGTCCATTTAGCTTATTTAAACTTTAAGGGTGTCGGATCCATTTGGGTCATAACTCCAAAGTGGAATCTTCCATTTGGGTCATAACTCCAAAGTGGAATCTTCCTTTTGCCGGATTTCTTTCTCTTACAAGACTTAAGATTAAGCCCACAACTTTCTACTTGTTAGATGAGTGACAAATCCTGTCTATCAGCCCATTATGGAAGAGACACTAGAAATGTATTTACATATATACTACTACTCTACATAAGATTGGTGCTGTACAACCGGCATGGTGTATCGTTAGATGTTTCCTTGAGGTCTTGTATTACTTTTATTCTAGACTCACTTTCATGTCTTTTTGTTTTAGTAAATCGTATACAAAACTATTGAACCTCTTACGTATTCTTCTACACCTAATACATTGACCATAAATATTAAATATTCTCAGCCCTCATTAAATGAATATTATTTATTGATACAATTATTTTTTTGCAATTTCACTTAGTATTCTGACATGAAGTCGTTTACTACGGACTGCAACATCTTGTGCAAAGCGGGACACGTCAAGAGGAATAACCTTTGTTACAGTACGTGTATACCTTTGTCGATTGGGGACATACATATTCCAAGTTGGTAGTTTTTTTCACTGGATTCGGCGGTCTTAGGTCTCTGCGGAACTCTCATTGAGAATACATGAAGAATTCAAATACCACTGAGATAGTCCACAGACTACATATGATGAATAACTTTTGTGTAAGGTGTCATCTTGTAGCAAGGTGTTATCTTGTAGCAAGGTGTTATCTTGCATTAAGGTGTCATCTTGTAATAAGGTGTCATCTTGTGGTAAGGTGTTGTTAGCTTGTAGTAAGTTGTCATCTTGTAGTAAGGTGCCATCTTGTAGAAATGTGTCATCTTGTAGTAAGTGCCATCTTGCCATCAATGTAAAATATATCTGGCCAACACATACATCAACCAATCCATCAATCTTTTGTAATCCATCTTCTTATTCTTCCAACCATACATCAATATATCCCCCTACCAGCCACTTCATTGATCTATCAATGTAAAATCTATCTGGCCAACACATCCATCTATTATGGTTTGGGTCATATTTTTTATTACAGGTCAACTGTAGTTGTCGTCTATGCTTTGTTTGTAGTGAAAATACGAATTAACCAATCAATTAATGTCAAAATTAGTTTCTTGCTTGGTATTTCTTGGATTCTGGACATAGCTTGTAACAAATTGTTTATTTGTAAGCAGAAGACAGTAACAGCAACAAGAATCGTAACATCGACAATGAGAAATCGAACATCGACGATGAGGAATCGAACATCGATGATGAGGAATAGTACCAAGACGAAGACAATTATAGCAGTATCGGCAGTACTACTCACAGTCGGCAGTACTACTCACAGTCGGCAGTACTACTCACAGTCGGCAGTACTACTCACAGTAAGAACAATCTATTGTATTTTCCATTTCTCCTGTTTTACACAACACAAGTTTTTTTTAAATCAATAAATAAGATTTAAGATTTTGTAACGCAGATGGTGCCAATAACAAAATATCTTCTTCTTCCTTCCTTCCTTCCTTCCTTCCTCCCTCCCTCCCTCCCCTCCCCTCCCCTCCCCTCCCTCCCTTCTCCTTCCCCCTTCCCCTTCCCCCCTTCCCCTTTCGTCCTTCCCCTTCCCCTTCCCCCCTTCCCTCCCTTCTTCTTTCTTATTTCTTCCTTCGTCGTCGTCGTACGCTGTCAGACGTTAACTTGTATTTTTTCGAAGAAAGCAGCTGTCATCCTGAGGATGTCGACACTGCCATAGACCTTGTCTAGTGTTGCCACTGGTGATGGCCACATGTGCTTTCTCTGGTCCTCGTTTGTCGGGCAATTTTGCAGCAGATGGTCAGCGGTCATTTTCCCTGTACCACAGGTGCATTCGTCAGTGCCACGTATCTTCAGTTTATTGAATAGATGGTACCTCAGTCTGTTGTGGCCTGTGCGGAGTCTGAAGACCACGATTTGCTCTTTTCTGTTCAACTGGTAATAGGCATCATTTTTTGTGTAGTCAGTATGTTCTGTTTCCCATTTGGCCATGTATCTGGCCCTAATAAACCTTTTGGACTCTTCGTAGGTCACACAAGAATCTGGTTGTGGTAATCTTCCACCTTCTTTTGCCAGTCTGTCTGCCTCCTCGTTGCCTTGAATGCTACAGTGGGATGGAACCCACTGTACCACTACTCTTTTTGGTGCGGACTGCTGGCATAGTTGACAGAGTACTGCTCTTAAATCATTAAGTTCAGTATTTTTCTGGCTTTTTAGTGCTGTAACCACGGCCATGCTATCTGTAAACAGGACTATCTGGCTTTCATTGCTTTCGCCTGTGAGCATTTCTTCTACTGCAGCCGTCAATGCCTCTGCCTCCGCTCTGAAATTGCTTGAGAATTTTCCAGTTGCCACTGACAGTGTTATTTTTCTACCATTTGTTAGGCTCAGGAATACCCCTCCCCCTCCATTCTGGATTGTGTTTGTTACAGAACCATCGGTGTATGCATGGGTCCAGTCCATGCTTGTGTAGTTTTCCGCTATGTACCTCAGGGTTATGTCGCTTCTTTCTTTTTCAGTCTGGCTGTTCTTGTTTCCAATTCCGTGTATATTGTCTACCACCTCTGGAATGATATGCTGCTTCCAGGTGGGTTTGCGAACAGTAGGGATGGGCTTTGGCGTTAACAAAATATCATATACACATTTTACCGAATATCTGTAACAAAGACAGAGTTAAAGTGTAGAGTTCTGCACTCACTTTAATCATGAATTCATACAAATATCCACCTACAAATTCATCCATCCATCCATTCATCCATGAATCAACCAATTCACCATTTAGAGATATAGAAACTACTACAGAAATACGACAAATGGACAACAGAAGAAACAATAGTCTCCTTAGGCAGTCTAAAAAATCCACAGAGTCGATAGATACCCCATGTGCCAGAAACAAATAGTCTAAGACAGCGGTTCTTAACCTTTTCGTTACCGCGGACCATCTGTAAATATCTTTTGTTGCCGTGCACCTCCATAAATTTGACATTTGAAAATGGTCAGGAATATATTATGTGTCTTTGCAATAGCAAACAATGTCAGCCATTGAAGATATTCATGAAAATGTATAGTTAATAAACAAGAAAACATAATAAAATGAAAATAACATGTTGTCTTATAAATCCAATTTGAATTCATTCCTCCACATCTGCAACTCACACTACTAATGGATTTTTAATATGTCTATATATTTTCTGTTTACTCTGCTTGTGCATGTCAGCGTCAGGTAATGTAGCGACTTCTTGACCGGGCCCTAATATGTACTTCGTACATGGGGAGTTTCACTGCTTCAGTTATTTCTTCTATCCATATTTTACGTGGTCGGTCCTTGCCTGTGTGTACATTGTATCTGTAACGCATTTCTTTATGAGGGATACTATCTGGTGTTGGATGTGTCATGTGGCCTAACCATTCTGTTTGCTGTTTCTTGATGAGGTCTAGGATTGCTGTTGTACCTATTTGACTCCGTATGACTTCGTTTATGATTCTATACATTTGTGTTACTCTAATCTGCGCAGGCATTTCATTTCATCTCTGTTGTTACCATGTTTCTTTTGTATTTTAAAAAAAATGAATATCCAATTCTGGCACTGATAGCACAAACTGGGTAGAAATATTGTGCTGTTAAGCCTTCATTTTGTTTTCATTGTCCCGTGCTTACATTGTAATATCGGGGAGTTTTGTCTAATGATTTTACTTGCTAAATTACATCTGTTTAGGATTTCGGTATCGCTTTTTCCATCTTCAGAAATTATCTTACCCAGGTACGTGAAAACTTTCACCTGTTTTACTTAGAAACAACAATATTCATAGAGGTCTTTATTTCTTTTCTTGCAATTGTCAAATTTCTATTTTCTCTATGTTGATGTTCGTACTGCAATCTGTGCAGACTTCATTAAGATTGTTGATATGTTTCTGCAATTGTTTTTCTGAGGTTGCTATTATTTCTTGGTCATAAGTAAAGAGAAGTTCATTTAAGTGATCACTGAAGTTGTTTCCCTAACCAATGTTGGCTTCGTATATATTGCAGCCACATATATAATAAACAGTAAAGGAGATAGTACACAACCTTGCCGTCCACCGGATCTAATATACATTTTTTTGGAATATTCTGAATTTGTTCTTACTGTACATTAGCTATTTCGGGGTGGCTATGGTCGAGAGGTGAGCGAAACGATGAATAGAAACGCCGTGTGTTCTTCTTCTTCTTCGTCGTAAGCTGTTTATAGCGATATTTACGTTGCTCTGTTTTATTTTGTTAAGCATGTGGCTCAGTGCATCCGATTCCAACAGGCGTTTCTGTAGGGATGCCCTCCTCAGCCTTTGGCTGTCCCCAGCCTATCTGCAAGGCAGCAGTTATTTTTGGTCAGAGTTGTCTCTCTTAGGGAAGTTGTCTTGCAGGACTATCGAGTCTTCCCCACTCGTGTCTATAGGGTTTGGCAATGATATGATATGATGGACTATGTACTAGTTTGTACTATCCTAGAAGAGAGGCAGTCCAGTGTGACTGTGTCTCAGGATCGTCACGTCCTGTCAGAAACGTAGCATATGCATGTGAGTGAGGTTTCTCTTTGCTCCCTTTATTTTCTCCGCTCATCTGCAGTGATGGCACGCCTAGCATTCCCCGCCACCTGGGAGGTTGTCACAGTAGGGAAGAGGTGCAATGTCCGCTGGACTGCATCTCTTCTGCGTCCATTTGGATAACTGATAGCAGACAAAGGTAAAGAGCGAGGCAGGGGTGTATTTAACCAGGTGCATTTCTGCGGCTCGACGGGGCCGGGCTGAGACGCGAGCCCCAAGTCCCAACCATATCGTAGCCTCCCATCACAGCGGTGCTGAGATTTAGAGCGGGATTCTGGCTTAGAGGGGTCCGGCCGTAGTCCCTCAGATGGTAGCTTCGCACCATAGGCTTATCAGCCAAGCACGTGGACCAAATGTCAGCGACCTGCGATTCCTCTCGAAGGAGTGCATTCAACCAAGGGACAAGCCTGGTAATGGCACGGAGATGTTGTTCGCCTGGTGTGCGGGCATATCTTATGATCAAGGGTTGCGTCTCAACAGTTCACAGTGGGGTGGCTGCTCTACTCCTTACGATACCCCGACCGAGGACTAAGTCTTCTACTAGTGGTTTCACACCTCATCGCCGTATGGGGTAAATATCGGGCAGCTTCCCGCCCGCTTTGATCAGCGGACGGCAAAGACCTCTTTCTGTGGCTCGACTGTGTGGGGCTGGGGCGCGATCCCCAGGACCCTACCATATCTCTCGAATTGAGCAGGATTACCGTAGCAACCCCCTATCATTAGTAGGGTAAAACTGACCTGTCTTTCGAGGGTCTAATACCAGAACCCGTTCATTATTAGACCCAACGAATCAATAGAGGGCTCTTTAGTCAGTCAATGACCAAGTGTCTGAATCCTGCGATTCCGCTAGGGTTAAGCAGGATTACCGCAGGAAATCTCTTTCATTAAGAGGGTAGGACTGACCTGTCTTCCGTGGGTCTAATTCCAGCACACGTTCGTTATTAGACCCAACGAAAAAGCTCTCAGTCTGTCGGTCTTTCTACAGTGTTAGCGTTTTGAGTCAAATTAAGCCGCAGGCTCCACTCATGGTGGTGCCCTTCAGTCAATTCCTTTGTCGAACACTGAATGCAAGCCAATCGAGCCAAGCCCTAGATTTCCGTGGGTCTAATTCCAGCACCCGTTCCAAATTAGACCCAACGAAAGTGGTCTTGGACTGTCAATCATTTCAGTGTTGGCTGTGTTGAGTCAAATTAAGTCGCAGGCTCCACTCCTGGTGGTGCCCTTCCGTCAATTCCTTTAAGTTTCAGCTTTGCAACCATACTTCCCCCGGAACCCAAGCACTTTGGTTTCCCGGAAGCTGCCCGCAGAGTCATCGAAGCAACTCCTGCGGATCGCTAGTCGGCATCGTTTTTGGTCTGAACTACGACGGTATCTGATCTTCTTCGCGCCTTTGACTTTCGTTCTTGATTAATGAAAACATTCTTGACAAATGCTTTCGCAGTAGCTCGTCTTGCGGCGATCCAAGAATTTCACCTCTAGCGCCGAAATACGAATGCCCCCCGTTTGTCCCTGTTAATCATTACCTCCAGTTCCGAAAACCAACAAAATAGAACCGAGGTCCTATTCCATTATTCCATGCACCATTATTCAAGCAGCCGAGGCCTGCTTTGAACACTCTAATTTTTTTCAAAGTAAACGCGCCGGCCACCGGAGACGCTCAACGAAGAGCACCCGCGGGAGAGAGCCAGCAGACAGTAGGGCAGGAGACAACGGGCAGTGAAACGGCGTGAGCCGGACCACCCGCTTCCGCCTAAGATCCAACTACGAGCTTTTTAACTGCAACAACTTTAAAGTACGCTATTGGAGCTGGAATAACCGCGGCTGCTGGCACCAGACTTGCCCTCCAATAGATCCTCGTTAAAGGGTTTAAAGTGTACTCATTCCAATTACGGGGCCTCGAAAGAGTCCCGTATTGTTATTTTTCGTCACTACCTCCACGTGCCGGGAGTGGGTAAGTTGCGCGCCTGCTGCCTTCCTTGGATGTGGTAGCCGTTTCTCATGCTCCCTCTCCGGAATCGAACCCTGATTCCCCTTTACCCGTTACAAACATGCTAGGCATGTCACGTACCATAGACATTTGATAGGGCAGACATTTGAAAAATGCGTCGCCGGCACATGAGGCCATGCGATCAGCACAAAGTTATCCAGAGTCACCAGTGGGGACGCCGCAACCCCGCGAGGGGAAACGACGATTGGTTTTGAACTAATAAAATCGCTCTTTCCGCGAGGGTTGGAGCTTGGTAAGCATGTATTAGCTCTAGAATTGCCACAGTTATCTATGTAGGATCGTGTCATCTAAGGAACCTCGACTGATTTAATGAGCCATTCGCGGTTTCACCGTGAGACAGTGTGAACTTAGACATGCATGGCTTAATCTTTGAGACAAGCATATGACTACTGGCAGGATCAACCAGATATATGTCGGAGACGTACGAACCCCACACACCGGTTGGCGGAGGACGGATGTGTAAAAAGCCTCACTAGGACGGGGGCAGGGACCGTTGACGGACGGTTGTTCCGTCCCTCACTCCGTGGACCTAGGACGGCCTGACAGGGACCCGTACATACACCAGACGACCGACCGACCGGGCTCACTCGGATAGGGATGGCAGCGCTCTGTGCAGAACGGATCCCAACGGCCCCGGCGATGAATTTCACTGGGACTGGAGACGATTTTTGCCTGCCAGCCTGCCCTTCTCCCAACGGTTGGTCGGGCGAGAACAGGGCCTTTAGGCACGATTTCTGCTTTCCATTTGCCGGTCACCAGCTCTTTGCGAGAGAATGACCACCAGCGAGACGAACTGTCGAGGTCGACTTTAAGCCTTTGAATAACCACCACTGACTGACAAAGTTTCTCTATACGGTCCACAGTAACGCACCGTTGCCAGCGGTACGACGCCACAAATTTTGTCCGGCTAGATGGCCGTAGAGAGGCGGGCGAGCGTTTTCGGCAATCCCGCGCTATCACTCCGTCTGGCGGTACTGAGATAGCTGTACGAATATTGGATGAGAGTCAATCGCGGCGGCGAGAGACCAACCCCAGATGCCGTGTGTTCGAGCCCCGCATGTTTCAAGCCCCTGGTCTCAAAGGAGATGGGACCAGAGTGCCTGAATCCTGAATTACCTCCAGTCGTCTTGACTTAAGTCTTGCTATTGGGCCAATGTAGTTCGCGACCAGAGAGTGAGGTTGATGACCAGCGCAGCCTCTTCCCCGCTATAATCTGAATACAGATTATTAATATATATTACACGCTATTTATATTAATTATATATAGACTTGTACATAGATTGATCAAATGCTTATTTACTTTATAACGTTCTAATGCTGCCCACAGTCTGTATCTATTCATTCCATCGAATGCTCTCACGTGTGTGTGTGTGTGTGTGTGTGTATATATATATATATATTTCAGAGCCAGTAGTACAAGTAATAGAGTTGACGGCCTAAAGGTCAACTGCATTTCAGTGGACAACTCTGAAATGGGACTAAAAACCAATATAAGAATAGGCACCTGGAACGTCAGGAGGCTATCCCAGGAAAAGTTGTTTTTAATTGGAAAAGAGATGGAGGGAACCAGGATAGATGTTCTGGGAGTCTCGGAACACAGATCAAGGGCATTGTATCAGCACATCAGGAGAAACATTCATATACTCTGGGATGGACAAGGATGGGAAAAGCGGGGTAGGCTTCATTCTGTCAAAGAAGACGGCACCTTCGCTACTCGATTACAATCAAGTTAACGACCGAATAATTGCAATCAGACTAAAAATAAAGACAAGAAATGTAACAATAATTCAACTTTATGCACCAACATCAACCGTTGATGATTGCGAAATGGAAGATTTATATGACATCTTACAAGAACCAATGGGAAAAAGTAGAAAAAAAATAGACATCTTGATCATCACTATAGATTTTAATGCGGAAGTTGGGGAGGAATGAGCCGAAGAAGAGAGAAGTGTACGAGGACCTTTTGGTTTGGGACACAGAGATGAGCTGTTTTCATGTCATATTCGTTGTAGGCGAAATGGAGATAGTTCAGATGGTGTTGCAGGTCTTCTCCGTTTTAGTAAAGACGACCTGATCATCAGCAAACCCCAGTGCATGAAGATAAGCCAACTGTGTAATTCTTTCCATGTAAATTATCTACAAAAGTTGAGAAAGAACACACCCCTGTCGTACGATTCTCAGCACTGGAAACCAATTTGTCGTACCGGCGGCATTCGTTCGTATTGCACCTTCACTGTTTACGTACAAAGCACGAATGCCATCTAGTAATTAAACCCTCCACACCCCATTTCTCCATTACCTTTCATAGCCTACATCGGTTTACCCGCTCAAATGCATGTTCTTGATCAGTGAAGGCCACGTGGTGTTTCTTATTGTGTGATATGGTTTGTTTCACTTATCTGATACATAACTGTATGTAAAGGGATACAACTGATAATATCCCATTTTGTTTTTTCCCTTTCCTTCATTCAGATCTTTCCACGCGTGTTATTATTAGAAACTTGAGTGACCTGTTTTTTAGAAGTCGACTCAATACTCACCCAATAGTGAAAGATTTTATCGCAAAAGTAAGTGTAGTTGTGTAACGTGTCCTTATGTTAACCAGACACGTCATGTGACTTTGCCAGGTCGGCGTTTGAGTTACAAGAGGGGATTACCTGCAAGTCATGTAATCTAATCTACACTATTATTTTCACCAAATTCAAAATAAAATATATCAGAGAAACTAACTTTGAACACCGCGTCCGTGTCTGCTGCTACTTTCAATGGCATTTCCAACAACTCTGGTTCCCCTGTCGCCAATCATTTCAATAGTTATGGACAGAAAGGCAAGACACATATCTGTTACTGATAGTGTCTCCCACGCCTCTAATTGTCACACCGGGTTGAGCTTGGCAATCGTTTTATTCCCTTTATGGGTTGCCTCAAACCTCAGGGCTTGAATACACTCAATAAGTTTCCGTTGGCTTCTCTTCTCATTCTTCTCTTACGTTCTCTTTATCCTTAAATTTTTCTCTGTATGTATATATCTTATTATTATAGTTTATTTATCGATTACTGCGCCTTTTTATGTATCGTGTCTGTGTGTGTTCCATTTGTATGCGTTCGTGTACGTCTGTTGTTCAACCACATCTTTATATATACTACGCTGCTCCCCAAGTTTCAGGACTCATTTTATGGGAATGAATAAGTATATCTACAGATTAGTTGGTTCTATCTCCTTCAAAGCAGTTCCATTGTATAAATTTATTTCAGCGTTCACTGAAGGAAGCTCCTCTAATAGGCACTGTTCAGTATAGTCCTGTTTTGCCTCGTCCCGTTGACTTGAATCTCCTCAATGTCATCGATTTGTTTGTTCAGGTCGGGGGAACATGACAATGTTACACGGAGCATGATTGGGTGAGTTTGGATGTTGTGGGACCAATGGAATGTCGGGTTTCGTCAAAAATGTGTTTGTGGTGACAGACCTGTGTGCATCATCATGATGCAAATCTAATTGCCTGTGCTCCACTTCTCGAGACGATGTCTACTTACAGCGCCCAGGAGGTGTTGCAGGACTGTTTTGTATAATTCAGCACTGACACTCTGCACTCTAGGGACATATTCATAATAAACCAGCCCATCGATGCCGAAAAATGCAATCAACAGGGTGTTGACATTGAACTTGACCTATCGCGCTATGATTATGCCGTTTGCCACTTGGACGACATCGTCTTTGTTTCTGCGTCATATCCGTATACCAAGGGATTATCGAGGACATAAAATTTGCGTCGTTATTTGCTTGCTCAAGAAGATTAGTGCAAATAGAGAACCGATCAGGTGTTAGCGATCTCACATTTCAAAGGCTCGACTATATGAGGGCGGTAGCCATCTCCTCTCCCTCGCCGCTTTTACTTCACGGACTGAACCGGTACCCATGTAAGCCTGGGTCGACCCAACTGGGGAATGAACCCAGGACCATTTAGATGCGAAGCCAGCTCGCTTACCACTGCGCTGCGCGGCTCCCTAATAAGTTTCGCTGTATCATGTGCAAATCTTCACTTGTAATTTTCGCTGCGTACAGATTGGTATTCTAACATCCTCAGCAGCTTATCTGATAGCCATACGTTGGTCAGCGCGTATGATTTCTTGCACAGATGCCAAGACCTCGTCGGTGGGGAAAGTAAATGGTCTGCCTTACCGGGGGTCATCTTCAAAGGATCGGCCCTCCAATTTTGAAATCAGAATAGCACTTAAATGTTTTAGATCGACTTTAGCAGAAAATTTCGAATGCTGATTGCAGCATTTCGAAAATTTCGCAGACAGTCTTTTCAAGACTAAGGCAGAAATCAATGCACAGACGTTGAATATTACAGTCTATTTTTTAAATACGACAAGCACTACAATATCACCTTTACTTATAGGCTTCCATAAAGCGCATGCGCAAAGTTACCGACTTTCGGTTTGGTACATACATTGACTCGTAGTTGTTACGTGAACTAGCTTAATACCACCTCGCTACGTAATAAGGTTTTCCGGGAACCAAAATATGTCTCGGAACTTAGTGAAGAGGGGTTATGTCTGTCTCTTGATATTTGTTTGCTTTTTATGGGATTTTTTAGTGCTTGTTAATGTTTTCGGCCGTTTTTTGCCCTGTGTGTCATAAAATTTACAATTTCTTGCTAAATGCGCTTTATTTCATAACTGATGTACTGTGTCTCACATCTTCCTGGCACGCCCACATATGTCTGATAACTTAAACCGTTCATTTTACATACAAGAATCTGGAGAATGTAGAGGAGTATGTCTACCTGGGACGCTTATTGAACATGCAGAAAAACCTAAGCCCAGAACTAACAAGGCGTCGTCGCGCAGGCTGGGCGGCTTTCTCGTTCATAATGACGACACTAGTCCATACCCACGACCAGAGTTTGCGTGCCTCTCTATTCAACTCCACAGTTCTTCTTACAATGTGGTATGCCCCAGAAACATGGGCTTTTACAAAAGAAATGGATTCCAAACTCAGAGTGACCCAAACCGCAAGAGAGAGAGAGAGAGAGAGTTAGAGAGGGTGAGTGAGAGACGTGTGATCGGCCTCACACTCCACAATCAACGTTGGAAATGTCTTCACAACACTGACGTACGGCTGATGTCATTGGTGAAGTATGCAGTTACCCACTCAGATAAGACTAAGCATTGTTGGGCTGGTCACCTGCTTCGGAGAACTGTTGACAGTTGGAGCACAGCGACATCAGTCTGGTACCCACGATACAGAAGACGACCACGAGGAAGGCCACCTACGCGCTGGTCTGACTCCCTCGAACTCAGAAACAATATCTACGATGCTTCAGACGGGAAATGTATCCTCCACTGGACCACTGTGGCCCAAGACAGAACACAATGGAAACGAAGTTTGGACCCTCAGCGGCGTAATCGCCTCTGAGGTACGGGTCGTCCAGTAATCTGTGTCGTGAGATCAATATTCTGCTTTATCTCGTGAGCATGCAGCTTTGTAGGATGTATTCCACGGTCATGGTATGCTCACCACATGGGCACCTGCAATATTATGCTTTATCTCGTGAGCATACAGCTTTGTAGGATGTATTCCACGGTCATGTTATGCTCACCACATGGACACCTGCAATATTCTGCTTTATCTCGTGAGCATACAGCTTTGTAAGATGTATTCCACGGTCATGGTATGCTCACCACATGGACACCTGCAATATTCTGCTTTATCTCGTGAGCATACAGCTTTGTAAGATGTATTCCACGGTCATGGTATGCTCACCACATGGACACCTGCAATATTCTGCTTTATCTCGTGAGCATGCAGCTTTGTAGGATGTATTCCACGGTCATGGTATGCTCACCACATGAACACCTGCAATATTCTGCTTTATCTCGTGAGCATGCAGCTTTGTAAGATGTATTCCACGGTCATGGTATGCTCACCACATGGACCCTGCAATATTCTGCTTTATCTCGTGAGCATGCAGCTTTGCAGGATGTATTCCACGGTCATGGTATGCTCACCACATGGACACCTGCAATATTCTGCTTTATCTCGTGAGCATGCAGCTTTGTAGGATGTATTCCACGGTCATGGTATGCTCACCACATGGACACCTGCAATATTCCTCAATACTCATGTTGTTGTCAAGATAACCCTTGAGTCGATTATGCCAAGTTTTTAATCTGAAGATGACGGCCTACTCTTCTGTAGCTAAATCATAGTAGCTGTCGTCTCTTAGGTACTTATAAATGGTGTATTTCCCCCCCCCCCCCCATATGCCATGTAGAGATTAGTTAGAGAACCAGATGACTTTATTTATTTTATGGCATGCGAAGTTTTGGAGTAAACAACCTGTTGGCTTGGTTGCAATTAAATGCTTGTTTCTAAATATGTAAAACAGAGTGTTGTGAGAACACGATGGCTATTTTTTTTAATGTAATGTTTGTTTCTGTATAAATAATGTCGAGTTTTACAAGAAAATACGGGTTTTTTTAATTTATAGATATTTGTTAGTGTATAAATAATGTCGAGTTTTTTTTAATTTATAAATATTTGTTTCTTGATAAATCATGCAGAACCTGTATTTGCTGAGAGCTTTGTTCGTCGTCTTCTTGTTATTTTTCTTAATAATCACCATTTCTGAGCAATTACTTTTTGGGCATTTTCGATTAGTAGTTCTGTAGGAGGGGGGAGTGGGTGTTTTCTTGTGGCCTTTGTTTCCACCCCAGTCAAAAGTTGGACTGTTGTCTCACTCCTACGCGACCACAGAGTGGGACGTAATACCTTCAACGATAAGCAATGTCGAGTATTGAGCTAAAACAATTTTTAAGAAACCTTAGGCGGGCTTTACCTTCTCCAGCAGCATATGGGTCGCCTGGAAGGGTCCCGTTTCCGTCATTTCCGCGATGTTTTCGATTTTCATTTGTGCAGAAAGACATTTCCAGAGGTACCTCTCCGAGTTTGGCACCATCAGCGCTGTGCATTGTTTAATTGATTACACTAGACGTAGTGCAGTGTCGAGCTGGCACCGGAGCCCTAGTAGACTACCACCTCCACCATCCCACAGGGTCTCAAGAGTCCCACGTCCATCCGTTCCGCCATGTTTCAGTTTTGCAAATAGACCTGGGACATACGTCTCGATATACAATGCATCGTTGAACACACTCTGCTCTGTGCAATGCTGAGTTTAAAAGCTCCCAACATAGTGTGATGCCGAGTTGAATACATTCGACGCAGTGCAATGACGAGTTAGTACCGAACCCCGGCTGTCTGCCATATCCACTAGCCTACCAGGTTCGAGAGAGTCTCCCATCCGTTAGCTTCATAATATTTCAGTGATAACTGTCGAAGACAAGTGCATCATAACATACGGGAATGTTCGGAAGTTCAAAATGGCTTCGCTTTTTGTTAATAATTCTGAATCCTCCATATGTCAAATACAGCTTTGTAAGAATCTAATGGGTTTGTTCTTACTTTAAAGGCTGAAAATGCCGCACAATGAATGAGCTGGGGGGAGTCAGTGACATATCTGGCTGCTTGTATCAAGGTCAAAGAACCACAGCTGACCAAGACTCTGTTTTGCATTCAAGGGGCGACCCTGGAAAAAGGCTGTACAAGTGTATGCTGGCTAAGAGAATAGAGATCAAAAAGAAAAGTCAAACCGTGTCCCAAAAATGCGCTGCTAAACCCGGCTTTGCTGAGTCAAAAGGTGCAGATATCGCAGCTTCACTGTAAACTACTACACCTTGTCACGACGTTCTTTTTCATGACGAACGAAGAGGAAGTAGAACTTCTTTTTTGTAATTGTTTCCTTTTTCGTGTGCTGTGCAGATCTTCGTGAAACTCAAGCAGAATGGTTGCTAAGAAACACAGGAAGAAGTTTTACATGTGTACGTTACCACCAATTATTGCATTTATCGTCGTCATCACCTTCTAGTATTGTTGACCATATATTCACATCACAATCATCTTTTTTTTAAGTACTTTTTTTTTCTTATATCAATACTTTAGATGATATGTCTTATCTATATGGTAACATTATTCCAGAACTCAATTCTCTGTCTTTCTCTTTCTCATACCCCTTCATAATTCACATTGTCACAGGTTCTAAAGGCTCATAACCACACGTTTTCTAGAGTGTATCTCCAATGAAGTTTGACTGACTTCTTGTTATTTTAGTTATTTGCAATCGTTTGAAACTGGTTTCTTGACGTATATCTTCATAAGCCTGTAAATTAAATATGTAGCATTCTTGTGAGAAACATTTCTATGGAGGCTAAATTCTAAAGGGCTTTCAGTTTGTTGATTCATTATACAGATCATCCATTAAGCAAAGTCAGATTCACGTATGACTACTGTAGTCTTTCCTTGACTTTCATTGCCAGGACATGTTTGCTATTAGAGCGTTTGTTTCTTAGTTTCTAGAAGTCAGCTTTAGCAAGTGTCATTATGCTTTGTATTTTTTTTCATCTTTACATCGTCTTTCGTATGTTAGTTTAGTATCTAGTTACATAATTTCATATAATTTCTTAAAAACACCTGCAAGAAACATGAAAACACAGATGGCTCAGCTAACAAAGTCACATCCAACAGAGGTGGATTATAGACTAAGGAACGGAAAAGACAAATATGTAATGGTAGCAACTGGAACAAACTTCAATAATTTATGCGGGGACGTAGAGCCACTGGCGGCTGCTGCTGAGCTTGTAATCCAAGATGATGATATCCAGCAAGAAAACATAGTATTCTCGAGTGATATTTTGTCAGTAGTAACAGCTCTGAAACAACAACGATCTCGAGAAATACATGTACTATATGGCTGCTCTCAGCACAACATCCGAGTTAAGCCATTCAGTGGATTCCTCTCCCACTGCAATACCGAAGGCAATGAGGCTGCTGACAGAAATGAGACTGCAGACTGACTCACAAAGTATGGAGGAGCTGTTCTACAAATTGATCCGAACTTCATATATGATGAGGTAAGGATCATAAGTAAAGCCAACTTCAGTGGTAGAGAAGGCAACCACTATGATTTAACTAGAGATGGTCAGTTATCTTGTGACTGAGAACTGGAAATCATAGATTCGTGTGTCATCTTTACAACAAAATGAAGATTTGAACAGATGACATTTGTCAGTGTGGGGAGCATACCATGACCTCAGAACACATTCCACAACGCTGCGCGTTCATACAGGAAGATGTGGCACAATACTGACCATGAGAGACAAAAGCTGAAAGGAGATAACACCGCCTTACAAATAAACAAACATAGCCAGCATACGAAGTGTCGACAGCAATGACGTATCGGCAGGTAGTCCTCAGCTTTAAAAACTCCTCGACTATCCCAATAATGGGAATAAGGTCGTACAACTTATTTTTGTATGTATTTATTTAGACTTTATCGAAGACAAGTCACAACGACAGCTTATGAAAGAATTTACTTATTTTCCGCTTGCATGTAGATAAGTTGAGCTATCAATAGAATGACAACCTGCATGAAATGTGCACACGACATTTCGCTACACGCTAAAAAAAAACAATAAAATATTAAATTAATCACGACAAAGTCAAACAGCACAAGAGAATTGTGGCACAAAAAACAAACACGTGCAAAATGTAATTGCCATATTTTCTTCTTTAATAGCTATTTTACAAATGGAACAAAAAATTATTATTTGATCACCTGTTCCAAAAGGCCCCATTAGTGTATATTTTATACCCCCTACCCCCTCCCCACCCCACGCCACCCATATGACAAAATATACCTCAAAGTAAGAAACATACACCCAAACTATTTTCACTAAACTACATGCATATTGTTTATGTGTTTTTATCTAATGAACTCTATAATAACCCAAAACATAATCTACTGTAATTGTTCATTTGCATCACTTACTGTACGCTAGATATCTAACACGGTGTATGTATTGGTCTCAAGAGTGCAACTTCACTGAGAAAGACACCATGCATTATCGTGCTGTACTTCACACATTATTCTGTAAAATTAAGTAATAAAAAACATATTTATGCAGGCATCCGTAATATATATATATATATATATATATATATATATATATGTGTGTGTGTGTGTATGTGTGTATGTGTCTTTGTGTGCGTGTGTGTGTGTGTGTTTTAGATGTTCTAGTCAATCCGTCACTCATTGGTTCCCTGTAATCTGACCAAGCTGTAATCTTTAGACACCATGCAGGCCACAACAGAGAGATACCATTTATCCAAATCTTATTAATATCACGAATGGCATAAGGCGAAACACTGTTTTATTTAGATATACATATATTAAATTTGATGATAAACAATGTACAAAGAAGAAGAAGAATTCATTTTGCACAAGCCAAACATATAATTCATCCATTCATTTTGTTCCATAATCTATTTAGTCAAACATATTTAATTAAACAGTATGGGACTAGACCTCTACCTTGAGGGATAAGGGACATCTTAAGCAGTAAAACCGAGTTTTATTTTTTCACACTTATAATTGCACTTTAACTGTTCTGTCGTTAAGAACATGGTTAATCTTAATGTACAAAATTCTGCATACGTAGAAAAATTAAATAATTAGGGGAAACAAAGCATAGTACAACCACCTGGAGGATCCAAGTCCACCTTCATCAGCACGCTCATGATGGGAGGAAAGCTACCGCAACAAGCCACTTGACGTCATTTACAGGGCACACAAAAGAGTTCACTTACTAACAGTGGGCATTCACAACAACAAAAACAACATATTCTTTCTGCTTTCACAACAAATCTTGGATTTCTGTATCTATACATTGTTTCTGAATTTTGCATGCCTATATTTTGTCTAAATTTTGTAGTAAACACATTTCAAATGAACAGCAAACTGAACATCTGCTGCAAAACTGCCAGACATACGAGGACCAGAGAAAGCACATGTGGTCATCAAAAGTCGCAACACTAGACAAGCTCTATGGCAGTGTCGACAGCTTCAGGATGACCGCTGCTTTCTTCGAACAAATACAGGTTGACGTCTGACAGCGTACGAAGAAGAAGAAGAAGAAGAAGAAGAAGAAGAAGAAGAAGAAGAAGAAGAAATGAATAGCAAACAATAATAAAGATGACAAAAATAAATTAATTGTTAGTTTATCAATCATGCAAAACATATTATTTGTTACTTACTGCACATTTTGCAGGTCTTTTCACAAAATTTTAAGAAAAATTGTATCAGGTACTTGCATGGCCAAAACTTTGTAGCAGTGTCACAATCATAGTAAATATCCTTACACACAGCTGTGAAAACAAAAGTAACCAAAATTACCAGATAAAAGATTACAAACATATAGCATTGATTTCTTATATAAAGCAAACATATTGCTGGTTGGTGTGAGATTAGATGGAACAATGGTCCTGCTAGTCCTGCCTGATGTGAGATTACATGAAATAAAGATATTACTGGTTGGTGCGAGATTAGATGAAGTAAAGATATTACTGGTTGGTATGGGATTAGATAGAAGCAAAATATTATTAGCGTGTGAGATTAGATTACCTGGTCTGTGTCCGATTAGATGAAACGAGCCTATTTTAAGTTTGTGTAAGAATAGAAAAAGCAAAGAACATGTGCCACATTCGATTTTTTTTTAATATTTAATTTTTCGGAACATATTTATTCAATCTCGATTAATTAATTTTTAGTTTAGTCTTTAATTCTTGTTACATACAATAGTTATCCATTTCAGGGGGTTTGTTTTATATGTGGTGTGCACTTGTTCAGATTTTTTTGTGAAAGCTTTTCAGCCTTCTTTGTTATTTCTTCGTCTTAATCTTCTTTTAATTCTTCTTCTTATTCTTCTTCTTCTTCCTTCTTCTTTTTCTGCTTCTGTGTAAGCTTTCAAACGTAAACTTGAATAGATCTAACGAAAGCAGTGGTTAGTCAGAGGCTATGAGTATCTCAGTGGAGCTTATCCAGGAATGGTATTGGTGGTGACCACAGGCGCTTTCTCTGTTTCTCGTATGTTGGACACCTTTGTAGCAGATGCTCAGCAGCCATTCTGTCAGTGCCGCAAACTTATTCATCTGTGTGTTATATTCTTATGTTGTTAAAACAGAAAGTATTTCAGTACATTTTGTTTGAGAGGAGTCTAAAGATTACTACCCGTTAACCTCTGTTGAACTGATAATATGTAGCATTTAGTTGATGAGCTGTGTGCTCTGATTCTCCCTTGTTCCTGTATCTACACTTGGTAAATCTCTTGGCCTCTTCATAAGTTATACTTATACCAGGTTGTACATTTCCACCTTCTCTTGGCAGTTTGTCAGTCTCTTCATTGACAAAAATATTGTAATGAGATTAAATTCGCTGTATCACAACTCTATTGAACCGGTGATACATTTTAAAGAGTATCACTCTGTGGTTTTCTAGTTCTCCAGTGCTGCAACCACTGACAACTTGTCTTTCTGTGTTTTTATCTGTCATTATAATTTCTGCTGCAGTTTCAAGGCCTTTGTCTCTGCTCTGAAGTTACTTGAAATTTGTCAAGTAGAAACAGCTGTCTTTACTGTTTTTGAGGCTCAGAAAGATCCCTCCATCTCCGTCTTTGTTTCACTTGATGTTGATCCATTTCTACGCTGTTGTTTGGTTAGTGATTCTCTGTGTGTTGTTCAGTTAGGGCTTTTCTTTTTGCTACTGTCTGGCTGTCTTTAATAACAATGTCGGGAATGTTTTCTATCAGATCTGTGAAGCGCTGTTTTCTTCAGGTGGAAGCATGTGTCTAGTTTGCATAGGTTTTATTTGTGATGTGTGATTTGTAGGATCAGTTCTCCGCTTTTCTTTCACTGATGCCACAAAGCTGCTTACACTTGAGTCTACATACGTGGCAGTCTGCTTTACTAACTTTTTTGTTGTTCCTCTCTGACTCGTGTATCAACCATTGGTTGCAGGTTCTCTAAAGGGTGCTGTTATAATTCGCATTGCCTGATTTTGAATTGTACTTGTTTTGTCAAAGTTTGTTTTGTCTTGTAGCTGCCCATGTTGTAAAGTCATATTCTGGGACTGGTCTCACACATCCAGGGTACACCTTTTTTATTAGTACATTTTCATCTTCTTTCTAAGATGTTCCAGCAATTAATTTCAGCACTGACATGCTTTGCATTGAACACATCCGGTTTATCTCTTTCTGCGTTTTCCACTAAAGTCACAGATCAAACGTAAAATCTAAACAGTTAGGGCTTTCATCAAGGTGCAGATTTTTCATATTTAGCCTTAGGTATTTAAAGCTCTGTGGTTTGTTTGAGAGAGAAAAGATTAATATGGGGTTTTTCTTCATGTCACTTCATTAGCAATGTTTTGGCCCAAACCCCCAGTAATGTTAAAGCGTGCTACATCCGAATTATTGCTGGTTGTGATGTTTTCTACTGAGATCCACAATGGCCAAATTATCTGCAAAAACAGAGTTGTGTGCACCTTTTGGAAAGTTCTCCACTATAACATTTATATTTATAACGAACAACGTCAGTGACAGGTCACTCCCTTTAGGACTCCCTGCTCTAGTGTCCTCTTTCTGCTAGTCTGTCCTTGAACTTGAACTATAGTGGTTCTGTTTTCAAGATAGCTACTGATATATTTGTACATTTTCCAACAGACTTAACTTATACGCAACTCGACTTTCAGTCCTTCTTTCCATACTTTATCAAAAGCTTTTTCTAAATGCACACAGAACACTAGTGAATGCTTTTTTCTTAGACGGCATCTTCAAATTCCTAATCATTGTTGTGGGTGATCTGATCTTCAGTTGATCGCAGCTGCTGAATCCAGCTATGAAATTAAAAGATATGTTACTTTCAAATGACACATTATAGGTTTTTATCATGCGTTCAATCATTTGTCCCACACACGTAAGTATAGCGATTGCTTGTAGAAATTTGTATTTGTGGTGGCTTTATCTTTTTTTTTTTTGGGGGGGGGGGGGGGGAAAGGGGAATTGGTATCAATGTTGCCTCCCACCATGTCTGTGGTATAATTCTCTTTTTGTCTAACTACAGATTAGAACTGTCATGATCTTCTGTTTTGCATTTGTGGACAGATTTATTAGCATTCCATTTGTTATCCCATTTTTTTCCTGGTGATTTTTTTCCTAAGTGAGCCTTTTGCCCCCAACATTTTATCCATTATTAAATTAGACATCCGTGTTGCATTGTTTCGTTAGACATCCGCTTTGCATTGTTTCGTAAAACAGCGGTAGCTTCGTTTTCAGTTAGAGACTCTGCTGGGTTCAGACTTTATAGAAAGTGTTCATATAAGTGGCAGCCAGACTGACTCGTTAAATGATGTCAAGATGGCAACATACATAGGAGATGGGTTTACTGCCCAAGTAAATTAAATTCCTATTTGAGTTGGTATGGCTACAATAAATAATCATTCCTGTCGTTGTGAGGTCGTAGCTAATATTTTTCATTTTGGTTTTTGCTCATGAGATGCGGAGACCAAACAGAGATGCGAGACCTATAAGGTGCTGCAGTGATTTTGTCGGTGCCTCATGTTGGAAATCTAGTATAGCCACATCAGCTGTGTAGTCAAAGTCAGTCATACGCAACTATCCGATGGTGACTTCTGTGTGTGCGTCTCCAGCAAGCCGAGATCCAGTACATGACCCGGCAGAACAGTATTGGACACCGTATGATATAGATAACCTATCGGAGAGATTGTGACCAAGGGTGACGTTTGCTACAATTTTACAATGGTACAGTGTGATGAAAACTGCCATTTGTTGTAAGGCACTCCACAAAGGAGATCTGTCCACTTAGTCAAAGGCAGCCTTGAGGTCGACGTAAGCGATGGAGAGGGGCGGTTGAATTCCCGGTGGATCTCTATAAATAGGTGACCCATTGGACATGTATAGGCATATGGTCCCGAAAACGTTGTTCTACGTGTCTATTCGTTGTCAGGTATGCGTGCCACATGTCCAGCCCAATGATGTCTGTTTTTTCTTCTTCTTCGTTCGTTCGTTCGTTCTCAATCTCCCGCTACCAAACCCTGAAAGGGCTTAAGTAGCAGAATGTAGTCCAGAGAACGGAATGCGTTGTGTCGTAGTTTACAGCTTGACTGCGATATTTGCACCTTTCGGTCCAACACATCCGATTTCAGTAAGAATTTTTTTAGTACCGGGTTAGCATTCCCTCTTCGATTCCTTCTCCTTAGCCAGTCTGCCCTGCTGTAGCCTGTTATCTAGCCTGTTATACAGACTCTACGGGGTCTTCTAAACCAGTATAAAGACGTTAAGTTAAGTTAAGGTGTAGAAGGGCCTTGGCAGCTATGGTTCGCTGGCCCTGGCGCTAGCAGTCAGCTATGGGTCGCTGACCACTGCTGCTCATGCGCTGCTCAGCATCTTGATCCCTGATGTCTGTTTGATATCACTGCTTCCACACCGTCTCGAAACAAAGTTTGGAAATCAAATTTCAAATATACGCTAGTTTAGAGATTTTACAACTTCCGTCGTATTTGACAAAGGTTCCAATAGACATGAATTGTTGGCTTCTGTTTTAATTCCATTCCTTTTACATCGATGTAACTTTTAAATGGTATCTTCTTCTTTAATTTTAATCACTGTTTCTCGTTTTAAAACTCATTACATAAGCATCCAGCTAATGCAAACAAATAGGGACCAGAGTGTGTTCATAACGTGGATTTATTTATCAAGCAGAATTCACTGTTTTCAATTTAGCTTGGAAATGCATTTTGGCTGCCGAAAAAAAAGACATATATCTTTTGAACTTGCATGAGAAAGCTAAATAAACAAGAAGAAACATATATAAACAAAATTAACAACAATAAACATAAGTAAACATAAATAAACAAAATCTTACATTTGAATATTTTGGTTCTTGCTAAACAGACAGATGAATATATAGACTGATGGTGATTTCAGTGTTTTGAATAGAGTCCACAGGTTTTCATTCAGCATCATCCACAGAGAAAATGTAGTGAATGTCAGCTTTTATTTTGTTTACTTTTTGAGAAAGGCAATTTAATGGAGTTCTTACAGAAGATGATGATGATGGCTCTAGATCTGGAGGGTTATGGGTGACTGGCGATGAATGTGGTAATTACTTCTTGAAATGCGAATGCAATGTAGTTTGCTGCATTGAGGTAAGCCTCCTTTCTCTAAGCACTTCACTATAACATTGAAATGACTTGCTCACTTTCGTCGAAATTGAGCTGGATATCACATCACATAGGATCCATTATTTATATTGTAAACACGAATAAAGCAGATACCCATAACAATTTCAAAGAGATGTGTCATGCGCGACTTTTGAAATGAAACTGAAGGACAACATCGTACACATGTCCATTTTGAAATGGACCAACTGGTCGGAAAATTTTCACAAGCCTAAACTCGCGTTATTTTTGCATAGGTTTTGATAACAATTGATGCAGTTTGTTTAAGCAGATATTCGTAAACTGGGCGTTTGTAAACTAGGCGTTTGTAAAGCGGGTGTTTGTCTTGTAACTGTTGTAGACCTATTCTTTCTCTTTATTTTCTTAGATTATAATATATATCCTCTTTTGTTGATTTATTCTCACGATAAGATCTAATATAGTCTGCTAATAGTAAGCGTTGGATCGTATGCATCTTGTAGTACACACTTGTATTGATAATAGAGAACAAACATTAGGTAAGAATATAAGGTACTGTCCTTACCTGGTGTAGTACTTGTTCCTGGGTGTTCAGTAGTTGTCTTTCTGTAAGGAGGATGTCTTCTACCGTGTGTAGTAGTTGTTTCACTAGGTGTAGTAGTTATTGTACTGGATGTAGTAGTTGTTTCACTAGGTGTAGTAGTTGTTGTGCTGGATATAGTAGTTGTTTCACTAGGTGTAGTAGTTGTTGTACTGGGTGTAGTAGTTGTTTCACTAGGTGTAGTAGTTGTTGTACTGGATGTAGTAGTTGTTTCACTAGGTGTAGTAGTTGTTTCACTAGGTGTAGTAGTTGTTTCACTAGGTGTAGTAGTTGTTTCACTAGGTGTAGTAGTTGTTGTACTGGATGTAGTAGTTGTTGTACTGGGACTGTTATCACTGCTACTAGCTTTCGACGTCTTGGGGTTGCTCCCTTCGTTAACTGGTCACAAATTGACAATTTCACTCTTATAAACATGAAAGCATACATTTGAACATAATACATCTCATTAGCAGCAAGGAGATTCCCACATGTAACAGACACAAAAATATGCATATTTCCGGGACTGCTCCAATGGCTTCGCGCTCACTTAATCCACATAAAAAAGAAGCCAGATTCCAAGTCACTGGACCAGAAAGAACATTAACATTTGCAAAGTACATCCTCACATACAAGACTGGCCCTAACAACCACGGTGGGGTCGAAGATTTACAAAATACATTATAAAATAGTCAACTTAATATACTCAGTGCGGGCAGTTAGATGAACGGCAACAATAACAATGTATCTCCCCGTTGTTTGAAGTACAGAGGGCAGATAAATCCCACCAAGAGTAGTAAAGGAACAACTTAACAGTAAAGGAATAACTTAATTGTAAAGGAATAACTTAACATTTAAGGAATAACGTAATAGTTAAGGAATAACTTAACAGTAAATGAATAACTTAACAGTAAAGTAATACCTTAATAGTAAAGGAATAACTTGACGTTAATGTAAAGGAATAGCTTAACGGTAATGTAAAAGAATAACTTAACAGTAAAGGAATAACGTATTGGCAATGTAAAGGAATAACGTAATAGTAAAGGAATCACTTAATAGTAAGTGAAAGACTTTTTTTTTCTTCTTCTTCTTGTTGATCGCAAGCGATGATGGCGACATCATCAGACGGTTCTGTCTTGATGATGTAATGTGCGGTGTATTTAGATTATAATGAGGAAGTAATTGCGTTGGTCATCAACCACCTCACTCTCTGATCTCGAGTTACCTTGGGCCTGAGGCAAGATAATAAGTCGAGACGACTGAAGGTAATTCAGGATGTATATACTCTAGTCCCACCTCCTTTGAGACTAGGGGTCACTTGAAACCTGTAGGGCTCGAACTACTGCCGTTTCCATTCATCGCTTTCAAACATGGACTCTAAACAAAAACTATGAAAAGGCCTTAAAAGCTTCTGAGATGTTGTGGCATCGCCGGATGCAAAGAGTGAGTTGGGCAGACAGAAAGGTTAGACGAGTGAGTACTAAACGATATAGAGGCTCGTAGACAACTGATGGAAAATATACAAAACGTTAGATTGTCTTGACTTGGCCACAATATGAAACATGGTCTACTATTAAAAATACTGGAAGACAAAAATCAGGGAAAAAGAAGAAGAGGGCGTACAAAAAACAAGTACATCACACAGACGTGCAAAAACATCAAGCCACACCTAAACGCCATTGAGCAAAAGGCCATCAGGAAATTCTTCCTCGTGAAACAGTGACTGGTACAAACTGAGGAGCTAAGAGCAGCATCATAACAAATGTCTATACAGGCACAGTCAGGCCGCATGTCGGTCTGGACGACAGCGTCCAAAACAAACACAAAACAAATTGTCCAAAATGCAGGCCTTGGACGAATCACATGGGGGATGAGGACCGCCAAGCAGTGCAGTAGCATACTGAACTACGCTCTCTCAACGGCAGGCGGGTTTAGAAAGCGTTTGTCTACAGCGAGAAGCTGAAACGTATGCCAAATCATCCAATGCTTGCAAAACTTCGTAATCTGACCAAATACCGACTAAAGAGAACCTTTTTGATACAACTCAAAACACCTGCATCGCCGCCATGAAAACCTTCCAAAGCAATGCACAGAAATAGAAATGCTGACTGACTATGAGGAGTCAAACTATTGCCATGAAAACATCTTAATAACTACGGAGATACCAGAAATAAAACAGGAAAATTGCCAAGCTATCCACTTAAAACCCCTGGCTCAGTAAAATACAACCCTAAAGACTGGACTCGAGTCAATAGATGGATTTACAGAAGGCGTAGTTCAGGGTTATGGAAGAGGCATCTTTGTATAAGAAATAGTTAAATGTAGAAAAACTAAAACTAAAGCATGGAAAAAATAGAGAGAGCCAGGTAAACCAAAAGAAACATATTTAAAATATTTGGACAAGCAAAACATAGCACAGAAAGCGAATAAAGAAGCAAAAATTGACTTGAAATGAAACTTGCTCAAAAGATCAAGACTCATAGCAAAAGTTTATTTTCCTATGTTAGAAATAAACAGAGAACGAAAAACAAAATAGGCCCTCTCATAGATAGCACAGAAAAAATAATGTGAGAAAATTAATGCTGCTAATCTACTCAATAAGTACAATGCACAGGCTTCACAAATTAAAAACTGCTTCAAGATCCCTGAGTCCATAGATATTTTCCAAAGAGACATAGATACAGCGAGATTAAGATCAATCTGTATTACGGAGGAAATAGTATTTTAAAAATGGAAGGGGTTGAAAGTGGATAAATGTCCAAGTCAAGATGGTATTCATCGCAAATTGCTGTTTGAAATAGTAAAACTATTGGCTATATTATGTTCTCAATCACTAGTAAAATAGACTGTTCCAGAGGATTGAAAATATGCAGGAGTGATCCCGTTATTCAAAGTATAGTAGCCCCTTTCAGCCATGACTGACGATAAGATGATATGACTTGGAGTGATACAACTCTCAAGGCCATAAACTTGGGCATTTTTATATGGAGATAAAATTGTTGCCCATGCAGCAGGTCCCCCCTCTCCACATAGCTAATTGATCCAGTAGACAAGCATTAGCCGATACAGCCTGGAATCAGCAACATCACAGGAGTTGCCAGAATAGCGATTAACCTGATTCAAAAACGGCAAAAAATCATATCCAGCAAATTATAGACCGCTGAGTTTAACGAGCATAGTCTGTGAAATGTTAGAGTCAATAATCAAAGAAAACATTGTGATGCATAAAGACAAGTTGTATCTAATCAGAAATATTCAGCATGTGTTTACTAGAAGGAGATCGTGCTTAACAAATCTATTAGAATTCATGAAGGAGATTACTAAAATGGATAGATTGAGGCGAACCAGTGGATGTAATTTATATAGATTGTGCCTATTCAAAGATTGTTTTTGAAGATAAAATCACATGGAATAGGTGGGGAAGTTACCAAATGGCTAAAAAACGGGCCAACTGGCAGAAGGCAGAGAGTGGGAATAAATAAAGTTTACTCTGAGTGGTGTAAGGTAAAAAGTGCACATGGCTCGGTTTTGAGACCAATTTTGTTTTTTATATACCATTTGCGTTAAAATTAAACCGTGTCATTTTATTCATTTCTACCTGAATGGGTTATAGCGTGCTGGAACTACTATCATTAGTTAGGAGCACTTGTGTCCTATTACTGCTTGGTGGCCCACTTGCCATGCGCCAGTCGCGAGACAGATAAATAAAAATGGTGGACAACACTGTTAGTGCTTGCATGAGGCAGCGTATAGTGAGGAAGTTTCTTGTGAAAGAAGTGAAACCTGCGGAAACTTACAGAAGACTGCAATTACAATACGGTAATGAGACACTCAGCAGCAGTAAGCCATTTGAATGGTGTAAAAGTTTTAGAGAAGGTGAGTGGTCATCCCGGTCGTGGTGGCTCTCAAACCACCACAGAAATTCCTGTGAATATCCAGATTGTGGGACACCATGTCCTGAGCAATCGACGCATAACCTGCCGCAAAACTGCACAAAAGACAAGTCTTTATCTGGGTACGGTGAACACTATTATTCATGAGCATTTGCATTTTCGGAAGGTTAGTGCACGTCAGATGCCAAAACAGCTTTCCGGTTTTTGACTGGCAGACAAGCGTTTAAGCCTGCACTGAATTGATGAAACCTTTCGACATGGAAGGGCATGACTATTTGTATCGCTCCACCTTACAGCCCAGACCTCGCTCCAAGAGATTTCCACTTGTTTGTAAACCTAAAAGAATTCATGGGAGGTCAGCATTTCAGCAATGATGACGAAGTTAAACAGGCTGTCCTGGATTGGTTAAGGCATACAAACAAATCTTTCTACGCTGAGACTTTTCAAGCATTACGGAAACGCTGGGATAAATGGATAAAGGTTGCAGGAGATTATATAGAAAAATAAATTACATTTTTACCACTTGAAAAAAATATTTTGTTTCCTACAAAAAAGTCCCCGTTTGACTTGAACGCACCTGGTATATAAACGATTTGAACAATGATGTCAGATCTATGATTACAAAATTCGCGGATGACACAAAACTATGTAGAAGTGTCTCATCTAAAGCAGAAGTGGATATATTGATTGTGGATTTAGATCAAATTCGGAAATGGCAGGAGAGCTGGCAAAGCGAGTTTAATACAGATAAATGTAAAGTCATCCATATGGATGAATTCAATGTGGAAAATGATTAGGGAATGGGGATGAACAAAATTTAAAAAATATAGAAAAGGAAAATTACCTAGGGGTTATAATAGATCTTACAGGTGTGGTGAGTTAGTAAGTCCAGGTGGAAGTAAATAAGGCAAATGTAATGTTAGGTATGATAAAAAGAAATATTAAACGTAAGAGAAGGAAGTAATAGTCAAACTGAATAAAGCATTATTTAGACTAAGGCCTGGACGCTAAAGAAAACGAACACACAACGTTAGATTGTCTTAGCTTGACTTGGTCACAATATGAGACATAGAGGTATAATATATACTGGAAGGCAAAAGTCTGGGAATAATAAGAAGAGGGTGTCCAAGAAACAAGTACATCACACAGACGTGCAAGAACATCTAAGTGCAGACTTGACTGAACTGAGGATATTTGCCGATTACAGAGGACAGCGGTGTGGCCTAATCAGTCGACTTCAACACCAGTCTCTGGACTGTCTATCATTATGATATAAATGAATAAATTGTTAGACAAGTATATAGAATATAGTCGATTAATTGGTTGTATAGTTTAAACTCAGAAACCTTTTCTTCAAAGTGTAATGTTTCATGAATGGAAAGCATAAATATGCATAAGATACAACCATACAAAAACCGTATTTATTATATGTAGTGTGTCGACCACATGTATGGTATTTTATTCGTCGTGCACCCTTCATGTGAGTTCTATGTAGTTTAAAGACCGCTGAATCTAGTTTAGTTGCGACACGTACAGTCCTAGAATATGTATGTACTCAAATTATAAAAGCAAATACTCACGGGGGCAAGGGTCATCTTTCGTTGCAAGTACCTTTTGGCACTTTTTGCTGCATTCCTTGGTATAAGCTGGCGTGTTTGCGTAGTTGCCGCTAAGATAAATTGCATGACATTGGTAGATTTGTTATTTTTGTGAGGTAAAAGAACATGTGAAATGTATATTCAAATTGATCGCTGTATAAGCTAGGTCTTAGGAGGTTCAGTTTTCTACATGTGTATTTGACCGACAAAAGAGTCTAAAAAATCAGTCAAGAACACAAGAAATTGGAAAACATCTCAAAGGAACACATTCCGTCTGTTAAACTAAAACTAAATACACGCTAGTAGTTCATATGCATGTACAATTATCATTTCACTACCATCACAAGCTGACTGAATCATTCATTAGTCTGGCAAGTGAAGCTGTGCTTTCAACCCAAAATTGGAAAATTCAGCAACACAAGGGTGTCACTCGGGACGGATGACTCAAGTGGATCCGTCCCCTTTAAGTTTCAATAACCTAAAGGGGTAAAACATCTTTTATACGAGAAACCACTTCTGCCTATCAGATCTCCTCAAGTTTCATCGCTCTGGTTACAGCGAAATCTGTCATTTACCAAAAGGGTTATACAAAAGTCCACTGTGTGAGATCAAACAAAAAAGTCTCAATTTAGTATGCAGTTGTTCGCTTATACATGGACATTTTCTTTCGGTTCAATGGCATGTAAATTATTCAGTTGTTCACTTATACATGGACATTTTCCTTCGGTCCAATGGCATGTAAATTCACTCAGGTAGACTATGGAAAGCAATTTTTAAAAAGCACTGTTTCGAACTCCAGACATATATTTTAAGCTTACTAAAAATTACTGCACATAAAAAACTACTGTCAGAATGACAACATACTTTAGTACAAGCTCCAGTAAGAATACATATGTAGTGGTAACAACATACTATGGTACTAACTCCAGGAGAAGGAGTAAACTGTAGGAGTCACACCATGCTGTGGTACAAGCTCCTGGAGCAGACAACTGTAGTGCTGACACCATACTTTGGTACAAGCTCTGGGTGGAGACAACTGTAGTGGCGACACCATACTTTGGTACAAGTTCCAGGAGGAGAAAACGGTGGTGGTGACACCATACTTTGGTACAAGCACCAGGAGAAGGTGTTAACTGTAGAGGTGACACCATGCTGCGGTAAAAGTGCCAGAAGTAGACAACTGTAGTGGTGACAACATACTATTGTACAAGCTCCAGGAGTAGACAGCTGTAAGGTAGACAAAATACTTTGGTACAAGATCAAGGAGGAGACAAATATAGTGGTGACACCATACTTTGGTACAAGATCCAGGAGGAAACAACTGTAGTAGTGACACCAGACTTTGGTACAAGATCCAGGAGAAGAAGTCAGCTGTAGGGGTGCCACCATGCTCTGGTAAAAGCTCCAGGAGTAGACAACAGTAAGAGAGACAAAATACTTTAGTTCAAGCTCCGGGAGCAGACAACTGTAGTGGTGACACCATACTTTGGTACAAGCACGATGAGAAGGAGTCAACTGTAGAGGTGACACCTTGCTCTGGTAAAAGCTCCAGGAGGAGAAACTATAATGGTGAGAGCATACTATTGTACAAGCTCCAGGAGGCGACAACTGTAGTGGTAACACCATACTTTGGTACAAGTTCCAGAAGAAGACAATTGTAATGGTGACAACATAATTTGGAACAAAATCCAGGAGGAAACAACTGTAGTGATGACACCATACGTTGGTACAAGTTCCATGAGGAGACAACTGCAATGGGGACACCATAATTTGGTACAAGCTCCAGGAGGAGACAACTGTAGTGGTGACACAATACTTTGGTACCAGAACCAGGAGAAGGAGTCAACTGTAGGGGTGACACCATGCTCTGGTAAAAGCTCCAGTAATTGACAACTCTAAGGGAGACAACATACTTTGGTACAAGCTCCGAAAGGAGACAACTGTAGTGGTGACACCATACTTTGGTACAAGGTCCAGGAGGAGCCAACTGTAGTGGTGACACCATACTTTGGTCCAAGCTCCATTAGGAGAGAACTGTAGTGATGACACCATACTTTGGTACAAGATCCAGGAGGAGACAACTGTAGTGGTGACACCATACTTTAGTACAAGCACCAGGAGAAGGAGTCAACTGTAGGGAGGACACCAAGCTCTGGTAAAAGCTCCAGGAGTGGACAACTCTAAGGGAGACAACATACTTTAGTACAAGCTCCGGGAGGAGACAACTGTAGTGGTGACACCATATATTGGTACTAGCTCCAGGAGGAGACAACTATAATGGTGACAACATACTATGGTACAAGCTCCAAGAGGAGACAGATATATTGTGACAACATACTTTAGTGCAAGTTCCAAGAGTAGAAGATAACTGTTGTGTTGACACTATACTGTGGTACAAGCTCAAGGAGAAGCTAATGTAATGATTACAACATACTATGGTACAAGCTCCAGGAGAAGCAGTTAACAGTAGGAGTGACACCCTGCTGTGGTACAAGATCCAGGAGGAGATAACTTTAGTGGTAACACAATACTATAGTGCAAGCTCCAGGAGGAGACAACTGTAGTGAGGACAACATACTTTGGTAAAAGCACCAGGTCGGAGGTATCACCTGTACGGGTGATACCATGCTCTGGTAAAAGTGTACTGTCACCCACACTTTTCCTGGTGTATATAAACAACATCACCGAGAATATACTGAGAAGAGTCCACAGCTTCATGTTTGCAGACGATCTGGCTATGTGGACCTATGAAAAAAACCTCACCGTAGCAAGCAATCGGATGCAGCAGGCCGTAAAATCGTTGGAGGAGTGGGCGAACTCATGGCTGGTCAAAATAAACGAGGAAAAAAACAACATGTACGATATTATCTCGTTCAAATAAACCCCAGAATACCAAAATAAGTCTTAACGGCAAATACCTGCAGCCAAACGACAACTCAAACTACTTAGGAGTCACATTTGATCGGCGCATGAAATGGAAAAGTCAGATCGAGAGAAACCGAATGAGAGCCAGAGAAAGAATGGCAATCATGAGGAAACTTGCTGGCACAAGCTGGGGAGCAGACGAAAGTATACTAAAGAAACTGTACACTGGAAGAGTGAGACCAGTTCTCGAGTATGGCACTGCGGCATGGACAACGGCAGCAAAGGCGAACTTCGATAAAGTTAGCAAACTCCAAAACCAAGCCATGAGAGTTATAACAAGAGGCATGAAGTCAACGCCAATTGTAGAAATTGAAAAGATTACAAATCTGCAAATCCATGACTGACAGAAGAGACTGCAGAACCCAGCAACAAGCAGAGAAACTCAGAAGACTGACAGGTCATCTAATGCATCAAAGACCAAATAGATTTGGAAATGGGAAACTAAAGCGGAGAAACTTTGCAAAAATAGCCAAAGCAAAGATGAGCGAAGACCCTATGAGCACCGTAACAATATAGGATAGGACATACGCTGCGGAAGGCACAGTCTAACATAGCCAGACAGGCTCTTACATGGAATACTCAGCGGAAAAGAGAGAGGTAGACCCAAAAATACATGGAGAGAGAAATTGAGAAGGCGCTAAAATTAAATAATTACACCTGGAGAGAGGCAGAACGCAGCCAAGGACCATCTACACCGGCGAGATGTTGTCGCTGACCTATGCACTGATAGGGCTTTCATGTATATATTTAAATATATATATTTTTATATACACACACACACATATATATATATATACACGCTATACCTTAACAAAAAGGAAAGATGTAGCGCATCTCGATACTTTCGTTGCAATAGTAGTGAGCGTAAACGATTTTCTCTAAAATCCCGTGCAATATGTAGTTACATGAAGGAAAGACCTTTCCTACATATCGCTATGAGTTACTATTAAACTCTTAAAATTCTATAAACCCAGGATATGGGTTGTTTCTTAAATATCCCAAATGTATTCTAACTACTTCAAACGATTGAAAAATGGAACAACGTTGATCTTACAATAACTAAAAATATTGTTTTCCATCAATAGCATATTTGCGAAGATATATTATTTTCACTTTAGGCACGTATTTCTGAAAGCAATATAACCCATTTTCTCGTATTGTCAGTTTCTCAAGCTCTCAGCTAGTCCAAGCCATTTTAGTATATATATATATATTATTTCTGTGTTGTTCTCTCGTGAGATATTTAATCAATGAATTTATGATAATAAAAAATATTTGTTTTACATTTTTCTGTACTCTAAACAATTATGTTTCTTAGTGCATTACGTCAATGCATTATTAACAATTTCTGCATTTCCGACAATAAATTGAAACGCATCATCTACAATACCTTTATGTCAATGGAATTAGACAGTGAGTTATTCAGTGTTATGGAAAGTCAATAAAAGCATGCAGAATTAATCCTGTATAATCTGTCAGCAAATAAGTAGATTACATCGACTTAAAAGATGAGATGTGGTTCGGTTCACCGAAACATTTATAATCTCATGGGCATCTCAAAAAAATAATAAAGATACGACCGATGAGGAGAAGGCCAGAAGACAAGGTAATATATTCGACTTTATCAACGAGAACGGTCCCAGTTTTTGCGTGAGGGTGAATGAGGTAGGAACGGAATGAAAAGAGGAAAGTTAGTAAACATAGAAGCAGCAGGCAGAAGTGTTAGAAGTACTACGGGACAATAAATGGAGAAGATATTTCATATCTTGACATACCAATAAAGGCTAACAAAACTGATATATATAACAAAAAGCCAAAGTTATTCTAGAACACCATTGTCTACATAAATTAGCAAATGGCTTGAAGATGAGAAAGAAAATACATTTTGGAAAAAAACTTATACAATTATTTTGTGTCATTTCTTCCTTCCCTGTCTGCATTTGTTGATTGTGATGCATTCAATTATTTTTGTAACGATCACTTTTAAAAAGAACATACTGTGGCAAGTCTTGACTAAGATCTCACTCTGTTTGTTTAAATTAAACTATTCGATGGCCTAGAGGTTGTGAGGTTACTTTACAATACTAATGTAGCAAGTTTGAATCAAATCAGGCTCACTTTGACAGACATATCGGGGGATTTTCGTGGTATGACCGCTTCTTGCTGTCGACGCTGCTGTAAATGGCTACCTGACGAAATCATGAGAAAATACTGAAGCCGCCCTGGGAGCTACTGAGTTCGGGTTCTGTCATCGACACTTTCAGTAATGAAAAGGACTGAGTACATATGGGAGCACCAAGGGGCAATGAGCGGGACTGAGCACATATGGGACCACCGAGAGGCAATGAAAGGGAATGAGCACATATGGGAGCACCGAGGGGCAATGAGCGGGACTGAGCGCATATGGGAGCACCGAGGGGCAATGAGCGGGACTGAGAGCATATGAGAGCACCGAGGGGCAATGAGCGGGACTGAGCGCATATGGGAGTACCGAGGGGCAATGAGCGGGACTGAGCACGCATGTGGGCGCTTAGCCGCAATGAAACGGACTGAGTACATTTGGGAGCGTCGAGGTGCAATGAAGTTGGTTCTTTGTACCATTTTCCATTTTTGATAATTTTTATTTTTATTTATTTTAATAATGATTAATGTGCACTTAAACAAGCATTTCTGTGAACAGAATGGCGTTTGTATGAATTTAGGGTTTAAACAAGCATATTACAGCTTGTTTGTAGGGCTTTTGTCACTGCTGCTGGGTGTATAAATGATTGTAATTATTGTCAAATGAACTACATATGGTAAATACTTACGGAGGATCATATAAGCAGATGGTAAAACAAAAGTCAGGGCAGAATGTTACATAGCATCCAACTTTGTAAGTCTTTGCCCAGACCATCTGATTTGATAAAGACAGTATGTTAAAGTTCTAATTACGCTTGTTCATTCATTTTTGTAATAACATACGACAGCTAGTCATGGACAATCAGTAGGGAAATACATTGATCATAGGAGGCGACGGAAATGTGGTTTCACAGAAAAAATGAAAATTCCATGGACTGCAAAGAACGTTAATGATGTGGTTCTTGTTGAGGCACATACAGAAAGACAGCTTATGGCAACAATTAGGAAAAGACATTCATCTTTTTTCGTGTATGTTATGAACAGAGGAAGGTCAGAATACACAGTGACAGCGGGTAGAATTGCAAGGAAGAGGAGCAGAAGGAGGCAAGAAGAGAAAATATGGGCAAGCTTGAAGACTGGGCACGATCAATGGCAGAACTGATCAATGATACACGTGATAAGAGAAAATGGAGGTCCATGATCGTCAACGCCAACCGGCAGGGCACTTAATGAGGATAGTGATGATATTATACATAATCAACATCCCTACACTTTTAGATAAACGTATAAGTGATCAATTTCAATGAGAAAATGTTGAAGGCATGGCCACTGATTTTACAATTGGGAAATGAAAATAAACCGAATGTGGTCATTGATTGATTTCGGTATCCCATTCTTTCCTCTCCTCCTTATGCCAATCAATACATTATGTCGGCACCATTGCTGGTTGTAAAGACAATATATTAACACTTTCATTGTCAGACATGGGAGTAAATAGGTACAACTCGTTAACATTGCCTCATGCAACAGCCATCAGTTCTGGGCATACCAAATCCAGGACATATAAATAATTTAATTCATTCGCCACAGCATTTCTCAAGTTCACTCCTTGCATTTTTAAATTTGCTACTTTCTTCATCCTTAACATTTTTACAGTTGTGATCTGTTCCCCAACAGTCATTTTTACAGTTGTGGTCTTTTTAATTATTTACATTTTTACAGGTGTGATCTGTTCAACTCCTTACATTTTTACAGTTGTGATCTGTTCCCCAACAGTCATTTTTACAGTTGTGGTCTTTTTAATTATTTACATTTTTACAGGTGTGATCTGTTCAACTCCTTACATTTTTACAGTTGTGATCTGTTCCCCAACAGTCATTTTTACAGTTGTGGTCTTTTTAATTATTTACATTTTTACAGGTGTGATCTGTTCAACTCCTTACATTTTTACAGTTGTGATCTGTTCCCCAACAGTCATTTTTACAGTTGTGGTCTTTTTAATTATTTACATTTTTACAGGTGTGATCTGTTCAACTCCTTACATTTTTACAGGTGTGATCTGTTCAACTCCTTACATTTTTACAGTTGTGATCTGTTCCCCAACAGTCATTTTTACAGTTGTGGTCTTTTTAATTATTTACATTTTTACAGGTGTGATCTGTTCAACTCCTTACATTTTTACAGGTGTGATCTGTTCCCCAACAGTCATTTTTACAGTTGTGGTCTTTTTAATTATTTACATTTTTACAGGTGTGATCTGTTCAACTCCTTACATTTTTACAATTGTGATCTGTTCAACTCCTTACATTTTTACAGTTGTGATCTGTTCACCAACTTTCATTTTTACAGTTGTGGTCTTTTTAATTATTTACATTTTTACAGGTGTGATCTTTTTAATTCTTTACATTTTTACAGGTGTGATCTTTTTAATTCTTTACATTTTTACGGTTGTGATCTGTTCAACTCTTTACATTTTTACAGTTGTGGTCTGTTCAACTCTTTACATTTTTACAGTTGTGATCTGTTCAACTCTTTACATTTTTACAGTTGTGGTCTGTTCACCTCTTTACATTTTTACAGTTGTGGTCTGTTCAACTCTTTACATTTTTACAGGTGTGATCTGTTCAACTCCTTACATTTTTACAATTGTGATCTGTTCAACTCCTTACATTTTTACAGTTGTGATCTGTTCAACTCTTTACATTTTTACAGTTGTGATCTGTTCAACTCTTTACATTTTTACAGTTGTGGTCTGTTCAACTCTTTACATTTTTACAGTTGTGATCTGTTCAACTCTTTACATTTTTACAGTTGTGATCTGTTCAACTCCTTACATTTTTACAATTGTGATCTGTTCAACTCTTTACATTTTTACAGTTGTGGTCTGTTCAACTCTTTACATTTTTACAGTTGTGATCTGTTCAACTCCTTACATTTTTACAATTGTGATCTGTTCAACTCTTTACATTTTTACAGTTGTGATCTGTTCAACTCTTTACATTTTTACAGTTGTGGTCTGTTCAACTCTTTACATTTTTACAGTTGTGGTCTGTTCAACTCTTTACATTTTTACAGGTGTGATCTGTTCAACTCCTTACATTTTTACAATTGTGATCTGTTCAACTCCTTACATTTTTACAGTTGTGATCTGTTCACCAACTTTCATTTTTACAGTTGTTGTCTTTTTAATTATTTACATTTTTACAGGTGTGATCTTTTTAATTCTTTACATTTTTACAGGTGTGATCTTTTTAATTCTTTACATTTTTACGGTTGTGATCTGTTCAACTCTTTACATTTTTACAGTTGTGGTCTGTTCAACTCTTTACATTTTTACAGTTGTGATCTGTTCAACTCTTTACATTTTTACAGTTGTGGTCTGTTCAACTCTTTACATTTTTACAGTTGTGGTCTGTTCAACTCTTTACATTTTTACAGTTGTGATCTGTTAAACTCCTCACATCTTTACAGCTGTGATTTGTTCAACTCCTTACATTTTTACAGAAGTCATCTTTTCAACTCTTTATATTTTTACAAATGTGATATTTTCAACTCTTTACATTTTTACAGTTGTGGTCTGTTCAACTCTTTACATTTTTACAGTTGTGATCTGTTCAACTCTTTACATTTTTACAGTTGTGATCTGTTCAACTCCTTACATTTTTACAATTGTGATCTGTTCAACTCTTTACATTTTTACAGTTGTGGTCTGTTCAACTCTTTACATTTTTACAGTTGTGATCTGTTCAACTCCTTACATTTTTACAATTGTGATCTGTTCAACTCTTTACATTTTTACAGTTGTGATCTGTTCAACTCTTTACATTTTTACAGTTGTGGTCTGTTCAACTCTTTACATTTTTACAGTTGTGGTCTGTTCAACTCTTTACATTTTTACAGGTGTGATCTGTTCAACTCCTTACATTTTTACAATTGTGATCTGTTCAACTCCTTACATTTTTACAGTTGTGATCTGTTCACCAACTTTCATTTTTACAGTTGTTGTCTTTTTAATTATTTACATTTTTACAGGTGTGATCTTTTTAATTCTTTACATTTTTACAGGTGTGATCTTTTTAATTCTTTACATTTTTACGGTTGGGATCTGTTCAACTCTTTACATTTTTACAGTTGTGGTCTGTTCAACTCTTTACATTTTTACAGTTGTGATCTGTTCAACTCTTTACATTTTTACAGTTGTGGTCTGTTCAACTCTTTACATTTTTACAGTTGTGGTCTGTTCAACTCTTTACATTTTTACAGTTGTGATCTGTTAAACTCCTCACATCTTTACAGCTGTGATTTGTTCAACTCCTTACATTTTTACAGAAGTCATCTTTTCAACTCTTTATATTTTTACAAATGTGATATTTTCAACTCTTTACATTTTTACAGTGGTGACCCTCTTCATCCTTCACATTTCTACAGCGACCTAAATGCTTCTCATAGCCGAAAGTAGAGTGGAGGACAATCAAATACTTTCAAGGCATTCATCTCAAATAGCCTCTAACAGCAAAGGTATAACTCCTAACCTTCCCGTGGCACACCTGTTTATACAAACAGGAGAAGCTGCGACGGGCGAGTTCATTAAAACCAAATAGATGCTTTGGGTAGATAGGCCCGTAAGCCTAGGAAGGCAGCTTGTCTAGGGGAAGGTAAAACTATTATTTCAAAACCAGCTGCTGCCTTGCATATGAAATATTAGCGTATCTGTTTCTGTTTCTAAGAATCGACGTCACTGCACTCCGGGCATACCCATAGGTGCTCAGTCTCTCTCATCAAATGGCGTAAGGTGTGTATGGTGATGGTCCCTGTAGCTCGCTGGCTGTACACGCTCCTGCGCCGTCCTCTAATGCGCCCCACTCCGCTCGAACCTCGTTTAATGTCGAAACTTTGCAGTCTGTGGATTGTTGCTTCATCTATTGCGGTGTCCTCATCCAGCAGGTGGTCATTGATTGATTTCAAAATGTCACTTCTGTCCATCACCATCTGCCCATGATGGGAGCCCGTGAAGCCAAGATGGCAGCTCTTTCATTGCCCTGAACCTGAACCCTGAATGAGCGGGACAGTAGATCCAGGTCAGCTCCTGGAGGTTTGAGGCCTCAACAGCAGTTATCCACTCATACCTAAGCCATCCCTTCTGTACTTTCTGAAGTACGGCTTGCGCGTCTGTCCCGATGACTGCCTTTGTTATAGAAGTCTCAGATATCCATTTCAGTGCTGAGGTTACTCCTTCCGTTTCCATTCTCATACTGTATGTTGATGACGTGTATGCCCTACTGCGCTCTGCAAAGACCTCTCCTCATACTCTAGCCGAGAAACCCCAGCCTGATGTCCCACTGCGCACGACTGATTCGTCGGTGTATATGACAGCGTCACTCTCCTGGGTGTTCTCAGTTATCAGCTGATTTACCTCGTGCTCTGCACTCTCGTTGTTCCGTTCTCTGCATTCCTTGCCTAAGGTTATGATGACTCTCTGGTACTCTATCATTCTATCACCAGTGTGGACCCATTCATCTCCTTTGGCTATATTTTCAGCTGGAGTAACGTGTCAGATTGTTGTCTCAGCCTGTGCCATCCATGACGACCCTCTCTTGATTCTTGATCCCTTGATGTCTGAGATACTACTGTGCAGAGGGTGTCGAGTGTCTGTGGTGACACGCATATATGCTTTGACTTGTGCCAGTTTATGTCTGGATGTCACCGATAACAATCCCAACATGTACCGCATCATCACAATCGAGGTATCTCTAGTGCAGCCCAGAACCAGACGCATATCTTCATTCTGCTGCCTTTGCAGGACTAGGGACAACCAAAGGTTCGGGAGAGCTAACTCAAAACAAAAGATAATGACGAAAGCGGATGTGCCGGGCCGATAGACGCAGATATCGCAGTACTACTGTAAAATGCGGCGCATGGTAAAAATCGCTCACATCAAAAATCGCACATTTCTACCATAGATGGGGTGTTCTATGTGAGGAGTCCTTCCAGACAGACATAATGTAGGACCGAAATTTTCGATGTGACCCACCAAAGGCTACTGGTTGCCACCCTGCTAAGTACCGGAGAGCCAGGAGATGGAAACCAGGGATGAATACTACTGGCCAAAACCCCTACAAAGTGAAAATGCTAAAAATCCGTCGGTGGAATGCAGAAAGAGTAATGAATAAGAAGCAAGCCCTTGCAGCAAGACTCCATGATGGGAGTATCGATATAGTTTGCGTTCAAGGGACATACCTTAACAAACAGCACAGGTTCCAAATTAGAATATATCAATCCGTAAGGGTGGAAAGAGATGGTCACAAATGAAAGGTTTTGTTCCTAATAAACAACCTGCTATCAGTTACAGATATCCATCCACCTCCCAACAAGAGGACACAGAAATAGCAGGAGCAGACATTTTGGTAGGACAAGAAACACTCAAAGTATATAATATGTTCTGCACACCCGGATTTCCCATGGAATTGGAAACAGTCAAAATATTAGTGAGTCGGTGTATTATAGTTGGAGACTTTAACAGTCTTTCAGAAAGGTGGAGATACAAAGAGATTTATACAAGACTAGAGGATGCTGAGGATTGAAAAATATATAACAGCTTGCAGCTAATCAACGAGGTAGAAGATCGACCAACCTTTTATACAAGGCGGTGGAAATCAACATCTACTCCGGACCTAGTTTTCACAACTGAAGAACTAACATATAAAATACACAGAACAGTCCAAGAACAACTGGGTGGAAATGACCATAGACCAATGAAATTGGCTGTTAATCTCAATTGTACACCACCGCAGAAGAAGTTTCTGCCTCAACGAGACTATTAAAAGATAAACTGTAAACAATTTACAGAACAAACCCAGAAGTTCTACAAGAACATCAGCACAAGACATAAAAAAGTTGGAAGAAATTGTAGAAAAGTTCAACAGAGCAGTGCTTAAAGCTGCAACAAAGTCCAGAAAAACTATGAATGGGGCAACAAGAAACAGTAGGAAATTTTTAAAACTGAAAGCCTCAACCTAGATCAAAACGATACCAAAATTTGGAAACTTGCAAAGTCACGGAACAATGAAACCATAAAAACACTAAATATCACACTAGAAGAAAATGGAAATCTGGTAACAGGAAAGCGTGCAGCACTTATATTTATTGAAAATTGCAGCGTGATTATTAAAACAACCATAACAGAGAATAGAAAGGGATATATAAAAAAATACATACAATCAAAAGGACGAATTCCAACTGTAGCAGAGTATCAATAATGACAAAATTTACCCAACCAGATTTAGAAGATGCACTAAAGCAACTAAAATACAATAAATCTGCAGGAAAGGATAACATTTACTAATGAAATGTTAGAACACATTGGATCCAAAAGCCAAAAGAAACTACAACAAATCAAAAATGTAAGATAAAAAGAATGGACAGTGGCACAAATGGGGAAGGAAGCAACCATGATTTCTATTTTAAAACGCGGTAGAGACAGAACAAAAGCTGATGTTTACAGACCCATTAGCTTACTTAGCTGCACTGGTAAACTGATGAAAAGACTTGTGTCACCTAAAGAGAATAAAATGTTCTTACCCCAACAGGCTGGCTTCAGGCAATACAGATCAACAGAGGACTAACTAACACACATTACACAAGAGCTCAAAGATGCTTTCCAGGAAAAGAAACACACACTGTCAGTCTGGGTCGATATGGAAAAAGCATTTGATGAGGTGTGGAGAGCGAGGATAAAAGAAAGACTACTGAAATATGGAGTCTGTGGTCGCATGTATAAATGGATATCCCACTTCCTCCAAAGTAGGTACGCCGGAGTGAAGGTACAGGGCCAAATAAGACATACAAGTAAATTGCGACAACGGGTGCCACGGCGTAGTGTGCTATCACCTACACTGTTCTTGATCTTCATCAATATTATAGTGGATAAAATACACATCACTATATGCTGATGATCTAGATGTGTGGGTATCTGAAGGAACCACTAAAACAACAAATTACAGGATGCAAGAAGCCTTACACAGATTAGATCAGAAATGGTTCGTGAACATCAATCGTAAACCTCTCTTAGAGAGTGTGTAGGTGGCCAATGGTACAGTAGCCCTTCCAGAATTTTGCCTGCTCTGTGACTGATAGCTGGATTCTCATTAAGTTTATTTTCTAGTCTTTTCATTAATACTCTCGTGAACATTGTGTACATGGATGATAGCAAACATATTGGACGGTAGTTCGCAAGAGCTTTTGTATCTCCTTTTTTATGAATTAGTTTTGTTTTGGAAATTGTCCATTGCTTAGGGATTTGACCTTCATTTAAATATTTATTAAACAATTTCGTCAGCTCGCTTGCCAGTTTTTTGCCCTCTCGCACGAACATCTCAGTCCAGTCTTGGGACATAACAACATCTCCGTCCAGTCTTGGGACATTTCCTGTTTTTAGATACTTGATTGCTTGCATTGTCTCAGACGTTAGGATCTCCAGTGCTTACGTAGAACCTAAAGTGAGCGACCGTTCAAGGATTGCTGCCTTGGATGCAAAGAGGTATGTGTAGAACCTCCAACATTCTTCTTCTATTTTTGTTCTGTTCGTCAAGGTTTGTACCATCTGATTTGTTTTTTAAAACCGTCAGAAGCATTTTTGACTGGTCAAGGTCTTTTGGACATTTGATCGCATGCTGTCTTGTCTTGATCAATTTATGTAGCCTATGTTATTCATAATCGTATTTAAGTTTGTATCTAATCGTCTTATAGATTTCACACAGTTCGATTGTATTGATTATTCCATTGATTTTGAGTCGTCTTCTGATTGCAAGGAGTCTTAGTGTGGTATCCTTGATTCGACTACATTTTGTCCTAGTTTGTTTTATTTTCGCCACATGGACGCAGTTATTCAGCTGACCCAGCAATTGTTCCAGGTAGAAGGCTGGAGAGCCTGCATATTGCCAATCCTGACGTCGACCCTCTTGGATTCTTGGTTCGGTTTTTAATGAGCGCATCTTCAGATTTATGGTTGCCCGAATTGGTCTATGATCGCTGTCAATAGTCGGCCGATGCAAAACTTCGACGTTAGTAACAAATATTAAATTTTAACTTAGCCCATAATCAACCTCAGCCCTAGTTTCCCAGTTTGGAGAATGCCTGGACTATCTTTTTTTGCCAATGGCTTGTCGAAAAACGTGTTCTAGATATGGAACTTATCCATTCCAGCAAAGATGAGCAGACGCTCACCACGTGCTTTGCGTGTGTCGTCAGAGAAATCATCGATGTATCGTTCCTGTCCGACCAGCGCATTGAAGTCTGCAACGACCACTTCTGCTGGTTGACGTAGCTGTTCTTGCAGCTATCAATAGACTGTTTCGATATCGTCAGCAGCATACCCGCTGTGGGCCGCATACCACTGTACGATGAGCAGAGGCTTACTTGTCCATTCACCTGCAGCCTGAGTGTAGCAATTCGGGAACTGATAATCTCAACTGAAAGAACATTGTCCTCAATGACATCACATAGCGACCAAGCAGGCGGTACCCTTTTGTTTACTCTGTAAAGATAGGTTGCAAATAATCTTTTTGGTTTGTACTGTGTTATAAATTGGATTTGATTCGGCCTATAAATAGATAGTCTGGACACATGCTACTGGTGTGTAGGATGGCTCGCAACGTGTTAATATAGTTGCTGGATATTTCTTCATTTAGAGGCAAGCCGGATTACTGAGTTTTTTTAAGGTCGATAACAAACAATATTTACGTCATTTACATAGGATCTGATTGCCTACATCACTGGACAAGCCACTTTTACAAAACAATAGAGATCACCTAAGACACAGGGCCCGTCAAATACGAGAGTATGTCAAATTAAACCAAGTAGCAGGTCAATTCTTAGTATCATCATTAGCACCTCCCCGAGGCCTAGCGAGCTGCACGGATAAATCGACCTCACGCGCTACTTATAGCCAAAACAATCATATCAAAATGAACACCATAACGTCTGCTTTATCTCCCCTGCCAACCATCTGCGATTCGCGCCAAGAAATACATCCAACATGCTTATTAAACACAATTTTCATGTCCTCTCGTGCAACCTACAAAGTGGTTTTGGAATGAACAAGCAAAATCATCTCATGGTAAATTTGAAAAATATTAGGTATGACATCATTGGCCTATCCGAAACTCGCGCTCATCAGTACTCGCACTGTACTTGGTACGATTCACAAACCCAACAACCCCGGCCTCCATATTATCTCCGCTTGTTCCTGTCCCACAGAACTGGTATCTGACTTCCTGGACAGTATCTTCAAACCTATGGTTGAGAATCTTCCACATTTCTCAAGAAACCACTTTCTCTAGCATTGTCCTCTCCCCCTGACCGCACCTATCGTCTCTTCCTACTTTATGTCTGTCCGCTTTACACCTCTATTCCCCACCCAGGCGGCTTATTGGCCCTCCGTTTCTTCCTTGACCGGAGGGTTAACCCATATATCTCTATATCCACTATCATCCGTCTGGCCGAACTCGTCCTCGCCCTCAACATCTTTGAGTTCAATGGGCCAGTTTTTTGGCCAGATCAGCGGAGTAGCTATTGTCACCAGAATGTGTCCCAGCTACGCTTGTCTTTCCATGGGACACCTGGAATACTTGATCTAGTTTCAATTTCAGGGCCCTTTTTCTTTGATGTGCTAGCCACTTCAATTGTTCTGGGCAATCAATTCCCACCGGCTGATGTTAGTGTTACAGGCTTAGTTTCTTGTTTCTATCGTCATCGATTCGCCCTTAAGAACAGACTTATCTCCAGCATGGGTTGCCTCCAACCACATGGCGTTAATATATTCCATACCTTTTCTAAAATTATCATACTGGCCCGCATATATTTGCCTTCCTCCTCCTCCCTCCTCTCTCCCCACTTGTATCCTCCCCCCCCCCCCCCAGGGCGTGCATCACTTTTCTTTTGTTCCCCCTTTTTGGATCACTATTTTGTCTTTTCCGTATTTGGCACTGGCTTATCCGGCCCTTTCACATTCACTTCTTACGCTATTACCGTTGTCCGTCATTTAGACTCAAGCCTTCGACCTGATAAGTCGCGATGTAAGACACTATATCAGATAAGTAGACCATTTTGTCCTTATATGTTGATATCCCCCATACATGTATTTATCCCTTCCTCTATGGTTTGTTAGTTCGGCATTGTTGTTATTTGCTTCCCTGATGAAGGCCTATTGGTGGTAACGTAGGTTTCGTTTGTGTTCTCGTCTCGGTGCGGTATCTGACCATACCCAATTTTTTTTAATTTTGATTTAATTTAATTTTAATCAACTTTAATCAGTTTTCTTCATTTATTTTTTCTCACTTAATACGAGAATGGAGGAGATACACATTGGTGCAGAGGGAGGGGTCTGCCAAATTAGTCTATGAACGTCAGACAATTCCCACTGTCTCTTAGTTAATTATGTTTTCTTGATGGTAATGAACGTTAGTCTCGCCGTTGCATAAGGACTACTATTCACACAATGAGCACACATTTAACATAGCATACATTAAAGCGCTTGAAGAACTCCACCCGTCTATCTTATTTACCTGCATCACATGGCCAACATATTCGTAGGCCTCGGGCGATGTGTCATTGTAGTCAAAATGCTCCGCTTCACTAGCCCACATATTCAATGCATTATTCATAATGTTGGTTGAATTGTCGTTGCATCCCCCTTTGGCTATGTTCTCTCCAAAAACTGTGTTCTCTTGGTGTTTGAATATACATTTGTTACTCCAACGTCTAGCATTCGATTCTAGCGTTAGGTTGTATTCCTGGAAAGGAGACAAATAGGAAGTTACATCAAAGTATTTAATTAATGAGGTGATAGAAAGGCCGAAATTTTCTTGATGTGTATTGCTTAGAAGCGTTTTTATGGCAGACCGGTCATAACGTCTGTCTGTCATGGTATGAAATAGTACCGGGTTCGAGTCTAGCAGCACTAAGAGGGAGCATGGGTCGGTGAATGCAAGGAAGCATGAGAAGACCCAAACACTGGATCATCGCTTAATGAAGGTTACAATACTTTATCCTCGAAAGTAGTATCTGATATAAGACTACCTCTGCAATTTGTATTCAGTTGAAGCCTTTTCACAGTTGTTCTTGGAGATGCAAGTGGCCGAGTCATAAATATATAGGTCTGCTAGTTAGGTGGACTTGAGTCGAACCCTGATTTAAACATGAGTTGAACCATGATTAGGATTTTGATGTTTTTATTTTAATAAGAATGCAATAGAAACATTATCTGCATGCTGTGTTGCAACTGTCAGGACTAGCGACCTTGATTATCAGTCCTATAAATCATCATTTTCTATACTAGCAATTGGAAGGTACGGGATAGGTAATCAATTTAGTCGCAAGTACCATACCTTGTGCATTGAGGATGTCTTTTCTTTTTGCATTTTCAAGTTTGTGCGTAGATGCCTGGTGTGACTACGTCATCTGTGTAGTCTAGGTCGGTCACGTGCGGCTGTCCGATCGTGACTCCTGGGCTGTACATCTCAAAAGACCAAGGATCCAGCCCATGGAAGGGCAGAACAATGCCGGGGGCGAAGACACATCTCTGCCGGACACTAGATGATGTTTGGCACAAGTTCGAGAGATGGTGACCCATACGGACTCTTGCTTCAGAATTGCAGGTTGGTTGGTTCGACAAGCCGTAGCAGTGTCCTGGAAACTCCCGCGTGTTTTAAAGCAGAAAGTCCATCTTTTGGTTATCTCTTCAATTGATCAACAAGTGACATGGGATTTATTTATCTACATATATATATATATTTGCGACAGCATAGAACATGGAAAACATTTTGGAGATGACTGCCTTCCGCCACATCGTTTCTGCTTCTGGTTGGCTGTTTCTCTTTCAGGATACATGTTTATGGTATCCAGGATATCCGCGTTGGTTTCCTGAGGCCCAGAATATTCTTGACAACTTCGTGAATGACCGACGTCACAGTGTTCTACTTGATCTAACCATGGTTTCAGACTCACGGGAAAACCCCCTTGACAAGCCGAAGACTGAATGACGAAACTTTCATTTGTCAACTATTGTCCGTTTCACAATGGCTGCCGCCAATTGCCGCCTAATGTCTCAATAACCCTTACACCGATATGCGTGATTTTTTGCACGTGAACTTATCTTTTCAATGTCTCAATGATTAAATAACTTGTTTTGTGTCAGATAATGTCGTTTTCTTAAAGTACCAAATTCCTTTGATATTTGTTAGCAGAGAAATTATTTTGTCCCTTGAAAAAACAATTTACTGTACATTTTTTGTAATGTCTTTCTTTAGGCATAGGCGTCTCTCTTATTCGAATGAGATATTCTACGTTCTTCTTCTTCTTCTTTTTTCCTACTGCTCTTGTTATGAGGCGTCGCAGAGAGGCGGGATGCGTAAATCTCTTATTTGGGCCCTGTGAGAAGCTTGTGTGGTTGTCAAGTGGAACCTCCCGGGTGTTTCAGAAACACCTTCTATCCATCTGCGACGAGGACGGCCTCTTGCACGATGACCTGATATTTGTATGTGAAAGGCTCTTGCTTGTGGTTGGTCATAACGCATTCGAATCCAGTGGCTAAACCACTTGATTTGTTGTTTTTTAATATAGGTATTTTCTGTGTTCGTTCCTAACATCTGCCTCAACGTGGTGTTTCGGAAACGGTCTCGGATGGACTTGCCAACTGGATACGGTCTCGGATACGGTCTCGGATGGACTTGCCAACTGGATACGGTCTCGGATACGGTCTCGGATGGACTTGCCAACTGGATACGGTCTCGGATACGGTCTCGGATGGACTTGCCAACTGCATTTCGCACACAGCGCATCTCACAGCTCTGAATCTTACTCTTGTGACGTTCCAATAAGGACGACTACATTTTCTACATTAGGTTCCACATAATTTCCTTTTGTAATGTAGTTCATGTGTTTTAGGAGTTGTAAGAAATAACTGGCCATTTCGTAGAAAAAATGTGGGAAAATGAAAAAAACACGAAATTTAGAATATAGAAAGTACATACTTCAGATGGATTGGTTCAGTTTTATAGATATAAACTGCAGCAAACAATAAATAGATATAATTCCTTTCTGATATCCATCTTCTAACTGATTGTGGTGGCCCTGAAAAGGGCCGTTTTGCCAAGGTGATGGAAACTTCTAGTTAATTTTTCACTTAATCATTGTCAGATGATTCCAACACATTGATGACTGCTCTCGGAAGAAAGAACGACAATCCACCTTTTTTCCAATAGCCCTTTTCCTCTTTCAAGACATGGTCCTCACATTTAGCCCAATAATATTTGTCTATATTTGAGAAAGCTGCACACTTTAGTGTCTTTCATATCGCATAGTTTGAAAGTTTTATTTTCAGCTGCTACGTATCCTTTAAGGAGTACCACCTAACAATGGATATTATTTTTATAATTGTTGTAACTTTATTACAAATTCATATATCCATATAAAATTTCGGCAGGTGCTGTAAATATGATCACCCTACAACATTTCATGAATACTAATGTAGCATTCTAAATGTTAATTTAAAACGTAATTAAGGTACTGGTATGTAGTATGAACAGTTTCATCTGCTACAGCTTTCTTATATGGACACCATTTGTTGTGGCTGTTTTTCTAATTTGGTAGTGACAAGTTCACAACACCACAGAACATCTGCAGGTCTGCAAGCCCTCCCACCAACACATCTCAATGCTAATACAGCCCACCTGTGTATTGAATTCACACACAAATTACCCCATATATTTGATTACATGAAATAAAGTATGTATATGACAATTGTTTTTGCTACAATAAAACTCAAACTCATTGCCTAGGCCCTTCCTCTTTGTCTCGAGCAATTGTGCATTGGAATAACAAAAGTGCCAAACAAGTTCTGTAATTATTTTTTTTAAATTTAGTTTTCGAATGTCAATTATGCTATTGCCTTCCATCCAACTCTTCATAAGCATTGTCATCTTCATTTAAAATTTAATCTGATTCACAATATCATACAATTTCCATCTCTTTATTTCTCACCGAGTGGGCGTGGTCAGTGAACTTTTAAAAGATTCAATGTTGAACTTGTTAAGTTTACCAGAACGAAATCACAGGCCTAATCTATAGTCCACTAGATAAACTGTCATATAGTTCAACACCTGCTCCTTTGGTAGACATATCATCATAGAACTTTCTTCTTCTTCATTGTACGCTGTTTACAGCGATATTTACGTTGCACTGTTTTATTTTCTTAAGCCTGTGGCTCAGTGCATCCGATTTCAACAGGCGTTTCTGTAGGGATGACCTCCTTAGCCTTTGGCTATCCCCAGCCTATCTGCAAGGCAGCAGTTGTTTTTGGTCAGAGTTGTCTCTCTTGGGAAGTTGTCTTGCAAGACTATCGAGTCTTCCCTACTCGTGTCTATAGGGTTTGGCAATGATATGATGGACTATGTACTAGTTTGTACTATCCCGGAAGAGAGGCAGTCCAGTGTGACTTTGTCCCAGGATCGTCACGTCCTGCCAGAAACGTAGCATATGCATGTAAGTGAGGTATCTCTTTGCTCCCTTTATTTTCTCGGCTCATCTGCAGTGATGGTACGCCTAGCATTCCCCGCCACCCGGGAGGTTGTCACAATAGGGCAGGAGGTGCAATGTCCGCTGGACTGCATCTCTTCTGCGTCCATTGGGATGACTGATAGCAGACAGAGGCAAAGAGCGAGGCAGGAGTGCATTTTGCCAGGTGCATTTCTGCGGCTCGATCGAGCCGGGCTGAGACGCTAGCCCCAGCCATGTTGTAGCCTCCCATCACAGCGGTGCTGAGATTTAGGGCGGGATTTTGGCTTAGAGGCGTTCGGCCGTAATCCCTCAGATTGTAGCTTATCAGCAAGCACGTGGACCAAATGTCAGCGACCTGTGATTCCTCTCGAAATAGTGCATTTGACAAGGGGATAAGCCTGGTCTTGCACGGAGATGTTGTTCGCCTGGGGAGCGAACATATCTCATGGTCAAGGGTTGAGTCTCAGCAGTTCGCAGTGAGGTAGCTGATCTACTGCTTAGGGCACCCCGACCGAGAACTAAGTCTTCTACAAATGGTTTCATACCTCATCGCCGTATGGGGTGAATATCGAGCAGCTTCCCGCCCGCTTTGATCAGCGGACGGCAGAGACCTCATTCTGCGGCTCGACCGGACGGGGCTGGACCGGGGGCCCCATGTCCCCACCATGTCGAAGCCTCCCTTTGCATTCGTGCTGAGCTGCTTTTTGGCGGGATTTTGGCTTAGAGGCGTTCGGCCGTAATCCCTCACCTTGAAGCCTCGCGCCGTTGGCTTATCAGCCTAGTGCGTGAACCAAATGTCTGCGGCTCCTCTCGAGTTAAGCAGGATTACCGTAGCAGCGCCCTGTCATTAGTAGGGTAAAACTGACCTGTCTTCCGAGGGTCTATTTCCAGCACCCGTTCAATATTAGCCAGGACGTATCAATAGAGGGCATTTTAGTCAGTCAATGACCAAGTGTCTGGAATCTGCGATTTTCGAGGATCTAATTCCAGCACCCGTTCCATATTGGACCTAACGAAAGTGCTCTCGGCCTGTCAATCATTTCAGTGGTGGCCGTGTTGAGTCGAATTAAGCCGAAGGCTCCACTCCTGGTGGTGCCCTTCCTTCAATTCCTTTAAGTTTCAGCTTTGAAACCATACTTCCCCCGGAACCCAAACACTTTGGTTTCTCGGAAGCTACCCGCAGAGTCATTGAAGCAACTCCTGCGGATCGATAGTCGCCATCGTTTATGGTCAGAACTACGACGGTATCTGATCGTCTTCGCGCCTCTGACTTTCGTTCTTGATTAATTAAAACATTCTTCGCAGTAACTCGTCTTGCAGTGATCCAAGAATGTCACCTCTAACGCCGCAATACGAATGCCCCCGTTTGTCCCTGTTAATCATTACCTCTAGTTCCGAAAACCAACAAAATAGAACCGAGGTCCTATTCCATTATTCCATGCACTATTATTCAGGCAGCCGAGACCTGCTTTGAAAACTCTAATTTTTTCAAAGTAAACACGCCGGCCACCCGGGAGAGAGCCGGCAGACGGTAGGGCAGGAGACAACGGGCAGTGCCGGCGCGAGCCGGACCGCCCGCCTGCGCCTGAGATCCAACTACGAGCTTTTTAACTGCAACAACTTTAATAAACTCTATTGGAGCTGGAATTACCGCGGCTGCTGGAACCAGACTTGCCCTCCAATAGATCCTCGTTAAAGGGTTTAAAGTATACTCATTCCAATTACGGGGCCTCGAAAGAGTCCCGTATTGTTATTTTTCATCACTACCTCCCCGTGCCGGGTGTGGGTAAGTTGCGCGCCTGCTGCCTTCATTGGATGTGGTAGCCGTTTCTCTAGCTCCCTCTCCGGAATCGAACCTTGACTCCCTGTTACCCGTTACAAACATGGTAGGCATGTCACGTTCCATCGACATTTGATAGGGCAGACATTTGAAAGATGCGTCGCCGGCACATGAGGCCATGCCATCAGCACAAAGTTATCCAGAGTCACCAGTGGGGACGCCGCAACCCCGCTAGGGGAAACGACGATTGGTTTTGAACTAATAAAAGCGCTCTTTCCGCGACGGTTGGAGCTTGGTAAGCATGTATTAGCTCTAGAATTGCCACAGTTATCAAAGTAGGATCGTATCATCTAAGGAACCTCGACTGATTCAATGAGCCATTCGCGGTTTCACCATGAGACAGTGTGAACTTAGACATGCATGGCTTAATCTTTGAGACAAGCATATGATTACTGGCAGGATCAACCAGATATCTGTCGGAGACGTACGAACCACACACACCGGTCGGCAGAGGACGGATGTGTAAAACGCCTAACTAGGACGGCCGCAGGGACCGACTGACAGACGGACGGTTATTCCGTCCCTCCCTCCGTCGACCTAGGACCGCCTGACAGGGGCCCGTACAAACACCAGACGACCGACCGATCGGGCTCGCTCGGGGAGGGATGGCAGCGCTCTGTTCAGAACGGATCCCAACGGCCCCGGCGATGAATTTCACAGGGACTGAAGACGATTTTTGCCTGCCGGCCTGCCCTTCTCCCGAGGGTTGGTCGGGCGAGGACAGGGCCTTTAGGCAGGATTCCTGCTTTCCATTTGCACTTTGCACTTTGCGAGAGTCTGACCACCAGCGAGACGAACTGTCGAGGTATGCTATAAGCCTTCGAAAAAGCACCACTGACTGTCAAAGTTTTTCGATACGGGCCAAAGTACGACACCGGTACGACACCACAAATTTCGTCCCGCTACATGGCAGGGAGAGGCGGGCGAGCGTTTTCTGCAAGCCCGCGCTACCGCTCCGTCTGGCGGGACTGAGATCGCTGTACGAATACTGGATGAGAGTCAATCGCGGCGGCGAGAGACCTACCCCAGATCATACTAGAACTTATGTTTCCTATGAACTTTTTTTTCTTCTCTTCGCGTCACGACATGATTTTATGTCTCAAAATCCTTAAAAAAATGTTTTCTTTGAAAATTACAATTTGTATAAGCTAAAATTGTGACTAACATATCCTGCCATTTGCATTAAGGGGGGAGTACTCATTATGTTTTGTTTTTTAAGGAAGCTTGAAACCTCTCATTGTTTGTTGTGAAAACTAAATTCTAGTATGTATTCCTCGTTAGTAGGGATAGACTGGGATAGACTGATATTGCGTCGAGGTAGGAGTAAAAGTCCTACTTCTGGTCTAGCTTGGAGTAATCGGAGAGTGCGTAGACAACTGCAAAAGATATGTGGTCATGTCTGTCATTTAGTAAGCTGTCGACAATAGGGTATCAAAGGGTGAGGCTGTATGTGAAATGACGATGGGGAACAAGGGCCACGTCTTTGTGCCGTGGCTGTTCCCCAGAGTTTAGGGGGAGACCATCACCAATGTAGAAATGTATATCTCCAGGTAGTCTGCCTCGGTGATTCCAGCAATGGGTATGTTTAGAATCGCCTATTTTGCAAGATACATTTAATGAGGTTGGTGAGACGTCAATCATTTGGCATAGAATAGAACTTTGTTGGCAGCTTTTTGTGGTTTAGTGTGGCGTATGCTGCACTTTGATCGATAAAAGTATCTCTAGTGCTTTGCTTAGATACATACCCGTCCTCGATTAGTTGTTTCAGGTTAAGGATTTGCCTGCAACATGATCTTCCAGATCTAAAACATGATTGTCCCTTTACAAGCTTCGTGTCTATTGAGACGATGTGATCTAGGTTCATTCTTTCAAAAGCTTTAGTAACAACAACTGTAAAGAGATTTTCCTAGTATCAACGTAACCGCGTGTGATTTCCTCCAGATTTTAGAGATTGGCATATATGTCTGTGCATGTGTTTTAAAGCTTTAGCAGCTATTTGATAGTTTCTGCTAAAAATTATTTTTAATAATTTATAATAATGTTTGCTTAGACGTCTGACGCCAGTAGGACAAATCCATGTTCAACAGCTGTGGCGTCGTTCCAGGCTTCGGCCAGGGCGGAGGAGGAGGTTGATATTTGCTGGAGCCCTACTGTTCGGGGACGGCCTCATCTGTGCCTCTAGCCGACCGGGAAAAGGCTTTTAGCGCTGAGGAACGACGTGTGTAGTATCTTGGGGTCGGGGTTTCCTGGTCCAGCCGTACAACATGACCGAATAAAGAAACTTGGCGTCGGTCTAGTGTTTCTGAAATTGGATAGAGGCCTGTTTTAGCAGAGACCTCCGTGATGCGGATGTACATATCATCGGATGCCCAGGATACGCCGCTTGTTGTACACGTGAAAGGCTTCCAATCTTGACATGTCACGTTTCTGCAATGTCCAGGTTTCGAAGCCGTAAAGCAGGACTGGACCACGCATGACCGGTAGATGCGGATTTTTGTCCAAAGGGAGATCTTGCCATTACTCGACACACGTCGGAGGTCGTGCATCACAGATGCAGCTAGTCCGATCCACCTTGATATATCGGGACCGCAGCGCCTATCGGAATATATCATGCTACCGAGATAGATTAATTCCTTGGTACCTTCCGCAGTGTGACCGTGGGTTTTAATACCCTGGGGTGCTGTGTCGGAAATGAGGTTCTGAACTTTGGTTTTGGCTCAGGATATAGGTAGACCTAGGGAGGGCGTTTTGCTGTCTAACATTTTCAGAGAACTCTGCAGCGCTTAACTGTATGTGCCGAACAATGTTGTCCGTGTAAACGAGATCAGTGAAAATTGACTGATCAATAGTTATACCCTCCTGATGCACGCTGAGGCGGTCAAGAAGCCAGTCGAATGCCCGGCAGAATAGGTAGGGGGTAAGAACACAGCCTGTCTGATCCGAAGTCGTGGGGAATCTGTCAGAGAGAGTGCCAACCAGTCGAATTCTAGCTCCGGTGTTTTTTTGTGAAGCTGCTTGACCAGGCTCAACAGGGTTGTCCTAAATTCATCGTCAAAATGGCATGCACGAGGTCTTCCCCAAACTGGAACGTTTCCTCAGAGAAAGGGTCACTTTAAAAAAAGTACAATACAATAAGAAAAATAAATGAACAAAATTAAGTCAATTAAAATATTATTTAATGAAAAAACTTTTTATGGGCATCGTCAGACACCCCACCGAGACTAAAACACAAACGAAACCTACGTTACGACCAACAGGCCTTCATCATGGGCAACAAATAACAACAATGTTGAACTAGTGAACTATAGAAGAAGGGAAGAATACATAATCGTACTTCTATATAGGAGATGTCAACATATAAGGACAAAATAGTGTACTTATCTGATACGACTCACAACATTACTTATCATGTCTGGAGCCGGACTTCAAGTGATGCATAAAGGTCAGATTAGGTGGCCAGGAGAGCGTAAGAAGTGGGAAACGACCGAATAGACCAGTGGCGGCCAAAAACGGAAAAAAGAAATGGTGATATAATTGGGGGGAAGACAAATGGATAAGGGCCAGTTTGGGATTTTAAGACAAGCTATGGTAAATATTAATGCCATGTGGTTAGAGGCAACACATGCTGTAGATTAGTCTGGACAGATGTAATTGTGCATGAATTGGTTGTTTGTTTGTTTGTTTTTGTTTTTGTTTTTTGCGTTCGCCTTATTTCTCTAATCCCCATGGCGGTATGCGTTGCACTGTGGTTTTTATTTTGCGCCTGTTGGCCCAGTGCATCCGACTTCAGCATGCATTTTTATGTAAGGGTCTGCTTCCTCCTGCATTTTCTAAGGGTTTGCTTCCCCGGGGTAACAGCCAGTGCTGTGATGGGGATCGAACCCAGCACCTTTGGGTTGTGAGCCGTGCCACTTAACCACTAGGCCACGCCGTCCCCCATGAATTGGTTTGAATTGTGAGAATCTCTGTATTTCCTCTAGAGGTTTGGCTTACTGAGCTTATGTCTGTCTGGTGTGTCAAAATAGCGCTCCCATATTACTTATATGGTTTCTCCACAGCAAGCTTCATTCCATTTATTATTGGTCTTCGGTCAGTGATTGCCCGTTGTTCTCTTCGACCATCAATACATCATATTTGCGCAGCACAATTGGCGCCATAGGGCTACGGGTCTATATTGCTCTGCTATTTTAGTTCATTCTGGATTCCGCCAGACCACGGATTTGCCTGGAATTTACACTAGTCGACGACTTACACTTGTGTTCACGAAAAAATTTTGTTTTCCATTCTTGGAATGGTTAGTTCGATTGTTTGTTTGTTTTTTGTTGTTGTTTTTTTTTTGTGTATTCTTTCTTCCGTCCTATTATCATGGAATGGATATCTGCTATTTGAATAGCACAACGCTTAAACTTGTGTCGTATTTTCACGATCTAGTTCACATGGCTGAACTTCACGAGATTGGCACCCTGTACCCTAGCTGCAAACAATGTCGGATTTGGTGTGTACAATTTAGACACGACTATAATGAACTAGAACACAGTCCGGGAGAGATGTTCAACTCACTCACACACTGAGTGATGTCCGTACGACCTCTTGCGGTTATGGGAAAGGCCCGACACGCAACGTTAGATGTCATCCTCCCGTCTGCTGCCTTGCGGGATACCTGTTTATGGGAAAGGCTTCTGGGGTAAACCCTGAAGAAAAGTCTGCATTCTGTGCTTTCCCCAGTCTTTTCGATAAAATCTTGCCACTGGCCAAGGGCATATCAGGACCAGAAAGTGATGTTGACAAAAGTTGCAGTTTCTTCCTCACTTTAATCCAAATCACCGCGCAAGTCACCCATTTCAGCAGACACAGCAAGAGAAAAGCCGTCCACGCGGCTAAACAAAGAGATTAGTCTTCATCACTTGTGATAGGGGGACGGCGTGGGCTAGTGGTTAAGTGGCACGGCTCACAACCAGAAGGTGCTCGGTTCGATCCCTATCACAGCACCGGCCATTACCCCGGGGAAGCAAACTCTTAGAAAATGCAGGAGGAAGCAGACCCTATCTCCTATTTATCTCCTATTTGTTCAGAGTTCCTTGGGGAATATTTAAGAATTCTTGTTTGGTATTTTCAAGAGCATTGTTTGTTGGCGCGTTGCACTGTACGATTGTTATTTTGTCCCTTTTTATTGAAATCTTGCTGTTATTATTGTGGATGATATTGGTTACCATTCTATAAGTGCCTTCCTTGATTCCGGGCAAAATGAAACCATTACGGAAAACATAAGATAACTATTTTGTTAGCAATCTTAATTTAACTTGTGTTTTCTATGCTACAGGTGTTTCTCAATTGTAAAACTGCATTTCAATCTTTTTCAGTTTCCAAATTGAAATAAATACAATTAATCATGTATAAATAAATACCTCTTGGCACAGTGACCGACTTTTTGTTGGCGCTTCAGTGATTATGTTTCCTTATAAACGTGAAGGACCTGTTTGAATGTGATGTTATATGATGAAGCGTGATGTTAAATAATGCAATGCAGAACCAATATCACTGATCTGCCCGCAGACCAATATGGGATTAGTCTTTGTCAGCAAAACCGGAATAGTATGATATTACTATCCCTTCTCACTCGATCCACGATTGATTTCAAAGACCTGCAATCTGTGTATTGGAGATTGGCGCATGGTAGTGTCTACATCCAGCACGCAGTACTTTGCACCTCGCGTGTCGTCCTTTGCGTAACCTCAAGAGGTCGAAGGAGTATCAGATGACACTACTGCTTGCTCGGCGTTTCAGTTATGTGTCTATAGCACGAGGGGCAGGTGGCGCGGTGTGTATGAGAGGGGGGAAGAGGGGGTGAGGGAGAGTGTGAGGGGGGAGGAAGGGGTTGAGGGAGAGTGGGGGAGGGGGAGAATCCACCAACCCTCTCCTGGTAGAACGATCACATACGATTCGATATTGGTGTTTAGTCTTTTTTTGTGTTCGCCTTCCTCTCCTCCTCTCTCTGTGTTGTTTTCTTCGGTTATGCGAAATGCTGGTTTTATAGAGGATTCCGAGACCCCATAGTTTGTCTAAAACCTCCAGCGATTGTGGTTCGTAGGGATGTGTTGTCGTCCTAAGTGCAGTGAGGGTGTCTCTTAACTATTTAGCTGTGTTGAGTAGGTCTGTCTAGTGTCCGACACGGTCGTTGAGCGAGGCGTTGAACGCCAACTCTGGCCTTGATTTCTTGCCTGCATGCACTTTCTGGACGTCGCCGTAATAGCTTGTAACCAGGGTTTAATGGTCGTTTTTTCTATACACCTATCCCCAACTTCACAATGACCACCAGAATACTTCACTAATGTTGAATGACTATATCCCATTGCGCAGTTTCTTTCAGTGAATATAACCCCGATTGTGAGCCATCAAAGGAATAAGGTTTGCTCTTGGTGTTGTCCCTTCGTGCGCTCTCACGTTGTGTTCTTGATAGGCTATTTCCAATGTTCCACGGTCGTTTTCGATGTGTCTATAACAGTATTCACAATGGCTAACAAAAATACCTCACAGTTATTTAGTTACTGTTTCAAAGTGGACAATTTCTTCTCGAGAATATAACTCTGAGTATAGGATATCGTTGGTGTCAATTTCAATCCTTCTCTAGACTGAAAAACATTCCAAAAATACATAACCGCCTAACAAAATGTATCCGCAGAATGACGCCTGATATTTGCAAATGCGAGGACAATTCGCATAAAAGAAGACAAGTACTCATTACTTACCATACGAATCATGCCACAGCCCTTTTGTTTCAAACGGAGCACATTATGAGCTCCCACAATATCATTCTGCACATCATGGCTCCACATAGAATGGTATTCATGACCCAAACAAGCATTAGACAGCAACACGACAAGCAGTAGTAACTTCAAACACTCCATTGACGCTGGTAACTGTTTGAGGGGAAAATACATGTGTAATCTCTCTAATGTTAGCCATGTTGACAAGAACAACACCACTGTAACCTTTCTAAGCATGTAGTAAAATGAGACTAAAGAGAGTTGTACGTAGACTAGCAACCTAGTGATTTACAGTCTTTGCTATTTAACGCACCTGATAGTGCTTCGTGGATGGTCGTATGCTTTACATGGAACTAAAAGATGAATCAATCAATCAATTGTGCGATTAACAGCGTATTTCTAACATGTCTTAGATGATGTATAGAATAGGAAACAAAATGTCTTAAATGATGTATTAAAAAGAAATATGTCTTTAATGATGTATTCAAGAGTGAACAATATGTTTTAAATGATGTGTTTAAGAGGAAAGAACACGTCTTAAATTATGTATATGTGACAGCGTTGGGGTCAGGTATGTGTGAAATGTTTTGTATGAAGGACACTACAAACATGGCCGATGGAGTCTAACGGTAGTTTAGACAATGAAAGCATATTTTAAAGCAGGGGACAAAGACATTTTATGTCAGAGAGGTTTGCAGAAGCTAGTTACATTTGATATTTTAATTTTAGCAACGCCGGCCTGAATTTTCATTGTCCAAGAATCGGGTCGCGGGAAGGTTAGATAGTCAGTTTTACTTTAGTTATTATTCAGGATTTTGAGCGATAGTTATTAAGGTTTTACACGTGTAAGACAGGTGTTAAAAATGGTGTGGACAAGTGATCCACAGGGATACGGAAAGAGTTACCGTTTCTCAAATAGTGTAGCTTCTAGTTGTCATGGAAAGATTAGGTAGGTGTCTTAGCTCCTCTCAGACAGTGGTGTCCAGAACGACACGGGTAAATTGGTAGGGGGTTTGAACTACGTACGATTTGGTAACAAACTGTTACAGTGAGATTGGTAGTGGGGACAAGATATCCCAGGGAGCTGGTAGAGGTTCTAGAGATAGGGAAATTTACGTATTGACAGTCAGTACAGACCCACAGAGGGCACGAGCTGAGAGCTGGTTAACTGAGGAACGTCAGAAGTATCTCGTAACCGGTGGTCATGTTGGAACGGATGGAATTAAGGCGGGATCTAAAGAAAATTAGAAAGAGATCAAATTTAGAGAAAAAGGTATACTCTAGAACTAGTCTGGAGGTTTCCACTGTGAGTTTCATTGGCATTGCACACGAATGCCTGATGGAAGGGACAGTGAACTAACCAGAGCGAATGTGAGACCTTCCTGTGAGAAGTGGTAAAAACGCAGTTGTGGATTTCACATATCCTGCTCTTGGGCATTCTGGGAAAGACAACAAACTAATTTGATTCAGTTGGTTACAACGTAGTTGTCCATGCTGCAGGTTCTACTCTTGTACATGCTGGAAAGGACAACAAAGGCGTTAAAGAGACACATAAAGAACGGTCTTGTGGGTCGAAAAAGCCCCATGACCTGAAACGTCAGGAGCACGTCATCTTAAAATGGGTGTACTACAGACACCAGGGACCTGATCCTATGTGAGTATGTGAGAAACCTTCAATTCCACAGTGGAGAACAGACTGGCGGAAGCTGCAGACTGTCGGAGGACAGATAGATTGCCAGAGAAGAAGACCATAAAATAGAAAGATCATTAAGCATTAGTTGCAAATTGTTATGAATGATAGTGATAGAAGACAAGTACTGGGTAAGATTATAATAATATTTACAACCCCCCATAGAGATGTTAGTCATAGTTAAATTAGTAGACAATTGTTGTAAATACAAGATTATGCAAATAAATTATTAACTGTGCTTTTATGACGAAAGAATCAGTTGTCAGTGCTTCCTTTATTTACATGTGAAATCAGTGACTTGATTGAAATAGAGAGTATTGTGGTCCGGTCAACATAATCTTATTGAAGAGAAGATAGAACTGATTCATGGTGAATATAAACTGGTTCCGACGACCAGGATCTGACACATATAAAAGAGGAAAAAGCATGTCCTAGATGATGTATAAAAGAGGAAAAAACATGTTTTAAATGATGTATTATGATCTATTAAAAAAGAAACAACATGTTTTAGATGATCTATTAAAAAAGAAACAACATGTTTTAGATGATCCGTAAAATAGAAACAACATGTTTTAGATGATGTATAGATGTCGAAACAACATATCAAATCGAAAACATGACAGGTATCATACATTGTGATTTTTACTCACATCCTTACTTTTTCTTTCAATTTCATGTTTGGCACAACCACTAGTTTGTTTTTGTTTTTTTATCGCATTGCAGGAAGCCTGCAATACGTCATGCATGTGCTCTTGTAGTGGGGGTCTCTCTTATTGGTGTGCAGTGATGTTGAAAGACTCCTACACACCATAATAATTCGTCTTAAACAACGAATATAAATGCGAAGTAAGTCTTATTGCTCTGTGTTATAAAGAGGCTGCGGGATCCCTAATGTGTATACCAGTCGATCCACATCTCGTCAGTCAGACTGCTTTTAAAACAACCTGTTTCGATGGAGCGCTAAATGGATGAGAGATAGTGGTCTTGATCATTAAACGGCGTCCTGGCCAGTGTGTCGTGCTTGACCCTGACGCAACGTCCTGACAGTATATTGTGCCTGACCTGGTCAGTATGTTGTGCCTGATCATGAAGCGACGTCCTGGTCAGTATATTGTGCCTGACCCTGACGCAACTTCCTGGTCAGTATATTGTGCCTTACCATAAAGCTATGTCTTGGTTAGTATGTTGTGCCTGACCTGGTCAATATGTTGTGCCTGACCCTGAAGCGACGTCCTGGTCGTAGTATATATATATATACTATCTATCTATCTTCAGTCCACTTATGTCGTTAGACGTCCTGGGGAGGTGCGACCTCCTTTGTTTCATATTTTTTTGGGGAGGTAAAAATCTACTGATGACTTGCCAGGGTAATCCCAGTATCTGTTCAGGTCAGGTCAGGTCATCCCGTAACCGGTGAGGTCCTTGGGGCACACATGAAGACATCCTCACAATACCCCGCTACCCTTCTCTGTCAGCTGCCTCTGCCTGTGCCTCTTCTGGTCGGAGATTGGTCCATTCTTTTATATTGTCCTCCCATCTCTTTTTGGAACGACCTCTTCGTCGTCTGCCTTGCATCTTTCCGTGGAGGGGTGTATTTGCAAGACCATTTGATCTCGATATGTGACCGTACCAAGCGAGTTTCCTTCTTTTGACAGTTGCCAAGAGGTCTTCAAAATGCCATATTGCTGTTGTAATTCTATCTCGTATTTCTTCATGTGTAACTCGATCTTTGTACGTGACGTTTCAAAGCCTTCGGAAACATCTCATCTCTAAGGCTTGTATCCTTCGTTGAAGGTCAGCTGTAACTGTCCCTGTCTCACAGGCATAGAGAAATATTGACAGGACCAATGTACGCATTAATCTGATTTTCGTGCATAGTGCTAACCGTTTATCTTGACAGATTCTGTTAAGCCGTGCAAGCGCCGCTATTGTCTGTGCTATTCTGGCCAACGCCTCACATTTTGATCCTTCATCACTGACAATCGAACCCAGATATTTCTTCTTCTTCTTCTTCGTACGCTGTCAGACGTCAACTTGTATTTGTTCGAAGAAAGCAGCTGCATCCTGAAGCTGTCGAAACTGCCATAGAGTTTGTCTAGTGTTGCCACTGGTGATGGCACCAAGATATCCAGGAATGTCTGGGTATGAATGTGGCGGAGGCTGAAGTTTTGCCGGGAACGAGTTTCTTTCAGACAGACTGTGATGGGGGCGATGCTCTATAAAAGACATGCTACATGATGATGATGATGACGATGTGCCCTGTAGCCAGATATTTCTGTGCTGCAAAAGTATGATGTGACAGTTGCTTATGTTGCATTCTCCTGAGATGACCGAACAATGTATTTTCTATCTTGAAATGTATTCAGCGCGCTGGGTAGTTCTAACTCTATTTATGATGCCATCGTTTCTCTTTGTTTATGTCCTTGTTGAAACATCAATTACTTCTCTTAGAAATTTCATTTCACGCACTGTAATTTCCCACGTCCCTTGGTCCCTTCGGAAAGGACCAAGTTTGGCATTGTTAGCACAGAGTTGGTATAAATGTACTGTTTATCAATTGTTGCTTTGGCGCCAAGCTGATGTTTGGATGTTTAAACAATGATTACAGATGGTTTGTCACAGGTGAGGCTTTATAATACATGGTTTCAATTTCTCTATCAAGCCTTACCATGTTCTGTACAAATATTTTACACCATCTCCTGTACAAAAATGTCACACCATCTTCTGTACAAATATTTCGTAAGTATGCAAACATTTTCACTCAGAAATATGTTGAACGTCTGGGTACATATATTTTTGAAACGTTAAACTCCGAGTAAGAAGTACAGGTACATTTATAAATATGGGAAACATTGTTATTGTGAAACTTTTAAATATAAGTGCAGCAATAGTTCAAGCCAACATATCTGATCTGTAGTATTGTGCGAAATGTTTGCAAGTCAATATATCGGTTGTACGGATTGAATCAGCAATTGGTTTTTTTTAGTTTTTTTTTACTTTCGCTTTATGTTTCTATTCTCTAAGGCGGTGTGGTGTGTGTGTTGCACTATGTTTTTATTTTGTTATTTGGTCCAGTGTATCCGACTTCGGCATGCATTTTATGTAAGGGTCTGCTTCCTCCTGCATTTTATGTAAGGGTCTGCTTCCTCCTGCATTTTATATAAGGGTCTGCTTCCTCCTGCATTTTTTAAGAGTTTGCTTCCCCGGGGTAACAGCTGGTGCTTTGATTGGGTAGCGAACCCAGCACCCTCGTGCTGTGAGCCGTGTCACTTAACCACTAGCCCACTCTGTCCCCAAATCAGCTAGTTTGATATTGTTTACCTGTATCTTAAGTTGACTTAATGTTCTGTTATGTTCATAGTTTGATATTGTTTACCTGTATCTTAAGTTGACTTGATGTTCTGTTATGTTCATAGTTTGATATTGTTTACCTGTATCTTAAGTTGACTTGATGTTCTGTTATGTTCATAGTTGGATATTGTTTACGTGTATCTTAAGTTGACTTGATGGTCTGTTATGTTCATAGTTTGATATTGTTTACCTGAATCTTAAGTTGACTCGATGTTCTGTTATGTTCCTAGTTTGATATTGTTTACGTGAATCTTAAGTTGACTTGATGGTCTATGTTCATAGTTTGATATTGTTTACCTGTATCTTAAGTTGACTTGATGTTCTGTTATGTTCATAGTTTGATATTGTTTACCTGTATCTTAAGTTGACTCGATGTTCTGTTATGTTTCTAGTTTGATATTGTTTACACGCATGATAAGTAGATTTGATGTTATGTTAATCTTCATAGATTCCGTATTTGATGTGCTAATGTGATAATCGTCATATTGTATCCTTCACACGCTGTACTAAGTACATTCTTTACATTGTTACTGTTTATTTTCGTCCTCGTACATTAGGCTTTGTCCGCCAACGAAAGGTTGTTGTTTGTTGTTTGCCAATACCCACAATGAGTAGGTTACTCTTTTGTGCGCCCTGAAAAGGACGTTAAATGGCGGGTTGCAACAGCTTACCTCACATCCCGAGCGTTCTGATGAAGGTGGACAGGGGTCCTCCAGGTGGTTGAGCTACGTTTGGCTTTATCTACGTGTAATTCACTACTGCAGGGATCACGTTGATCCATCACCTCGTTAGCCAGGCTGCTATGAAAACAGCCCATTTCCAGGGAGGGCTTTTAGGAAGTCGTTGTGAGGGTCTTGGCCAGTATGTTTTGCCTGACCGAGACTAACAAATATGATCAGTATATTTTACCTGACCAGACGTTAGACGAATTGAGCTGATTACTCGCTTCATATATTGAATTTCACTTCTTCTGTTGCAATTTGGCTGGGTTTTTGTTGTAATTCTGTCCATGTAAATATTTAATAGCAATGATTAAAGCACACACTATCATTGTACTCCTGTAGTAAGCGTATGTAGCTCTATCAATTGCTATTTTCTATAATTCCATTCAAATATATATATATATCGTTCGATACTCTTACTTGTATTCCTTGTATTCTTACTTCCCTTGTATTCCTAAGTCTTCTAATATTATCCAACGTGCATTGCTTTAAACTCTATCAGCAACTTTTTTATGATCTATAATTATATTATGAAATGCTTGTCATGTTCTGTTGGTTTTTGTTTTTTCGCTGAACTGTCTTATGGTGCATAACAAAGCAAAGGAAATATGATATAATGAAACTGAAGAACACATGTATTTAGCAAACATCTAAACAGAATCCAACCACAACCCTCTGAAGTGTCAACTGTGTACACAAAGTGCTGAAGAATGGATGAGCCACAGGTTGAGAATATTACCGTTATGATTCCAGGTGAAAAGCAACAGAGGCCGACCTATGACAACTTGGCGAAGAACCATAGAAGATATACTGAAGTCATGAACCGTATGACAGATTACTACAGTGATGGTCACTGACTGCATTGCCAGCCATTGACCAAGTATCTAACAGAAGAAATTGCTTGACGAGAAAAAGCTAAGGAAACCCTCCCTTGTGCTGATACGATTAATGCTTTGTCCCATTTCCCATCCTTGGACACTTAGCCCTTTCCGCTTAAATTTCTAGATCAGTTCTGCCAATTTTAGGACTCGATGCACACCAGTGCGGATGTGGAGATACAAATCACGTACTCATTCTTACATGCTCATGTCTTTTTTTTTTTAATCCACAGATCGTGCTAATCTCATTGTATCGTCTCTGTCTACTTCTGTTGATGGAAGACTTAAAGTCTTAAAATCATTTTTCCTGTAACATATGTGTAACGCTATTTTCAATCCACGCTATGTCTGTCTATATATGACATTAGTGGCACTGTTATCATGTTCTGTTGGATTTCTCACTCTGTCTCTTCTGGCGAACCTAACGCATTTCACAGTAATCTCTCCACGGAGAGTGGGATTCATGATGGACGAACATGATTATCATCATAAATTAGTGAGGGTATTGGAAGTTGAAACCAGTTTGAATATCGGGGCTGGCGTTTGCCGATGATATGACCATGGTTAAGAAATCAAAAGTACGTCTGCAGACCAAATCTATAAAGAGAGGGATGACCATCTGTAGTTTTGAAATGGAAACCAAGGTGGTCTCAAGACTTTTGAATGGCACGTATTAGATGTTGGTGATGTCCTGGGTGAATTTGATTAAAATGAGGAAGTTCTTGTATAAAGTCAGCCTCACTCTCTCGTTCGTGCACGACATGGTCTAACAGCAATTCAGTGTTGAGAGGACTATTGGAGGGTCAGGATGCAGTAGATGACCATGACTTCTTCCGCATCTCGTCGTGATCTTATCATTCTTCAAGGTCTGCTGGTCTCACATTTTTGGCCGTTGGATATATGTGCTTCTTTCATCCAATCCGCTGGAAACAAGCTGCATATGCTTGGGTTGGTATATCCATCGGCGTATTTAGCCCACTAGTTGAAATAGTGTTCCAATGTTTGCTCGCTCCGCATTCTGCAGCTGCTCGGAGTCATGTTGGGAATATTGAGTGCAGGTGAGGTGCAGGGATGGGCGTATTATTCCAGTGGAAGCACAACGTGTCTCTCACCAGAGATGCCTCCGCTCGCTGACCATCCCGGGTACGGGAGTGATTCCTTGTGGATATGTAGCCATGATTTGGAAATTCCAGTCGCACTTCACATAGGAAAATGATAACATTTTTTTACCTTGGCTATTCTGAACTGTTGTTTTTAACGTGCGAACTTGACTTTTTTCCAAATTGTAAATTGTTGCGCTGCGTAACAAACATGGAGCAGTAATAGTCACACGTCATCGATTTGATTCAACTACTTCTGGGCATCTGGCACACAAAGTATGTGACGGTGACAACCAGACGAAGACGGTCTGCAATGTGACTATGAAACTCTTAGTTACTTGTGACGTTAACGCGCCATGGAATATGATAACTTTTACACGCGCGATAAATTCGTCTTGTACAAAGTATGTTTGCTAGTTATATTTGGAACTTATTTGTCATTGTATCAATTAGATTCACCTTCTGACATAGTCACTGTGACAGTATAGTTTTACAACAACACCGCCTGAATAAATTGTGCTTAACATTCAATTCAACACTAAAGAAGACATGACACAAAGTTAACACTAAAACAAATTTGACTCAAAATTAATACAATTTGTGATGCTAGGAAAAGATCACTCGTTAATAATAACATTTCCGTTGTTGTTCTGTTTTGTTTATGCATAACAAAATATATTGTATTTGTTAGGTGTAACAACATTGTCAAAGTCCAGTCCGGTACATTTTTGTTCACAGCTGTTTGGAATGCTAGAAAATCAAACAAAGTTTGTGTTTATTGATTATTAACGTCCCACTATTATTACGCATGTGTGAACAAGTTGGTTACATCTGTGCTTCTCAACTTGGAATACATAGCCACCCAGGCAGATATGCCATATTTTCTAGGACATGCAAGAGACAGTTAAAACAAATGTTGTAGAATGGAGCCCACAGAGGTGAATACACTTTTTTTTCAATTATTACACGGAGGCACGAGAAAGAACAATTTGAGAAACACTAGTGAACAACGTATTGCCTAGCTAGTCATGCAGCAAAGGTGCATATTATTTTGTATTGTTGTATTCTTATAAATCAAAGTAACCGCTGTCCGTCTTTTTAGTTTTTGCTTATAGTGAATATTTGATATTTATAAAGTCTATTGTAATTGACGGTCGGCGTGGTATCAATAAATATGACGTGAACTTTACAGATGATAATAGCAGTAAAAGTGCAGATATAATATTGGTGAATATCATAATGATGGCTGATATTGTATATGCCTGAAAGGGATCTGATTATCAGATGTTTTACTCAGCGAAAGAAATCAATATCTCTAGCTATGAATGCAAATATGACATGTTTAAATAAAGGTGTGTTTGAAGAAAATGAAGTCCAAACATTCTGAAAGTAAGACAATGGAGGAGAATAAAAATGTTGGACATTCAATGTAGCAAACCTCCCGTGCTGCTTCTTATTTCTGTAAAAAAATGTATCTTTATATTTATCCCCTGAGTCTCAACTTCCTTATACCTTTACATTTCTCCCCTGAGTCTAAACTTCCTTATATCTTTACATTTCTCTAATGAGTCTCAAATTCCGTATACCTTTACATTTCTTCCATGAGTTCAACCTCCGTTTACCTTCACATGTCACTCCTGAATCTCTTCCACGACAAATTTGAGCTAAACAAAGTTAAATCCACCATTATTGCTTTGCATCGAAGAAACGTTTTGCATATGATGGTTGCTGCACTATTTGTTCTAGTGATGTTTAATGATTAGATGCGTTTTTATCGCGACCTTTTCCTATTCTGCTGTGAAAAGACGTTATATCATTGCCCAGGAAATTATAATTAGTTTTGCCCGTAAATATTACAATGTGTTCATTCTGCGATTAACAAGTTCGAAATTTTACATAACACAAAAAAAGTATATTTCCTGACAAAATAAACAGAAAGGTATCTTCAAATTAGCATATTTTCATTTATTTTGAAAGTATACGATATTTGTCCATGCTAATATCGTTGGCTGTTATAAATATATGCACAGTTGTTGACATTTATATTGGGATGAAGACATCTCTTTGTTAAAAACGTCGACAAACAATTCAATGATAATGTGTCACATGACCTACGCAAAGTCTCGCTAGCGCATTGCTAGCGAGACTTTGCATAGGTCATGTGACGCATTATCATTGAATTGTTTGTTGACGTTTTTAGAGATGTCTTCATCTGCGTTCGTTCTGAATCTCCTGTTACCAAGCCCTAAACAGGGTTTTGCAATGTACCAGGATGTAGTCAGGAAAACGAAATGCGTTGTGTCGCTAGTTTACGACTTAGATGCGATATGTGCACCTTTCGATCAGACACATCCGTCTTCGGCAGACGATGAGATGTACTTTACCCACAAATGATTTTTTTTAAACAATGAGGGATGAAATTAAATATTGTTATAATTTATATCGTAATGGCAGAATGTGAGCCTAGTTCCTTAAGTTTTCCGCTTATTTAGTTTATCTTCCTTTCAATATATTTCTACTTAAATTTCCGATCAGTTGACCAGACAAAGTATATATTATGTCATGTTGTATATTACCTTGTTCTTTTGTTTGTTTGGTTTTTGTATTCTTTTCTTTTCTTTTCTTTTTTTCTTTTTTATTTGAGAGGAAGGGGGGGGGGGGGGGGTTCCTTATATCTGTATTCCCCAAGTCGGCGTACGTTGCTCTTTGTTTTTATTTTACCCATGTCGGCCCAGTGCATCCGGATTCGGCATTCATTTTATGCTTCCTCTTGCATATTCAAAGGATTTGCTTCTTCTGCGTAACGGCTGGTGCTATGATTGAGGAGCGAACCCAGCACCTTAGAGTTGTAACCCGTGTCACTTAACCACTAGTCCACACCGTCCCCCATATACTATATGTATTGATATATTGTGTATTCTGTTCTGTTCATTGAAATATGTATATATTCTACAGCAGATATAAATCATATCAGTCTGTGGCTAGTACACATTCCTGCCATAATATAGTTAACCAATTACAGCTGTTCAACACGTTTCCGTTTCTTGTTTCATCACAAGGATTGTACGTTACACGAAAAAAGATCATAATTAACAAGTACGTCACTATGTTGTCTCTTCGAACATGCATTTTCGATAATATGGAATGAAGATTAATAAATAACGGCAAAACATTTGCAGCTATTCACATGTGTGTATAGTGATACTGATAATTATATAATGAATTAGTGCATATTTTATACAGATACTGTATTATTTGTTTCTAGGCCGACACTCATAGCGAACAAGTTACATAATGCTCTAAGTTTCTTCTTCTTCTTCTTCTTCCTCGTTCATCTTCAGACCTCAACTTGAATGACTCTAACGAAGGCAGCAATCGACTCAAGGCTCTGTACGCTTCCGTACAGCTTCTCGTGGAAAGCCACTAGCTGTTGCCAAATGATACTTTTTTTGTCGGTATACAGTGGACAGGACTGCAAAATATGTTTACCGCAGGCAACAAACGTCTGTAGTGCCAATCTTGAACTTGTTGTACAGATGGCATCGAAGTCTGTAGTGACCTGTGCGTAGCCGGAGAATTATCACCTGGTCTCGTCTGGAGAGTTGATGGTAGACATCGTTTTCTATGTGGCCAGTGTGGTCTTTTTTCCATTTTGCACTGTACGTTGCCTTGATGAATGCTTTTGTCTCATTGTATGTGATTTCTGTATCACTCTGCTGCAGCTTTCCTCCCTCTCTGGCGAGTCTGTCTGCGTCCTCGTTGCCTGGAATGTTGCAGTGGGATGGTATCCACTAGACTGCTTTTTTTGAAGCACTAGGACAGGCGTTCGAGCGGGTCTGCCAGAGCACCTAGTTAATTTTTGTGCTGGTTCTTGAGCGCCATTAACACTGCGAGGGCGTTAGTGAAAATTACCACTTGCTTTTCTGTCTGCTCCTTATGGTCTATAAGGGTTTCAGCTGCTTGTCTCATGGCACTGGCTTCGGCACTGAAGTTGCTGCTGAGTCTCCCAGTGGTAAATGCTGCTGAGTATACTTTGCGTGCTCTAGGTTTGATATCTTATATATCTTTTGTGGCGCACTGGTGTCAAATATGTTATCAATTATTGTGGATTGATCTCACAACTAAGATCATGAATTGTTAGCATTCTATAGTACTGGCGTCACTTAGTAACGCGTAGACACGATACTTTGAGACGTCACTTGCAGTCAGCTCGGTGGATTTCATATGAACTTAAATAATTAGCGAACCAAGCGTTCTTGGAACCTCAATTTATAAAGAAAGCGTATTTCTTTGGATCTTTATCCTTTGAACATTGCAACTAAAATGTCAGTGTTTTATTGTCTTTTCAAGAACAAATTACTTATTATTATGGGGGCATCGGTTAAAAGGGGGGGGGGGTGAGAGAGGATGGATAAGAACAGAGGATGTAAGGCATGTTGGGGTGCGTGAATGGAGAGATCCTTTAATTGGTAAACTGATGTTTGTTTTATAAGGTGCAATTCTATTTATGGGTAGATATTCTGCACGGGTATTGCTGGTTTATCTGATAAACATTCATGTATCCTATGTGTGAGATGTGTGAGATGTTCTGTAGATTTTATTATTATACTGTAGCTATGTAATCCTGTTATATATGTGGTTAAAAGTGTGGTAAACTTAAGAAGGAAAACAATAATATCATAACATTGAATAAAAACCAAAAAGAGAAAAGTAAGGTAAACCTGCAAAACAAACCGAAAATGGCATTACCAAGTGACAAATCTGTAGAAGGATCACAAAAATGTAATATGAAAATTAAATACATATTGTGGAAAATATGAAGAGTGAACGAATTCTTGTAGATACTCTACATTCCTCCTTTGATCTGGATAAGATACTTTGCTTTGATAAGTTTCTTTTACCTTGATACGTTTCGTAGATCTGATAAGTGTCTTTGGTCTGATACTTTTCTTTGATCTGGATGCGTTTCTTTGCGCTGATAAATTTCTTTGATCTGATGTTTCTTTGATCTGATGAAAGTTTCTTTGATCTCATGTTGCTTTGGTCTTATATGTGTGTCTTTGATCTGGACACATTTCATTGCTTCGATAAATTTCTTTGGTCTGATAAGTTTCTTTGATCCTGATAAATTTCTTTGGTCTGGTGTCTTTGATCTCATACGTTTCGTTGATCTGATGACTTTGCTATGTTTATCTGACTACGTTTCTCTGACCTCATCCGTCTTTATTATTTCATTAATCTGGATAAGCTTCATTTATCTTCACTTATGTCCATGTACCTTTAACAATTTTTATTCCGGTCGTCTTAGCATTAGGGTGGTAGAGCACTTGCTTCTAACGACAAACGTACAGAGATCGATCGTGTTTTTCTAAACGCTCCAGTTGTATATGGGTACCTTTCAGTTCAGTTCAGTTCAGTTCATCCCGTAACCCATCAGGTCGTTGGGGCACACATGAAGACATCTATTTATGGGGACAAAAGTGGGGCGAGTGTAAGCTCCGGCGACCGGACACCCGAATTGCTGCATACATTTTGGCGATGGCATCTTCTGACCCAACAATATGCTCCTGACCTGGTCTTGAAAGATCGTTCGTTAACTCACGTCTTTCTTTAAACATCGTTGTCCAGTTCTTTACTGTTGTCTTCGACACACGTTTGTCACCATACACTGCCTGCATTCTGCGATGAAATGTCAACTGGTCGATATTCTTCAGCGGTTAGAAACCGAATCACTGCTTGCTTATCAACTCTGGACGTATTACGTATCACACCAGCCATGTTTTCAACGTTCTGCTGAGAAAACTATGAGTCGGAGGATAATGAAATTTTGCAAACTTGACGGTTGGTATGTACTTTTTACATCAAAAGTAACGTCATCATGTGCATCGTACGTATGTTCACTAGGTGCAGTTAGGTCCGGTTTCATTTGAACACGCCTCTTTATAAATATGGCGGGTGTGTTTCTGATGGGATATTCTGACAAAAACAGTTCTTAACGGAACTTTCAAGAAATTACATCCTGATAATCCAATGATCCTGTCTTTGTGAATTTATTGGGGCTCAATGAAGCCATTAATATCAGTGCAGAACAAGCCACAGATCAAAAAACAATCACACATAAACAAGGGTTGAGCAGTAATCTAACAAACCAATATCGTAAAAACAAGCTATTGACTGTTAACAAAACAGAACTCGAATTGGAAATTATTCGACCAACCAACCCAGTAATCTGGAGACCAGATGTATCACACGAAATGGTTATTAGATTGTCAGAAACATGTAACAGGGGGGGAAATCATTAGGAATTTGCAGATAAATTGTGAACTATCGGTTCGACATTCTGAATGTAAGTGTATATAGGTGAAAAGGAGCAGATAAGAAATACCTTCCAAATGAGCAAAAACATATTATCAACTCTGAAAGATCAGGTGGCAGTCACGTGGAGGGAAAGGTAATCTTCATATCACGCAATCCAGAAAAATCACTTTTCAACTGGGAACCGATTAACGAAAGGCTGCTATTCGCTTACTACCAAACCAGATACTTCAAACTCACTGTTATGCAGTGTTACGCACCAACAAATGAGGAGCAAGACACGTCCAAAGACAACTTTTACGACCTACGTCTGTGTGTCATCAATGAGACCTCTAAGTAGGATACTGTATGGGGTGATGGGCGACTTCAAAGTAAAGGTCGTCAGTGCGAACAATGGTGATGGGTGACTTCAAAGTAAAGGTCGTCAGTGCGAACAATGGTGATGGGCGACTTCAAAGTAAAGGTCGGCAGTGCGAACAATGGTGATGGGTGACTTCAAAGCAAAGGTCGTGAGTGCGAACGGCGGTGATGGATGACTTCAAAGCAAAGGTCGTGAGTGCGAATGGTGGTGATGGGCGACTTCAAAGCTAATGTGGTCCGTGCGAACGATGGAATCCAAAAGTATCTTGGTACCCATGCCTTTGGGTCTCGGAACCAAAAATGGTGGAAGATTATTGGAGTTCTGTGAGATAGCAGAGCTTGTTATGGTAAACACCATTTTCCCCAACAAAGACATGCACAAGATAACATGGAATACCCCAGATGGCAAGTCAAAGAAACAGATTGATCATGTTTGCATCAGCACCAAGTTTAGCTCTTTAGTCCGTGGCGCCAGAGCGTTTCGTGAAGCAGATGTTAGCAGTGATCACACCTCTGCATACCTACACTGCAGCTTAATTTAGAAAAAACGTAAACGCCAGAACAGAGACAAGAAAATCGATGTACAGAAACGGCTATCCAATGACATACGAACGGCCTACCAAGCTGAATAACACAATGGTTTTGCATATCTCTCAGCAGGTCGCGGTCTTCAGACTCCGCACAGGCCACAACAGACTGAGGTACCATCTATTCAATAAACTGAAGATAGGTGGCACTGACGAATGCACCTGTGGCACAGGAAAAATGACCGCTGAACATCTACTGCAAAATTGCCCGACATACGAGGACCAGAGAAAGCACATAGGGCCATCACCAGTGGCAATACTAGACAAGCTCTATGGCAGTGTCGACAGCCTCAGGATGACCGCTGCTTTCTTCGAAGAAATCAAAGTTAACGTCTGACAGCGTACGAAGAAGAAAAAGAAGCATATATCTCAGATATGACGGACGTCAATACTGTCCAAACAGTTGAAGGAAAATTGGAAAACTGTAGTAAAAGAGCCAGAGGCGGCAACTGCTGGGTATATTAAGTGCCAGAAGAAAAGGTGGCTGAGTAAAAGCACATGGGATAAAATCGTTGAAAGAAAAATAGCAAAATTAAATCCTATGGCTGTAACAGCACCAACTGCCAGGGAGGAATGCAAGACAACTGTGTAATAAACTGCCTGCTACAAACATCTCCATCAAAGATAAACAGGGTGACCTGTTGCTCCAGAAGCCAAACAGATGCGAATTGGACAGCGCACTTTGCAAAGGTGCTAAACAAACAGCAACCACTCCCGACTTCAATAAGGCTACAAATAGGCCTCCCATGGCCATACGATGCGATGATTTTACTCGTGCAGAGATTTATCGGGCCCATTATGAACTTAAAGAACCACAAAGCAACTGGCGAAGATGGAATTGTTGGTGAGATGCTTAATATGGCTAACGACATAACTATAACGCACTAGTTATCAATCATAAACAAAGCATGAAGAGATGAGAATACACCACAGCAATGGAAAGATGGCGTGATTGTGAAAATTCCGAATAAGGGAAACCTATCGGACAGCAACAATCGATACTATCGGTGCCACGAAATGTAATTTGTAGCTTGATTATAGGAAGACCCAGAAAGGCAGTAGACGAACGACTGAGGGAAGAGCAAGTTGGTTTTCTACTTTATTCAAACAACATCCGTCAACATTATTCACGTGAACCTCACCTGATAGTAATAACAGGAACCACATAGATTATATCCTTATACCACAAAGATGGAGATCAAGTGTGCTGTCAATAAAAACGCTCCCATATGCGGACTGCGACACGGATCACGAACTACTGGTTACAGTTTTCAAGATGAGACTGAGAAGGGCAAGCAAAGGTACGCGACCAATATGTTTCGATGTAAAAGTGATACCGAATGATTATAGCATCGAAGTATTACATAAGTTTGAGATGTTGATAGTAGTCCAAGAAGAGATAGCATTGAACAAGTTGGCCACAAAGGTTATAGATATTTTAATCTCTGTTCCGCAAAGCATGATTCGCAGAGTGACTCGCAAGAGATAGAGCTACATATCGGAAGAAACACTGAAGCTTATAGAAAATAAGAGAACATTACAGAAAAAGGGTTGAGAGAAACAGCACAACATATAGAAACTGTGCAATAACAGACACAAGATAAATAAGAAAAGAAACGATAAGGTACATAATGGACATCTCTAAAAAAAAGACATTGAAGAATTATAACAACAAAGCAGGGAGGGTGATGCCTTTAATGAGATATGAACACTGACAAGAGAGTTCCGACTACTACCATCTGTTATCGAGGGAGTACTGCGCATACATGTACGAAGACACCTCAAAGCACCCAGTACAATAATACAGAACAGAGAGAAAATAAACTCACATTGGACAAAGAACACTTTGCAAACAAAAGGTTAAAACAAGGAAAATCACCGAGGTGCGATAATATCCCAGCGAAACTAATCTAGGCAGGAAAGAAGTCAAGCGCTTGCATTTATCATGTACTGTGCGCGAGGATCTGGCTATGGCCATCTGTAGATGTCCATGATCTGGCACAGCGGAGAGTAGCCAAAAGCTTGGAAGAGATCTATTTATTTTACTCTCCCAAAAAAGGCAACCTACAGCTGCGCACAAACTACTGCACGTTTTTCGCTTGCAATATCCTCTTACGGATTAAATTGAAGAGAAAGTAAAGAAAATTTAAATGTGAAATCCATGAAGCGCGCAGGCTTCAGAAAAGACAGATGGACCAGATATCACATATTTAATATGAGAAACATCCATGAAAAATGTAGAGAGCATAAAATAGATCTGTATACATGCTTTACAGCAAAGCCTTTGATTGCGTAAAACATCAGATATAGTGTAAAATCATAATAGATATGGAGCTCCAAGTATATATAATCCATTTAATCGAATCATTATATCAAAACAACAAGCTACTGTCACAGTATCTGGTGAATCATCAGATTGGTTCGAAGTACAAATGTGAGGACGGCAGGGATGTATCCTCCCCCCATATCTATTTAACATTTTTGAAGAATGCATAATTAGAAACGTTAGAAAAGATGAGAATTTCGAAAGTTACGCTCCCTTTACAATCGGCGGGAACAAGATCCCAGAGCTAAGATACTGTGATACTACCAAACTGTACAGAGGGGTTAGAGCAGCCGCAAGCAGATGCAGCGAATATTAAAACATCATTGTAAACATAAACAAATTAATGTAAGGACCATCGACAAAACAAGAATTCAACATAAATTCACATTCGGGGGTGTAACATTAGAACAGGTCACTAACTTCCAGTATCTTGGCTACAGGATTGACCAGAATCAGATGAAGATTGGCAGAAGAAGCAATGCAGAAGCTACAGAACCAGAGTAAACTATGGCAGAATGTCAGCAAACCAACAATGTCAACACTTTGCACTACAGCCAGGAAAACCTCCAGCCCCCCTCGCCCCCCTCCGCCAGTCCATTTACTCAAGTACATCTCGTATGTAAGAAGTCACTATAACCCGTCACCAAAGTAATGTTATCAAGAGTTAAATTAACTCAGTACAAGTGGTTACCCACAGCATACTGTAGATACAGGCCTTCTGACTTACGGAGAAAGCCCTTTGAAACGTCACATATCAAGGCTGACTAAATAAAAAACTTGTATGTGTCAACTATCAGTGCAACTATAATGGCATGTTTGGGAAACAAAAATGTGCATGCAGTTTGTTTCAGGGCAGGATTCTGTGAAATCATCACTCTCAATAGTGATTTGTTGTGTTTTGTACCGTGACTTTATTTTATTTCTCTGTGTAAAGCATGGATTGATTATACACCTTGGCAGAATATGAGTTTCGTCATTTAGTCGGTTTTGGAATGGTGACGTTTAATAGAGATTTTCCCGGTGAGTCAGAAGGCCTATCTAAAGTAGACCATGGGTTACCACAAAAAAACGAACGGCTGTGTTAACGCGTCGTTAGGTTTATCTTCCGCTTGGTAGATGAATAATCTTGTGGTACGTCAGAGTGTCTATCAACTTTGAGTTGAAAGATATTATCCTTGGTGTGTCGTTTTGCACCCGATACTGTCTTTTGAAGATGTCGCTATGTCAAGTCAGAAGACTAATCTAAAGACTGACTTCTATTAGTGGCTCCTCGTCTAATAAATGGGTGTAGAAGGCTTTGATTTTCTTTTTATGTGTTCTCAACAGCATCTGGTTTTCGTAACAAATATAGACCTCAGTCGCCTCAAACGACATGCCTGGCAAGTTACCGTGTATTTATTGTTTGTTCCACATTGAGGCCCCGAAAACATAAAAACCATGTACCATTAATGTATTATTGTGCTATCTTGTTGTCTTCGTCCTTGAGATCGCTGAGGTGAGAAGGTTAGGGAAATGAAGTCGAGACATAAAGACAATACAAACCACAAAGCACCAATAAAGGCAGAAAGACAGAAAAGAATGGCCAACTCAGAATTAAATTTAAATAAATGGCACAGAAAATATCAAGAGTCCTTAACGGTTGAAAAAATAAGAGTGTTGCTGTTTAAAATTGTTATCAAACTCAGAAGTAGATAAAAGCCTAAAAACATTTAGAACAATCTAATGTAATAAAAAAACGCATGCCGAGTTGTACAAGTGTGTGCATAGATAAACAAAGTCATGAGAACGAATAAAGAAATATTCAACTGCCTATCTAACTAATTAGACACAGCGATACAATAGTGCAAAGTTAATTAACTTCATCTGATCTTACCTCACCGAAATGTAAAACACAAATGCAGTAAAATAATGTTTTAATTTAACAATTGCATGCTACAGATCCCCTGCTGGGTTAATCTCACATGAGTATAATAATCGATATTTCACTATAATCAATCCACACTGCAGAGTTTAAGCATCAAAGTTGCATTCATATCACGTACGCTCCGTGTAGTTTTCAGGATTACCGGAGCTTTCAACACCTTTTGACGTTATCTCAACTGTCTGGTTTCTTGCTGTGTTATTAATTTGTTATATTATTTACAGTAATTGTAAGTTTTCGTGAACACTTGAAAATAAATATTAATTTGAATAGGGTCGTACACGCCTCCTTTTAGCCCAGTGAAATGTTTTCTGTGCCAAAAAATTGTCAACCTAATCTCTCCATTCCACCACTTCATTTTAAGTCAACAACAACACTGCTATTTAGCTGGTACTGATTTTTATGAAAGGTCTAAGACTTCTTTAGCATCATAGATTACACATTACTGGATGAACCACAAGTTTAAACGTGTATGGTTTTTACGCGCTCAAGTTACATGCGTACCTCGACTTTCGACGATTCGGGTTTCGTCGCCTCGCTCTTTCGACCGTTTCCAAATGTCATTATATTTTTCACTATTTCATCATCGCCGTGCACTACCTTTTTTCTTATATTCTTCTTCTTATTTTTCGGCATTTGTTCTGAAAAGAACGATTGTGACGATGTGCGTAATATACAGCAGGGCTGCAAGATTTGCGTCTGTCAACTCGAACCATACGAATTTAGCAACGAATTTTTGAGACCGGCTTTCCATTCCCTATTCGATCCCTAATCTCTTAGAAAGGTCGGAAGGTTGCCGCCTGTTTCCAGCACCGTCACTTTGAGGTGAAACAGGGTCTCTGTGAGTTATGGGTCCCTGACCCTGATGCAAGCAGCCAGCTATGAGTAGCTGGCTGCTGTCAGCTTATTCACTGAGCATCTTCAGCTCCAAACATTGTTCAGTCTGTGAAAAGAAATCGTTCAGTTTGCACTGTTTTCAAAAGCTACTATTTAACGACGTGACAGTCGTCGAATGCGTAGAAATATATTTCTTCAATGTTAACCAACTTCACCAAATCTAGAGATCTGATGTGATGTACACATAATCCCTATTATTAATCTGACCAATCCTGGCCAGGTCAGACAAAAGATTTTTTCAGACAAAACGTAGTTTCTTTATATTTCCTTTGCTGAGTGACGTGACCATGTTTTCGTTGAATCCCGAGTAATATTCCAACTATTTGCTGCACGTGCTTGCCATTGAATTCGTCGCAGAGTGAGTGACGATTGGCAAAGCGCCAGCAACATCCAGGTGTTTATAGGAAGCAAGATACGTGTCACTTACAAATATTGCTTCTTGAAAAAAGCAGTTTCATTGTATAAATAAAAGCTTTTACCGAAAAATGTATTTTATTATTATATTTACTTGCTTGTTAATGTGTCCGTCCATATTGAATCTCTTGTAACTGTTGGACTTATTTTTGTGAGTAACCAAACATTTCATATTATGATATGTGTCTGATTGTACTAAAATGTTTCAGTAGTCGTTTTATTTTAAATATAATGGATCGTGTAGTAAGGTAAGATCCCCATTTCACGCTAAATGAAGATCTGCTCGATGAAGTTCAAGTGTTCAAATATGTGGGCGCCACAGTAAGAGCAACACTATCACTCGATGAAGTTCAAGTCTTCAAATATTTGAGCTCCACAGTAACAGCAACACTCGATGAAGTTCAAGTGTTCAAATGTTTGGGGCCCACAGTAACAGCAACACTATCACTCGATGAAGAGATCAATATACGCATAGGGCACGCAGCAACAACTTTCAACAGGCTGAAAGAAAGGACGTGGAATAACAGAAAGCTGACACTAAATACAAAGATCATGATATATCAAGCATGCGTGTTTGGTACACTGTTATACGGAGCGGAAACATGGACAACACATTCAAGACACGACAAGAGGTTATACAGTTTTCATATGCGATGCCTTCGCAGTATAATGAGCATAAAGTGGCAGGACAAGGTGACCAACTCAGAAATACTGAAACGTGCCAAGATACCTTCCCTCTTCTCGATTCTGAGCAATAAGAGACTGAGATGGTTGGGTCACGTGAAACGAATGTCAAATGCTCGCATTACGAAGCAGTTACTTTTGGGTGAACTCATATCGGGTACCAGATCACAAGAAATGCCTAAATTAAGATATAAGGACATTTGTAATAAATCCATGAACGATTTTATTAGCAATCCAAATACCTGGGAGGATATTGCAGAGGATAGAGCTACATGGAGAGCGACCTTGAGAACGGGCATCGAGGCATTATAGCTAGTTCTGATGACAAAGATGGAAGACAAGCGATGCAAAAGAAAAGAGCATACAACACACCAATTTAGCTTTTTATGTTTACACTGCTGTCGTCCCTGTCAATCGAGAATCGGTAAAATCTGCCACAAAAGTCGATGTCCCTCTAGAACAGATGCTGCCACCGGCATCTCTACAACAGACTAGCTTACTGACCGTCTGTCAAGACGAAAAAGGCCATAACAATATAGTGTACAACATGCCTGCCCCCTTGTCGACGTGCACCGTGAAGAACAACGAGGCGTTATTCATATTTTGTCGTCAGAGGGTGTAAAACCTTTTGAAATCTTCAGAATAATAAAGGTTCAGTATGGAGACAGATGGTTGCGCTAGTGGAGAATGTTTTAATAAGTAGACAGATTTCAAAGTGGAAAACAAAACCTCACTATTGAACCACAGAATGGGAACCAGCAAGCGTGGCAACTGACACGTGAAATAGCAGATCGACCGGCTAGTCCGTGGCAACAGGCGAGTCACTATTGATTAAATAGCCGTAGATTTCAATATAAGTCACGGCGCTGGGCACAAGATTGTCCGTGGTGACCTCGGGTATAGGAAAGTGTGTAGCAGATAGGCCTAAGACAGCTGACAACAACGAAATGCAGACAGTGCAAAATTGGTTAAAGATTACACCAAAATCTTTTTTCATGAGGGCTAGTGGACAGGTGGACCAAGTGTGTTACCAGGCTATGGGACTATGTAACATAAAAAATGTCTGATTCGTACTATTGTAAAGTAAGCAATTTATAAAATTACTGTAGCTTAATTACTTTTATTCGTACTATTAAGCGATGATCACATCTGCGTCTCTTCTTACTTTTACATCTTGTAGCGAACGTCTCCATCTGCCGTTGATCATTAAGTGATCTATCTTGTTTCTTCAATGGCCGGTACAAAGTCCAATATTAGCTTGTGAATGCCCTTATATGGCAAGAGCGTACATTCAATAGCCAATTTCTTTCAGGTACAGATGTTTATCTACTGATCCCCCTTTGTTGACATATCTCCTCATTACTCGTTTGTTGCATGTATTGTTCTTTCCAACCTTCGCATTCCTATCTCACATTACTATGATGAGTTTTATTTTGGGTATCGTTCCATTTTGTTTTGAAATTGTTGTTAGAACCTGTCCTTGACCTCTTCGCTACTATAATTTGTTGGTGAGTGCCATTATACAGCAACATTTCAGTGACACTTGTTATCTAGCATAGCCCACAATACCTAGAGGGGGTTATAGGGTCAAACACGTGAGACTGGCTGAGTATTAATATGAGCGTATGTCTTGATGCACACGTTTTGCAATTTTTAGCACATACAATCAGTCTGTCTCATCCTGCATACAAATACTCTCGTTGAAGAGATGGAAGAATTAACTATAATCTGGTTAAAGCCAATTTGTTTTCTTTGAAAGTTCTGTAAAATACCTGAAAATGGAGAACAAATTGTATTTCCCGTGCCCAGTTTCAAACATATACAAACCAGGCCTACCCTTCACGCTGTCTGTATTTGGCACAATGACATATACACAATACTAACAACTCACCAGACTCGGTGAATCAACTATAAATGAAAAGACTTACATGTATGGTTGATTGACAACGTGCCTCCGGAATACTAAGCAGCAAGAACTATAATGTCAAAAACGAAAGGAAAACCTCTTATAAATACACTCGAAGATACACAACAGCTGGCCTTCATTGACAATACATTTAATCAATGTTATCAAGTCTTCTCAAATGTAAAGTAACGTTAATCTAATCCTGTTGTTACATGTACTTGTTCAATAAGAAAAATAAAGTGCATCGCTTAATTTTATTCTGTTATCAGTTTTTTTGTGAATATTTCTTCTTAATCTAGTTATTTTAAAAAAAATAATTGTATTTTGTATTCCTTCTACAAGAACAAGAATTGTGATCTTCTGGTTAAACATGTAGAAGATCGACTTCCACGCTGCATTTAAATCTTACCATATAATTTCTTATTCCGGAAAATATGTTTTTTTTCATTTTTGCAATTGATTAATGTAGAAGCTCTCCTACCTATGTGACAGAGGACTGTCATACGTCTCTACAATTCTCTTCATACTTGCTGTGGTCCTTCCTGGAGGTGTTAGATGTTAATTAACTGCTGGACAAAGCATCACAACTAATGTTTTTTTAAGGCGATTGAAAGACAGATGGACATACAATATATTAAATAGAACTAAGATAAAGGGACTAAAGGTAAGTGATCATGTTAACTAAGATAAAGGGACTGAAGGTAAGTGATCATGTTAACTAAGATAGAGGGACTGATCGTAAGTGGCCAGGTTAACTAAGATAGAGGGACTGAAGGTAAGTGATCATGTTAACTAAGATAGAGGGACTGATCGTAAGTGGCCAGGTTAACTAAGATAGAGGGACTGAAGGTAAGTGATCAGGTTAACTAAGATAGAGGGACTGAAGGTAAGTGACCAGGTTAACTAAGATAAAGGGACTGAAGGTAAGTGGCCAGGTTAACTAAGATAAAGGGATGAAGGTAAGTTATCAGGTTAACTAAGATAGAGGGACTGATCGTAAGTGGCCAGGTTAACTAAGACAGAGAGACTGGCGGTAAATTGTCAGGTTAACTTAAATCAAATAGACTAATGGTAAGTGAAAAGTTCACTTTTGAAAACATAAAATGGCTTAACGATAGGGCAGAGGTTTGGATTTGGAAGGATAATTGTTTCAGAGACTTGACGCCACTTGATTTGACGTCAATTCGTCGGAATATGTGTTTTCTTGAGCCGTTTCTGAGACAACTAGACGTGCTCTGAGACAACTAGACGTGCTCTGAGACAACTAGACGTGCTCTGAAACAACTAGACGCGGTCTGTTGTTGAGAGGAACATACATGACAAACAACACAGATGACGGAATTACCGAATAACGAAAAGCAAATGAAAACAGACAGGAGAATTAGACATGCAAGCGTGAATGGACTGAGAAAGTGATGAGAGTCCGAAAACTCTAGCTATAGCTGAGACTAGATATCAAGGTGAGAGCTGAGACCAGATATCAGAAACAGATATTGAGAGCTGAGACCTGATATCAAAAACAGATATTGATAGCTGAGACCAGATAACAAAAACAGATATTGATATCTGAGACAATATGTCTAGATTAGAGCTGAGACCAGGTATCAAGAACAGAAATTGAGAGCAGAGACCAGATATCAAGATGAGAGCTGAGACCAGATATTGAGAGCTGAGACCAGATATTGAGAGCTGAGACCAGATATTGAGAGCTGAGACCAGATATTGAGAGCTGAGACCAGATATTGAGAACAGAGACCAGAAATCCAGATGAGAGCTGAGACCAGATATTGAGAATTGAGACCAGATATTGAGAGCTGAGACCAGATATTGAGAGCTGAGACCAGCTATTGGGAGCTGAGACCAAATATTGAGAGCTGAGACCAGATATCAAGATGACAGCAAAGAACAGATATTGAGAGCTGAGACCAGATATTGGGAGCTGAGACCAGATATTGGGAGCTGAGACCAGATATTGAGAGCTGAGACCAGATATTGAGAGCTGAGACCAGATATTGAGAACAGAGACCAGAAATCAAGATGAGAGCTGAGACCAGATATTTGGAGCTGAGACCAAATATTGAGAGCTGAGACCAGATACCAATATGAGAGCTGAGACCAGATATCAAGATGACAGCAAAGAACAGATATTGAGAGCTGAGACCAGATATTGGGAGCTGAGACCAGATATTGAGAGCTGAGACCAGATATCAAGATGAGAGCTGAGACCAGATATTGAGAGCTGAGACCAGATATTGAGAGCTGAGACCTGATATTGAGAGCTGAGACCAGATATTGAGAACAGAGACCAGAAATCAAGATGAGAGCTGAGACCAGATATTGAGAATTGAGACCAGATATTGAGAGCTGAGACCAGATATTGAGAGCTGAGACCAGATATTGGGAGCTGAGACCAAATATTGAGAGCTGAGACCAGATACCAATTTGAGAGCTGAGACCAGATATCAAGATGACAGCAAAGAACAGATATTGAGAGCTGAGACCAGATATTGAAAACAAGTTCTAAAACTGATATTAAGAACTGAGTACGAGAGCAGATACTCTTCCTCTTCGCTCCCACAACCAACTCCTGAACATGACTTTGCAAGTAGCAGGATGTTGTCCGGAGAATGAAATTCGTTGTGTCGTAGTTTACAGCTCGACTGCCTTATTTGCACTTTTCGGTCAGACACATCCGACTTCAGCGGACATTTTTGAGTACCGCGTAGAGGTAGACAAGGGTCTTGGTAGTTCTGGTTCGCTGGCCCTGACGCTAGCAGTCAGCATTGGGTCGCTGATCTCTGCAGCTCATCAGACCGTACGATATAAGCTAGGTGCTAATAACAAGAACGTGTCTATCAGACTAACGGAGAACCATTCTGACGTAGAATAGTTTCAAGGAGCAACATCTGTGCGTTTTAAATGAAATCTCAAATAGACAGATTGACAGAATTCCATTGTATGTTCGTCATATTATTTCGGCTTAATTGATTTTATGTAACATTTATTTGATGTGATTAGATATCAAATAAAGGGATTTGTAAAACTTGTATTTAGTTTTAGAGCACAATTAAGAGATTATGAGGTGTGTCATAGATGGAAGAGCTGATGTCTGGATCTAGAGCTGAATTCATGGATTTATTATTCTTCTTCGCCGTTCGTTCTCAAACTCCCGCTACCTAGCCATGAAAAGGGCTTTGCACGTAGCATGATATGCGTTGTCGTAGTTTACAGATTGACTGCGATATTGTCACCTTTCGGTCCGACACATCTTACTTCAGCGTGCCATTTTTGGGTACTGGGTTGGCCTTCTCTCATCGATCCCTTCTCCTTAGCCAGTCTAGGTACCGGGTTGGCCTTCCCTCATCGATCCCTTCTCCTTAGCCAGTCTAGGTACCGGGTTGGCCTTCCCTCATCGATCCCTTCTCCTTAGCCAGTCTAGGTACCGGGTTGGCCTTCCCTCATCGATCCCTTCTCTTTAGCCAGTCTAGGTACCGGGTTGGCCTTCCCTCATCGATCCCTTCTCCTTAGCCAGTCTAGGTACCGGGTTAGCCTTCCCTCATCGATCCCTTCTCCTTAGCCAGTCTAGGTGCCGGGTTGGCCTTCCCTCATCGATTCCTTCTCCTTAGCCAGTTTGTCCTGTTATCCAGGATCACAACGTGGAGGTGAAGAAGTCTTGTCAGCTCTGGGTCGCTGGCCCTGACGCTTGCAGTCAGCTCTGGGTCGCTGGCCCTGACACTTGCAGTCAGCTCTGGGTCGCTGGCCCTGACGCTTGCAGTCAGCCTTGTGTCGCTGACCCTGACGCTTGCAGTCAGCTCTGGGTAGCTGGCCCTGACGCTTGCAGTCAGCTCTGGGTCGCTGGCCCTGACGCTTGCAGTCAGCTCTGGGTCGCTGGCCCAGACGCTTGCAGTCAGCCTTGAGTCGCTGGCCCTGACGCTTGCAGTAACCTTTGAGTCGCTGGCCCTAACGCTTGCAGTCAGCGTTGGGTCGTTGAGTGCTACAGCCCGTGCACTTCTCGGCATCTTCGGGATCTAGAGGTGGGTCATAGATAATACAATACAGAAGAGTAAACAAAAACAATCTGCATGTAAGAGTCGAGGTACATTTGCACGCCAATTGTATGCCTCTATGTGACATGATTTCCTGGCTGCAAAGAGAAATATGCTCTGTTCTGTTGTATATGATTACTGATTAGAAGTGATGATAGTTGGACAAAGGAAAGCGGTGTTGGCCTAAAAAATCTTCAGAAAAAAATTTAAACCAATGAAAAATCAACAAAATATAAACACAATGTCGTGAGTTTTCAACTTCTTGAAAAATGTTACATCGCCGAAAGTTTGAGTAGTGCTTGCAAAGAATCTATCGTGTTTTTAATGATTTAGTGACATAAAATCGGGATAATCTGTCCAAAGTAATTGGTGTATTGAAATTTTGTGGAGCATGCAACCTGCCCCCTCAAGATCATGACAAATCAACTACCGCAAGTAACAAAGGCGTATTATTTTAAGTACCAATACAGCTAAAATCTCAATCCATTGTTACGTAGCTACTTTGAAAATAGGCACTTCTAAAACCTTTCAAAACGAGATGTTTTTCATCTTTGACGTTGATCAAATAATATTTAACTACGGGGGATAACAGGCTAACAGCATTAGGAATGTTATCCATTAAGAAAAACATCGTGAAAGAAAGGTGATTGAGAAGTTCTCAAGTGACAATCACTGAATGATGGATGTCCACTACAAATGAGTACCAATGTGAATGACATGCTTTGCTATATACAAATGTCTCACTGATCTTAGTTTGTTTTTATTTTCTACGGTTAAGCCCCTCCAGAATGTAATCCACGAGCCGCCGTTGCTTAGAGAGATCTATTACACCTGCTACAAATGAAATGCTGAACTAAATCTATGTTTCTCTATTGATGGAACACAATATTCCATAATGTGCTGATTTGGTACCTGTTGTTTTTTATGTGTGGAAAGAATGTGATATACAGTGTCATGTTGTTGTTGTTTGGAGCTACTTGTGCCGAGCCGAGTTAACTCTTGACATTCCTTTGGTAGCGGGTTACGGTGGATCTTATTACATCCCTAGAAAGGTTGGTTATCAAAATCCTACCTCAATTTATCCACTTCTGCTTTAGATGAGACACTATTGCATAGTTTTGTGTCATCCGCGAATTTTGTACTCATGGATCCGATGTCATTGTCAAAATGGTTCATATATGTCAACGGGGAGGAAGGCTCACGTCTGGTCAGGCAAAACATACTGATCAGACATGTTAGTCAGGGGCATGCAAAACATACTGATCAGACATGTTAGTCAGGGGCATGCAAAACATACTGATCAGACATGTTAGTCAGGGGCATGCAAAACATACTGATCAGACATGTTAGTCAGGAGCATGCAAAACATACTGATCAGACATGTTAGTCAGGGGCATGCAAAACATACTGGCCAAGACCCTCACCTTGGCTTCCTCGTAGCTCTTCCTTAAAACTGGCTGTTTTCATGGCAGCCTGGCTAGCAAGGTGATGGATCGACGTGATTCCCGTAGTAATGATCGACACGCAGATGAAGCCAAGCATAGCACAACCGCATGGAGGACCTCGATCCACCTTTATCAGCACGCTCGGGATGTGAGAAAAGCTACGACAACCCACCACTTAACGTCATTTTTAGGGCGCACAAAAGAGTAATCCTACTCATTGTGGGCATTCAACAACAACAAAAATACATCCCTAGATGTACTTGATAAGGTGGGTCTGGATCTCCCTGACTGTAGTGCAATATGCGGCTTCTCAGTAAGCTCACCATTGCGAGGATTATGTGACACAGACAGTGGGTATGATGTGTACGTCAATCAGCCCTGCCAGATCCTAGACCTAATATTTTTCTTCATGAAAGAAGCCACCATTGCGGTGTTAGCCTATTGGTCTAGATAGCCTCTCGTACTCAAATACCTTTTGTGCGTGGTGAAGAACTTCATTCTTCTCGAAGTAGTTCTGGTAAAAGTTGGTAAAAACTCTTAGACTCAACACAGCGGTTAAAAAACAGGTGCAATCAGCATCGCACACACCCAAGTGGGCAGACATGATTCAGCTATGACGGCCTCTCTCTTGACTAATCAGGCTTAACACCTTGCTATTGTATAACTTAATAGATAGGTACTATGGATTAAGGATATAAATTATTCCAATCTTTAACCAGTAACCCATCTGTGCAGATGTTTCCTACTGGACAATACGCGCGCACCCTCTGTGGTTAGGAATAAATCAGCACCATGTTGAACAGAACTGGGACAAGAGAACCTGCATTAGCCGCACCGTGACACTCGATGTCAATCGTAAAGACAGTGGCCCAGGATGTGACGATCCAATTGTCTGGAACCTTTGATCTCGGGTCTAGAGTCTAGGATAACTCAGCCTAACCAGTAGTCAATCGGTGGCGGGGAATGAGCAAAGTGAACCCTACCGTGACTTCGGTACCTTGGAGCGTTGCTAATGCACCCTCTCAATTACTCAATGCGGAAACAGCACATTTCTGACTTCTGTCTGCGGTGGGAAGAAAATCCACAGACTCACCAGCCCGACAATGCAGAAAATATGGGAAGTACAAACAAACTATGTTTGCGCCTGCCAGTGGGTGACCAGACAGCTATGGGTAAAAAATGGACTACTCGTGTAACAGAGTTGCAATGGTCCCAAGACCCAGGGCATCCCTGAAAACACAGTTCGAGATACCCGCACATAACTTTAGAACCCTGCATGGGAGGTACAGTTTAATGTAATGGTCATTGTTCGGTTCCTACGACAATGACCGTTTTAAGAGTGTACACGGCCAAATTTAAAATCTCACGATCCCCTGGATAAAAATAGACACATAGTTGTGAAGTCTAACGACCTTTAAATAGAAAGTTCAAGATAAAGTGCTCTTTCTTCACCTTAGGCCAGAGAAAGTTAACCCGCCAGAACTGGACAACGATAAAAGATCCAAACGAGAAGAATATAATATATAAGTTGAGGGATTAGTGTAATCGGGATAGACCACAGAACTGAAGACCACCGAGCAGATAGTACAGTAGCTAGAACAGAGCTAGAACATTAGCTAAGGTCAGTAGATAGACCAGCAGAAGGACAACTGAGAATTACAGAAGCAGACTAGTCACTGAGACGGGAAAATCTTGATCGACAACTTGGTTAAGTGGTAAAGACTGCCAACCCAAACCAGCATTTGGCTTCGAACTAAAACATTTGACTGTGTGCTTTGTTATGGTGCATTGTGGCTGAAAACTTGTCACAAGTGCTTCAAAGTCTTGTAGTGACTAAGTCCGGTAGAAACGTGTTTCCTTAAACATAAAGCTGTCGTTACGAAAACCCGTAGTAACAAAGGTGTTGCTCTTGACCTGAGACCCACAATAGAAAGACCCAATGTAATTGTCGCAGAGTTCCTGGCTTGAAGACAAGACAAGAGAATCAGAAGACCCAGATGCTACAGGAGTAAAGGAGTAGGACAGAACGTCACCAGACGAGTGAGGGCCAAAAGATTGATAGTGGACATGAACCAGTTAGCTAGTTAGTTTGTGTCAACTTTAATTAGATAAGATTATGTTAAAGTAGTTGGAACATTTGTTAAAATTGACCAAAGTGAGTGATAGGGCCCTTTGGTTATTTAGTACAAGAGAAAGACTTTTGCTACTTGCAAAAATCTCTTGATTTTAAGGTAGAGATGGTTTTCATGTGCTACTAGAATTATTGTATGATACCATTGTTTTGTTTGTAAAACAAACCATTGATTGTCATTACTGCAGTTTAAATAATCGTTAGAGTTTTCTGCTTAGAGTTGTAAGTAAAAGAGTGATAGTTGTTAGAAAGTAGATAAGAACGTAACCTGCGATACTTGAAACACACAAACAAACACTAACACAGGAAGTGGCACAAACAGAAACAAGATAACAAACTTTCTTTGAATGTTCTACAGTTAAATATTTGTGCCTTGAGAAATGAGAAGCTTGAGGTTGCCAAGGTTTCAAACAGCCACAATGTTCACGTGGCTCTCCTTCAAGAAACTCTACACAAGGACATTGACCTGAAAGTTACAGGATACAATAGCTATGTCTGTTAGTGCACTAACCGCAATGGCGTAGTTACCTACATACGAAATTACATTCAGGGATATGTCACACATATAGCAGTCGTTATACTATTTGCCGCCTCCCCCCCCCCACCTTTTCGTTGCGAGTCTGTCCGGGGGGGGGGGGGGGAGGAGAGAATCAATCCGAAGCAAGTGGTAGATGGAAAAATAACAATCACTGAAGACCCAAAAATGAAGTAGACTTCAACATGGAAGAGCTCCAATTGGTCCTGGAGAAACTCAAGCATTTCATAGCCAGACACAATTCATAATGAAATGCTACTTCATCTGGGAACTTGAGGTAAAAAAGCTGTCCTCATGTTCATTAATATCTTCTTCTTCTTTTCGTTCGTTCTCAATCTCCCACTACCAAACCCTGAAAGGGTAAGTAGCAGAATGTAGTCTAGAGAACGGAATGCGTTATCGTAGTTTACAGCCTGGCTGCGATATTTGCACCTTTCGGTCCAACACTCCAACTTTAGCAATCATTTTTTGAGTACCGAGTTCGCATTCCTTCTTCGATCCCTTCTCCTTAGCCAGTCTGCCCTGCTGCAGCCTGTTATCCAGGATCACCGTGTGGAGGTGTAGAAGGGTTTTGGCAGCTATGGTTCGCTGGCCCTGACCACTGCAGCTCATGTGCTGCTCAGCATCTTGATCCCGTTCATTAATATAACATGGAGAAAGAAGGGCAAGCTTCCCAAAGCATGGAGTAATGCACATATAATGCAAATATTGAAAAACAATAAACCTTTGGATGAACATGACACTGACTTTAACAGCTTAGACAGATATGTCTTTTGGCCCATCTCCCTAACATCGTGCTTGTACAAATTTGCGGAGAGACTGATAAACATAGGTCTCTATTGGTTCCTGGAGAAATCGAATACCTTATGCCAGGAAAAAAACACTTTACTTGATTTAGAATTTCAGTTGCACAAGTGACCAGCCTTTTAGGCTAACCCAAAGAATAAAGTATGGCTTCCAGAAAAAGCATACAGTGGCCATATTTGTTAACCTACAACAGGCTTACGATTGTGTCTGGAGCAAGATGTTCAACATAGGAAGTCACGACAAGCTGTACAACTGGATAAAGTACTTCCTGACTGAGCGAATGACCCAGCCCCAAATGATTAGAGAGGACCACCTAACATATCTTGGAGTCCCTTTTGAATGACAACTCAGCCTCAAGCATCGCATCCAGAAAGTGAAGAATAAAGCTGTGAGACACCTACAGCTATTGAAGAGACGTGTTGGTGCATCATGGCGATCAGACAAGGATACTTTGAGAGGCTTGTACATCGATTATGTGCGCTCAGCATTAGAATATAATAGTGCACTCCTAACTATTTGTTCAAACTCATGTTTGGACAGGGTGCAAAATAGTTCTCTGCGTTTCACTAGTACAGCAATGAGAACAATACTAACGGCAGCTTGTGAAATCCACACACAGGTGAAACCCCTTGAAATGCAGGATAAAGCAGTTGTGGAAGCTTATGAACGAAGTAGCAGAATGAAATAAGATAACCCCAACATCTTGAAGCCGCCTTGCACCATCTTGGGATAGTTTTTGATGTCTCTCCTACTAAGTCTCAAAACATTCTTATTTTCACAGACTCGATGTCCATCCTTCAAGCATTAGAAGATGCTGGAAATTGTATACCTGACCTTATCCGAATATCTCTAAACGTTGATCACATGTTCGCCTCCCATGTCGTCAAAATAGTTATACAGTGGATCACTGGGTACTCAAACACACCTGGCAATGACAAGGCAGACAGACTAGCAAATGAGGGGTCAATACAGGAACAGCTACACACAGCAACAACTTTACAAACAGCTCATAAGAACAGTAAACAAAGAAACTTATCTGAACAGACGGGCCATGGGAAACACAGGGAGGGAGTTCTACAGATATATGGTAAGCCCCAACCCAAATGACAGTATATATCTTTTGTTAGGGTACATTTTCCTTACTGCCAACTAAAATCTAAGTTGAAAAAAATGTGATCATCGACTGAGTCTGTGTATTTTTTATGATGTTAATACATCATCATCATCACATGGCATGCCCTATGCAGAACGTCGCTGCCATTATCGCCAGCCTGAATGAAATTTGACGGCTTGCCAAATCTCCAGCCTGCGTTTAGCATAGTCGCTGTAAACTGCGACACAACATCCTTTTCAGGACAAACGCCAAAGAATAACATTCATCGGACATATAGCAGTCTTTCACATTACAAGGTCTTGTCACAAAAGAGTGTGAGAAAGATGTGGAAGTTGCCACAGTGTAAGGTGTGGAGGCTGTCACAGTCAAAGGTGTGCAAGTTGTCACAGTGAAAGGTGTGGAAATAGTCACAAAGAAGTGTGGGAAAGGTGTGGAAGTTGCCACAGCAGTGTGTGAAAGATGTGGAAGTTGTCACAGTGGAGTGTGTGAAAGGTGAGATGTCATTTAATCAGAAGTCTTGAATGTGCCAGTGTTGTCACAGTGGAGCATGTGAAAGGTGAGATGTCATTTAAGAAGGAGTGTTTTAAATGTGTGGAAGTTGTCACAGTGGAGTGTGTGAAAGGTGTGTTAAGTTGTCACAGTTGAGTGTGTGTTAAGTTTTCACAGTCGAGTGTGTGAAAGGTGTATTAAGCTGTCACAGTGGAGTGTGTGAAAGGTGAGATGTAATTTAATCATAGAAGTCTTGAATGTGCCAGTGTTGTCACAGTGGAGCATGTGAAAGGTGAGATGTCATTCAATCAGAGAAGTCTTGAATGTGCCAGTGTTGTCACAGTGGAGAGTGTGAAAGGTGAGATGTCATTTAAGAAGGAGTGTTTTAAATGTGTGGATGTTGTCACAGTGGAGTGTGTGAAAGGTGAGATGTCATTGAACCTGGTGAGTCTTGAAGGTACAGATGCTATCCAAATGTGTGTATTATCATCATAATCATTGACAAAACATTTGCTATATGTAGTGAGTGCATGGGTATGATCAGTCAAACCAATTTCCTGATCTTTCTAATTTTTCTTCTTCTTCCTCTTCTTCAACATGCGGCCTGACCAGGCAGTAGTGATACGTCAATTTACAGTGAGGTGTGATAGGGTCATGACCAGCTGTGGTTCCCTGACTGATGCAAGCAGCCAGCTATGAGTCGCTGGCTGATGTCAGCTTAATACTGTGCTTCATCTTCAGCCCCCAATTTTCTTCTGAAATCTGTTACCACACCAAAGTTTATTCTTCAATTATGACTACAAACTAAGCAATATTGGGTAATTAAATCAAGATTAAACTCCATCCAGATAGATGCACTGTTAGTAACTATATATTTCACCTGATCTAGGAAAGTTCAACTTCTTTTCTTTAAATTACAAATCCTACCTTGACACTGAACATAAAGTGGTTGACTGTTTTGCATGTACATCTGAATTTATGTTGATGCTGCAAATAATAAATAAATATAGGCTGCACACAGTAGTGTTTTCTATTGTTTTGGAAAGATGTCTATTTGTCTTTCACATCCATCCTCCACGCGTTCTGAACAAATCATACATAAAATGCATGTGTGTTTCAAGGATAGGATCCATACTAAAATGTTGCACGTTGGTATTCATAAAACAAAATGCTTCCTGTATATCTACATACAAACATCTTTTACAAGAAGTAGAAAATTATTTATTCTTGATTCTTTTTAAAGTAAACATGTGTCTAGTAGAACGATTATGTGCATGAAGTATAATGAAAATAAAATACCAGAGATTTGACAGTTTCTACACAAAAAAGTGAAAAATTATTAGTCAATGATATATGATCCAATACGCAGGACAGTCATTAAGTACCAGCAATTTTATTATAAAGTGCACGGAAGAGTATGTACAATCTTATGTCAGGACACAAAATGGCTCTTTAGCAATACCCCATATAGGGATTGTAAAGCATTATTTGCACACACAATATAGCGTAAAATGTGGCCGCCACACTGTCAACATGTACTATGGAAGAACAAGAAGTTATTCATTTTTTGTGGTCAGATGGTGTGAAACCTTCTGAAATCTACAGAAGAGTGAAGATTCAGTTTAGAGACAGTTGTCCGAGTCAGAGGAGAGTGTGTGAATGGGTAGAAAGATTTCAAAACAGAAGGCAAAACATCATTGATGAACCGCGAAGTGGGAGACCAGCAAGCGTGGCAACTGACGGAGTGAAACAGCAAATCAACCAGCTCGTCTGTGACAACAGGTGACACTATTATGAAATAACTGTTGATTTCAACATTAGTCACTGCGCTGCGCACAAAATTGTCCATGATGACCTCAGTTATAGTAAAGTGTGTTGCAGATGGGTCCCAAGACAGCTGACAGTAAGGTAATGGAAGCGGTACAAAATTGGTTATAGGTCACACCAAGATACTTTTTTTTTCTAGAGAGCATCCACAAGCTAGTGAACAGGTGGACAAAGTGTGTTGTCAGGCAGTACTATGTCAAAAAACAAGACACAAAAAATGTATGGTTCGACTTTTGTAAAAATGTAAATTAATAAAATTGCTATTACTTAATCTAAAAGTTTCACTGATATCATGAAATGTTTTTGTGGTATCACAAACTCAAACCATTCTCAGTAAATGCAAGTTTAGGAATGAAATGAATGTAACAGATTCTATTGGTTTTATCCAACACACACTGTCAGGTGATCTTGGTAGGACCATGAACAGGTGACCATGTCATGAACCTGTGGGAAATCTATCAGGGAAATCATTAACATTCCTTGCACTAAAACTAAAGTAGTAGGTTTAGACCATAATGAACAAGTGTGTATAGTGATTTTGGTAAATCTCCTCCGTAGTTCCACCCTTATCCGTCTTCTGTTGATCGGTTTCCAGTCCAGCAATGTTTTTTCCCATCTCCTTTGCTAGGACAGTGGCCATGCCTTCACTGTGTAGATCCTTTGCTAGGACAATGGCCCTGCCTTCACTGTGTTGTCGATCTTTTGCTAGGACAATGGCCATGCCTTCACTGTGTTGTCCATCCTTTGCTAGGACAATGGCCATGCCTTCACTGTGTTGTCCATCCTTTGCTAGGACAATGGCCATGCCTTCACTGTGTTGTCCATCCTTTGCTAGGACAATGGCCATGCCTTCACTGTGTTGTCCATCCTTTGCTAGGACAATGACCATGCCTTCACTGTGTTGTCCATCCTTTGCTAGGACAATGACCATGCCTTCACTGTGTTGTCCATCCTTTGCTAGGACAATGACCATGCCTTCACTGTGTTGTCCATCCTTTGCTAGGACAATGACCATGCCTTCACTGTGTTGTCCATCCTTTGCTAGGACAGTGGCCATGCCTCCACTGTGCTGTACATCCTTTGCTAGGACAATAACCATACCTTCACTGTGTTGTCGATCCTTTGCTAGGACAATAACCATGCCTTCACTGTGTTGTCCATCCTTTGCTAGGACAATGGCCATGCCTTCACTGTGCTGTCCATCCTTTGCTAGGACAATGACCATGCCTTCACTGTGCTGTCCATCCTTTGCTAGGACAATGACCATGCCTTCACTGTGCTGTCCAACCTTTGCTAGGACAATAACCATACCTTCACTGTGTTGTCGATCCTCTGTTCATATTCTGGTATACTATTGTCTCTCCCATTGCTGTCTGTATCTTTCCTTTCCTGTCTACTGATTCTCAATTATTCCCAGTATGTATAATATGTGGTTAAGCATTTCTGCTGTTATCTTAGTGTGAATTTTCACCTACCCCTACCCATGTCCAACTTGGTAAAACCTGTCAGGAGTGAAACTTCTGCTGGCAAAAGTCTGGGGCTTATCAGGATACGCAAGCTGCCAAATCATAACAAGGTAAAGACACAAGTATTGGCAGATAGCTATAGCTGTCCATCGTTGTCGATGAGGACCGCCGACATCATCCTTGTCACAGATTTCCCTGTTGGGTGTGGGTGTGCATGTGGCTGAACAGGCCAATGCGGGCACAAAAACATCTGCTACATATCGGGCACACGAGGTTTGTAGATGGGGATTGTGTTCCCGCTGTTCGGTATTTCCGGTTCTTGCGTCTGCTCTGGGCTTTCAAAACACGGTCGTCTTCACCGGCAGCTACACCCGATTTGACTGCGCTTCTCCAGTCAGATCTGTTTTGCGCAAGATATTCCCAGGTGTCGATGTCTATCTGGCAACTTTTTAGTGAGTCCTTCAGACCGTCTTTAAAACGTTTCTTTGGGCGCCCTCTCTCGCGCCATCCCTCTCTCAGCTCGCCGTAGAGAAGCTTCTTTGGGAGCCGCTCGTCTGACATACGGACGAGGTGTCCGGCCCATCCTAGTCATGCTTTTTCTAGCAAATATCTGGCAGATATATATATTACATAATACAGTGTTTCCACAAAGGTGCACAAAACACCTGGCAACATCATAAGGTAAAACAAAGTGCTACAGGAACCACCACTGAAATGCACTGGTACAGGCATCCCGCAAGCAGGTCTGATGGTGGACCCATGCTTCATTAGAAGTAGAAAGAGGAATAATAATGGTGATGATGCTACTGTATCAATGACATAAACCCCACACTAAATTCCTGCAGTTACTAATGATTCTTTCAATAGTACTTCTTTAAGATACAGTAAAGTCTCACTTTATGGCTTTCCCCTAAAACAGTGGTTTAATATTGTGTTATAGAGAATGTTTCGACAAATTAAAAAGTGCTACACCAGCCAGCACTAGTCTGGCCCTGTGGAAAAACATTGCTCGACAAGCTGTGGGGAACCGGTGAAGACAAGAAACGCAGCCTCCTTCGTGAACCTCACCTGACTAGATGCATAGCATCAGTTGATTGAAGAAGTAGATAAGATAGAAAAACCATTACAGGTGTGGATTGAGGATCAGACCAGTCACTACATGCCTTCATGTCAAGTCATCATCCAGCCAAGATACTTAGATTCTTCAATACTATGAAGGCTAAGAGATTAGAGGACACTTCTTCACCTTCGTACTTATCACCTTGGCCAACAACCAACCCTTCCCGAAGCAGACTGTTCCTGTGCTATTTTCTTCTGTTCTTTATAGCTTCACCCTGTAAGTCTTATATTGGCTTGTTTCTTCTACATATGATCTTTGGCCTTCCTTCATTTTTTTTTCTTCTGGGTTCCATGATAGATATTGCCTAGTGATACTGGTTTGGGGCTGTCGTAGTGTGTAGCCTATCCAGCCCCACCTTCTTCCTAAGATTTCCTAGCCTTCTTCATACGTCAACTTGGATATATCTAAAGAAAGCAGTGGTTAGTCTGAGGTTATTGTTATCTCCATATAGTTTGTCCAGCAATGGTATTGATCATGGCCATGTGTGCTTTCTTTGTTCCTAGCATGTTGAACACCTTTGAAACAGATGCTCGGCAGTAATTTTATCAGTACAACAGACACATTCATCAGTATTTTTTATACTTAGTTTGTTGAAAAGAAAGTACATCAATCTGTTGTGTCCTATGTAAAGTCTAAGTTACCACCTGCTCACCTTGTTGAGCTGGTAATATGCATCATTTGGTTGTTGACTTGTGTGCTCTGCCCACTTGTTCCAAATATACAACTGGTAAACCTCTTGGTCACTTCTTAAGATGCCTATACCAGGTTAGGCAACATTCCACCTTCTCTTGAGTCTGTCAACCTTTATTGCCAATAATATTGCACTGAATCCAATGTATCACAACTCCCTTGATCAGGTGACATACTTTATAGAGTATCATTCTTAATTTTTTTAGGGATGTACTTTTGACTCCCTAGTGCCGGCCGCAATCAGTGAGTGTATATCTATGAAAGAGTACCACATGTCTCTCTGTATTTTCATGTCATTAAAGCTTCTGATGCGGTTTTCAAAGACTCTGTTCCTTGTGGATACATGAGTCCAAATGTGACTTGGGTAGTGTTTCTCTATGTGTTTCAGTTATGGTTCTTATTTCTGTTTATCTGGTTTTATTTTGCAATGCCAGGAATGTTTCCTATCACCTCTGGGACGTACTGTTTTCTCCAGATAAGAAGCGTGTATGTAGTATGCATGGGCTTTATTTGTGAAGCACAATATATAGGATCTTTTCTCTGATGTGCTTTCACTGATACCACAAAGCAGTTTCGCTTTAGTCTCCCTCTTCCAAGCCCATTTATTCTCTGGTACAGTCTTGTTATTGGAGCTCACCGATAACGTGCTGTTTACTGTTGAGTTTGGTGTAAGTATCAGCACGCCTCCTTTGTGTGCTTTTCTGTCTGATATACTCTGACCAAAAATATGTGGTTGCTATTGAGGTGGGTCTCCTGGATAGATGCTACATCAATTTGCTCTTCATGTAGTCATTTTAATACTGGAACTATTTTTATTCAGAGCCCCCTCCACATTCCACTGTGGCATGTTGAGTGTTTGGTCAATAGCTCTTACCTCTTTCCTATGTACCTTAAATCCACAGAACAGAGGAGGGTGACTCCAAGTAGCAAGGTTGGAGGATGATGTAGGGACTCCATGGGATGAACACCATGCTACTTATTCTTTGGTCGTGATGTCCTCATAAAGCAATAATTACGTTGCTCTCTGTTTCGTTAGGACTATGTCCCAATGCGTCTGATTTCAACAGATTTGCCTTCTCTAGCCCTTGACTGCCATCAGTCTGCCTGTAGGACAACAGGTTTGTGTTTCCGACTGGTCTGGTCCCACCCTTCAACCTGTCCGGCTTGAGAGGCCCTACTGATAGCTATGCTACCATGGACATAGCTCTTATAGTCATAAGTCATTGTAACTTTGTCAAACCACTGCAAGTCTAGAAACTTTCTCAGGGACGTACTGAAAGAGCCTCTCAATAGTGAGGAAACAGAAAAAGTAATATTTGAAGCTGGCAGGGGTTGGTTTAAGCCACAGATATTCAATGTGAATAAAACTGCTCTATATTGGAAGAAGATGCTATTTATAACTTTCATTAATAAAAAGGAGAAAGCAATGTCAAGCTTCAAAGCTGCAAGAGACAAGGTAATAATAAATATACAGTATATTTAAATTTACATTTGTTACTCACTAAACTATGGATGACAATATTTTAAAGCATGCAATGTGTGTATTGTATATTCATTTAACTTTCATGACGTAATACTTTTTAGGACTAGCTCTATTGGGCACATAATATCAGATTGTATAGGCATGCTTCTATGGGCAACAAGTGAAAAAATGGCATGATCTGTGCATTCACAAGTGATTTTTATTTTACAGCAAGTGTTGGAATGTCCAGAGGCAGAATGCTTGTCTGTTACAGAAAAGTGACTGAGTTCATCTCCCAATATGGTACGCTCCAGTTTATCCAACTGTAAATGGTATCTGACTAACAATTAAGGAAGGTGCAAGGCAGCAAGGAAAGGAACTGGTCACTCCACCTCACAAAAAGTGAGACCTTATATCTAGACTTTACGTATAATGTAATGACCTCTAACACATTATTTCTGATACCAGTGTTTTTGCTATGTTAAGTGTGAAGACATTTTATACAACATTTGTCGTGATCACACCTGACAGGGTCATATAAAATCTGTTATGAATTAAAAATAGAACAAACAAAAAAGATAAGAAGACTACACAAATATAATAAATTAAAAGGCACACCAGAATAAAATATTAGGGAGCTAGAAAGATCTGTGCACAACCGATTTGCAGACAAGACCCAATAACAGCATTCATCATCAGAAATTAATATTTCAATACATTATCCAACAATATTAAAATCACTTTCAGCAACCTGTACTGACATTTACCACACACACACAAAACTGTTCACGACCAACAACATTCATTTACATAAAACATCGAACAACAATATTCATGAATGTATTTTAATAAATTAATTCAACAACGCTTTAGTCATCATCGGACAACTACTGTTCATGACCAAAAGCATTCACTTGCATACAACATCCAACAGAACTCACTTACATACAACATCCAACAGAACTCACTTGCATACAACATCCAACATGAACCATTAAAATACAACACTCAATATAAATTGCTATTAACAAACTTAACTTAATATTATCTTTCACACCTAATTATGCACATGGTAACATTGAGACAAAGATGGAGAATGTAAGGAAGAACAAAATACAAATGTATGCATATAAAGGCATAAAGCAAATAATAACTGACTATAGAAACAGCACAACTTAACTGAAATGACAACCAAAGCAAGCACATTAGGACAGGAAATCACATAGCGAAGTGGTTAGTGACACGACTCACAGCTCAAACATGCATGTGCCTGGATTCAGCATGGTAGTGTCCTATGTGGAATTGACTCATTGAAAAGTTAGATGCACTGGGTCATAGACATAAAACACAATACAATGCACTAGGCCTTAGGAAAGAAGGCAAACAGAAAAAAAAATTGAAGGCTGTATATTGCTCCAACTATGTACCAATTTTGACTTATGAATGTGAATCATGGGAAACATCACAAACCAAAAAAGCCAGCTCCGAGCCTCAGAAATAAGATAACTAAGAAAGAAGTAGCACGAAGACACAAGGTACATTATCAGACAATACGGGATGATCTCGAAACCCAACCCTTACAGACTTGAGTGGAGCAATTTCAACTATCGTGGTTTGGCCATATCTGCAGAATGAAATGAGACAAGCTACCTAGGCAGTCAAGGGAAACAAAGCGTATTGATACAAACCCATAGGATGACCCAAAGTTCACTGGGATGACAATATGAGAGACTATAAACTATAAGAGACCAAAAACTAGACTCAAACGAAGCCAAGATGAAGACAGTGTAATAGTCTGGTGTTTTTTCCTGAAAACTTTTACATCCCAGGGTAGAAGAGGAGTGACTAAATAAGTAGGTAACTAAACCAACCACAATTTTCATTTGCAGTCATAAATCTAAAACCAATTATGAAATGTTATGCATCACTGCACTCCGAGCAGGCCGATGAGAGTGCTCAATCTCTATCAGTGAATTGAGAAGAGCACGGATACCGCTGGTACCTGTAATTCACTAGTTTTACAACTCTTACTCTATCTTTGAGGAGCGCGTGGTCGAATGGTTTTGAGGCCTGCCTGCCGACAAGGAGGGCAGCGGTTCGAATCCACGGTATGGCATATGTTGTTTTTCTGTTGAGGGTGAAATAAACAAACATAACCAGCACAGGACATGGTGACAGCAGTGGCAAAGCAGTCTGTAGTCCTCAGCCTTTAAAACCCCTCAACTACCCCAGCAATGGGAAAAATGTTGTATGACAGATGACTATCTTTTCACTCTCATGCATCCCTTCTAATCAACCAACTTTTGCTCTTAAAATCATACATGTCAATTGAAGATTCATCATATGTAGTGTTATTATCTAACAAGTGGCCACTGGTTTATTTCAGTATGTTATTTTTTTGTTGTTGCTATCCCATAGATGCTGAGCAATCCTACCCTTGACAGCCCAATGCCATTGTTATATTAATAACGGCCTTCTTTAATTGTTCTTTTTCTTTGGCATTTGTCCTAAAAAGGACATTTGTGACAATGTGTCGCAGTTTATAGCTGGACTGTGTTATCTATGCCTTTCGGCCTGACAGTTGATTTCAACAGTGCATTTTTCGGGCCGGGTTTGCCGTCCTTCTTCAATCGCTAATCTCTTAGCCAGGGTGCATGGTTACAGTCTGTCCCTTGGAGGTGGAATAGGGTCTTTGTCAGTTATGGGTCACTGAACCTGATGCAAGCAGCCTGCTATGTATGAGTTGCTGGCTGTTGTCAGCACATCCACTGCTGCATATTTGGCTCCCTTCAGTGCCATACAGTGAATTGGGAATTGTCGGCACTACTAAGAATCTTTTTTCTCATGTCTGCAAGTACTTTGCACTGAATGAGTAGATCAGTTTCATCAGCATCAGAGCAGTGTCTGCACAAGGGCAGGTGCTGAGGGTTTTTCAGCGGTCGCTCTCAATCTCCAGCTACCAAGCCCTGAACAGGGCTTTGCAAGTACCAGGATGTAGTCCGGAGAACAGAGTGTGTTGTGTTGCTAGTTCACAGCTTCACTGCAATATTTGCCCCTTGGTCCGATACATCCATCTTCGATGGCCCTGAGGTATGATGTGGTTTAAGTGATCATTGACTCTAGTGTGTCCTGTTTGGAAGTCAAAGATGAGACTGTTCTCTTCTGTGTAGTCTGTTTATGTCATCATTAGTTTTTGGTTGTGATATTTCACTAGAAACATTGTGACACGATGTCCTTGTCACCCAAGTCTTCAGCCAGTTCCACCTAATATTATTTCTAAGAATCTGTTTAGCCGTGTAGTTACTGTAGGGTCTACAAGACACTTGAAGTATTACACCAAGGAGAGTGAAGTCACAATCTTAGATCTTCTGGTCGCTGATGACTGCGCCCTTAACACTTGCTCAGAACAAGATATGCAGTCTACCATGACAAAGTTGTCCACCATGACAAAGTTTTCGGCGACATGCAGTAAATTTTGTCTTACGATCAACACTAAGAAAACTGAGGTACTCTTCCAACCTGCTCTTGGAAAGCAATACGGAGAACAAAACATTATGATACAGAACCAACGCCTCCAAGCAATCGATAGCTTCACCTGCCTAGGTAGTCAACAGGTCATCAGTGTCCCCACCAAGGTAAACGTGTATCATGTTGTAGTGTTAACCACTCTGCCATATGCTTACGAAACATGGACAGTTTAAAGCAGACACAGCAGACAGTTAAATCGTTTTCATTAAAGCTGCTGCGTAGTCTGCTCAAGATCCGGTGACAGGACAAAGTGCTTAACTCTGAAATTCTTAGCAAGTCAAACATGCCAAGCATTCATGAAATTCTGCAAAAAGCCCAGATAAGATAGACGGGACATGTCTGTATGCCTGATGAGTCCTTCCCCAAGCAGCTTCTATACGGTGAGCTCAGATCAGGCAGACGCTCATCAGGGAAACAGGAGAAACGCTACAGAGACTCCTTTAAAGTGTCTCTCAAAAACTTCAACATCAATGTCACCTCCTGTGAGGTGCTTGAACATAACAGTTCTACCTGGTGCGCTAGCATCACCAAAGGTGTTCAGTTCATAGAGCAAAACTTTGTTGCCGAAGCTCAGAGAAAGCATACTGCCCAAAAGAACAGAAAGCATGACAAATCCACAGCTGACTCCTCACATGTGTGCCCCAAGTGCGGCAGGGTCTGTCATGCTAGGATTGGTCTTTACAGTCATTTGAGAACATATTTCGCAGAACAAGTCTGATGCTGTCGCCATCTTCGCTTGTGATGGGCAACTATTGTCATACTAGTGTTGCTCCATATCTAAAATCCACGCTATTGGTTCTTTCAACATTATGATGCCAGCCAGCTCTTTCTTTGCCATGAATCCAGCATAGTCAGGACATTAGATCCACAAAAGCACCCAAGTTTTTAGGCCTCTATAGCATGTCATAGCCATCAATTTTGTACTTTTTAAACCAATGGATGAGAGTTTGACACAATGACTGCCCTGATTAATGAGGTCTGAGATCTGCATCAACTATTTCAGTCTCTACTCCCATTCTAGAGGTTGTTGTCATATATCCTCTCTGCTTGGCAATGACCTTGGCTGTCACTCTAGCAGAGAAGACCAATACTGATTCTTACCATACAGCATAGAAGTGTTGGAAAACTAGCAATATTAAATGATCTTCTTTGTAAAAGTGTATTACCAGTCTGAACTCAAATCTTTATTATACTCACCCCTCCCTGCTCCAAGCCAAGTCTCCAAATTCAACAAATGTACAAGGCCCATATAACATAATTATTTACATGTCATATCATTTATACGCCAGCAGCTATCTGTTTGTGTATCTTCTCCATCAACCGTTTGTCTAGTTTTTTCTGACGAAGATAAACCACAGCATATGAAAGCAGTCCAACTGAAAGTGTGCACAACTGAAATTTCCAAAAGCCATGTTCCTCAACTGCCGGTGAAATATCACACCTGTAAAACAATGAGATTTCAAATATATCAAAAATAATATACTTGTTCATCTTTCTAGTCTCCCTTGAAATATAGTGCAGCAAAGGTCATTCTTGATCAAGTACTATTTGAAAGCTATTCTTGACCTCAGTCCATGAGACTCTAGTTGCACTGAGTTCTGCTGTTCTTCACAATGCAATGTCATTCAATTTCATTAAATAATTTATATCAGCATATTAGACTATAACAAGTTTTTCAAAATACAACTACCTACAAGAACAAGAGGTCATAGCTACAAATTAAAACTAAAGAAAGGACAAGATTAGGTATTAGGAAATATTTTTTAGTCAGAGCGTGGTGAATGCTTGGAATGCATTGCCACAAAAAGTAGTGGAGGCAGGGACAGTTAATGCATTTAAGAATAGATTGGATGCGCATAGCTTTTAGAGCAAGGAAATGAAAATTAAACTGGTTTTATACAAACTCTGTAGTCTTCTAAACCAGTATAAAGATGTTGAGTTAAGAAGCTAAGTTAGGAATTTCAATTATATGTAATTCCTCCACCATTCTTAGAACAGATGTGTAGAATAGCATAATTACAACCAAAAAAACATCAATTTTTCTATTTTTTATCTTTTATAAATCATTTGTCTAATATAATCAAGTAGGTAGCTTTCACATTCTTCTAATAAATTCTAAGGATAGTAAATTTGAGCCCAGAGATCAGACAAAGGTCTTCAGACTCAGAACGGGACATTGTAGACTCAAGGCCCACATCCACAGAATGGGTATCAGAGACACTGCCACATGCGATTGTAGAGCACCCAAGCAAACACCAGAACATATTCTGCAGGACTGTCCTATCTATGCAGACCAAAGAGAGGAAGTCTGGCCTGGGGGAGGGACCATGCTAGAAAAGCTGTGGGGGACAGGCAAAACCTGAAAAGCAGTCTCCTTTGTGAACCTCACTGGACTAGAAGCATAGCATCAGTTCACAAATGAAGAAAAACCCAGAGCTGAATTGGAGGTGCGCATATAAGAAAATCTTACCTGGCCATGATTAGATAATGCTGAAAATGGAGCCTATAACATTAGAGGCAAGAGGAAAGCTGAATAACAAATGAAGGAGATACAAAGAAACAAAAATTGCTTGGAGAAACAAAGACCAAAGTATGTGCCTATGACAGAAGTCTACTGTTGGTGGGTGAAATAGGTTGTTGTTGTTTGCGAGTGCCCACAATGAGGTTACTCTTTTGTGCGCCCTGAAAAGGACGTTAAGTGACGGCTTGCAGTAGCTTTCCTCACCTACCAAGCATGCTGATGAAGGTGGACTGGGGCCCTATGGGTAGTTGTGCTGTGCTTGGTTTCATCTGCGTGTCACTCACTACTACGAGGATCACATCGATCCCTCACCTGTTAGCCAGGCTGCCATAAGGTGAGGGTCTTGTCCAGTATGTTTTGCCTAACCCTGACTAACATGTCTGATCAGTATATTTTGCCTGACCAGATGTTAGTCTTCCTTCCCTGACCTGTAGGATGACAACTGGCTCACCCTGGGGGCCACTCTTCCCCTTCTCTCTTACTTCACTCTGTTTCATTTGACTCTATCCTACAGTCACACCCTTGCACAACTTTCACACGCGCCCTCATGGTGAGGCCCTTCCATTGCACTTTGGTTGGGCTAGCTTCTGAGGGCGCACAAACCTAGCTTAGGTACATACAGACGCATACATACATCCAAGCACTGGATTATGCATCCTGATATCGCCCAATGGACTACGGTCTGGGGTGGAAAATGGCGCGCCTCCGCCAGTAGAAACTAGTGAGGCAAACATCTAAGCAAAAAAAAAAAAAAAAAAAAAAAAATGACAACATCTATTTATGTAATTATCCTGCACTTAAAACATCTAATAGAAAAGTTCAAACTAGTCTAAAACGCCAGAATTACTAAAGTTGCATCGACATTTCCAAGACTTACCAGATAGATTCTTCCTCTCCAGGTTCACATTTGATTCGTTCCTTATAGCCAGTCTCTGAACAAGCAGGAACAATGTCTCGCTAAAGAAAAAGCAAGAAAACTAATGATCTCAAGCTTTCTCATCCACCATCACTGAATAGTATATCTTAAATCTTTATAGTCAACACTAATTTTGTCAAATTGTATTTTTTAGCAAGTGCCCTTCTTATGTGAAATTGTATTTTTTTTTTTCAAAATAAAATAAAAATTGTGCAAATTAAGCTAAAATTGCGATCTAAAGACAAATAAAACTAAACTATGGCATGGAGTATTCATAATAAAAATACTCAGTAGCATGAAGTGTTAAATGCCATTATCTCCCTGAGAGAAAATATGGAGAAAGAGATATTTTGTTTCTACTCATGATGTAATAAGTACCTATAATTTAAATTCTAGCTATCATTACCACAGACCATTTCTTCTGCATCCCAGTCAGTCTGAATTGGGTGTGCATTGAAAATACATATGTAATCCAGATGCGTGTTCATCGATCTCATCAAATAATAAATCATTTCTCAGTCCAATTGGATGGAAATTTGCATTTTGTGGGTAGTCAGCGCCGAGCAATACAAGATGTAAAGGGTTCAATAAGAGACAGCAAATAGTAAATACAGATCACCTAGAAAACCAATAATTGGGTGATGAAGGAATCTTCCATCACCGTCCTTCCATTTTTACTCAAATAAAATAATGGGGGTCTCCATTAAAGTTGGCTTTCTTACACTAAAGCTACACCAAAGCACCTACATACTCTTTCAATGGCCTAGAATTTTGTTTAATATTATGAGTTTGCCAGCCTCATGCATAACATTTCTTAGGCATTTTTTACAACATTTACTGTTTGGTGCAGTGGTCCTATTTATTCCTCAACAATAACAGGTATCTGGATCCACAGAGGAGTAGATGCTAGGGTGCTTGAACAGAGTAGACAAACTGAAATGAAGTTTAAGAAATGGAACGAACAGGAATACATGGAAAGGACAGAGCTGAGGGAAGTGAGACTAACCTAGGACTGAAAATAGTTCCATCGATACTGAGGGATTGTGTGTGTGTTGAAAAAAATATATAACTACATAATAGAGTAAAGTCATTTAATTGAATTGATTAAATATTTAATGTATTCGTGAAATACTTTGAAAAATACAGAAAAAGTAATCCAGGACAAACTTTAAAATTGAAATTTAGTATCAGTATTACAACTCTAGAGGTGGCCCTATGCTTCACTAAGCGTGAAAATGTGAATCATTCAAATACAGAAGAAAATGTTGTGGTAAAATTAATTACATTATATTTTCTTTCAAATGCCATTGACAATCACAGACCTTCACAAATTCCAACACATATCCTGCTTATCAATTCTGTTTTTGACCATGTTCCATGTATTACTATTAAACTTTCCAGCATCTTCTCTCTAAGTCATCATCAAACATTTGCATAAATAACACTCTCTTACCAGCTCTTGCTTTGAGCAGCGTTCACATCCAGATATACTTTTGAATGTTTTACAGGATGCAGTCTTCATAGCTGATAACAAAAAATCATGGGGAAACTAATTAATTTCTTACTGAAATTCTAAACTTGAATTCGACTATCTCAAAACTTGACTTCACACACTTTCGGGGAGGAAGACTAACGTCTGGTCAGGCATAATATACTGACCAAAACCCTCACCTCAGCTTCCTAGTAGCCCTCCCTGAAAATGGGCTGTTTTCATGGCAACCTGGCTAACGGGGTGAGAGATCGACATGATCCCCGTAATAGTGAGCAACACGCAGATGAAGCCAAGCATAGCACAACCGCCTGGAAGACCCCAATCCACCTTCATCAGCACACTCAGAATGTGAGGAAAGTTTCTGCAATCCGTCACTTAACGTCCTTTTTCAGGGCACACAAAAGAGTAAAGCTACTCATTGTTAGCATTTGAAACAACAATACACTTGACTCGAAATAGAAAATTGAAACTTTATACAATGCTGCAGCAACAGTATATTTTAAAAATAAAGAACAATTTAGACTGAAATCAGAGTTCAGAAGTTAACCCAAAAATAAAACTCTGTGATAAGTGATAGTTGCTGCTATGTTCCATGGGAAATAAGAAGGGCAACATAAAAGGTCAAGTTCACTATCTGCATTGAGGAGACAACCCTACAAGGGACAGATTCAAACTTCAACAGAACTTCAGAGAATCAAAGTCATCAATCTCAGGTTACAAAATTGGTAACATTTATATGATCAAATGTGGGCTTTAATCCAATTTCCAACAGGCTATGAATTGAACATTCAACAATAAAAATAAGTCACCTATAGTTTAGTTCTGCACAACTTAAAACAAAACTTCTTTGGCGTTCATTCTGAAAATGATATTTGTGACACTGTCATATTTTACAGCAAGGCTGTGATAGCTACACCTTTCAGCCTGACATATCAAATTTCAGCAAAGCATTTCTGGGACCAGATTTGCAATCTCTCTTCGATCATTAATCTCTTAACCAGGCTGCATTGTTACAGTCTTTTTTTCTGGGCCGCTACTTAGAGATGGAATAGAGTTTTTGTCAGTTATGAGTCACTGACCCTGATGCAAACAGCCAGCTACAAGTTGCTGTCGCTCATTCACCGCTGCATCTTAGGTCCCCCAGAACAATACAAATGGATATCATAGAACATAATTATATTTCATTTGTCAACTGGGACTGGTGAAGGAAAGGTTACAAGAAAACTGAAGATCAGAAATGCAGTGCACAATTAACTCAAGACTTTTGCTGCACTGAATTATAAACCTCTTACAGCATTTTACAAATAGTTAATTGTGCATGTGTTTCATACAATGAAGTCCACACCAACACTAAAGAATAGTATGAAGTTGACTGACATGTAATTAACTTGTGTAAAAATATCATTGATTTGTGGCTCATTTGTTGATTGACTAGCTGAGGTACCCTGACTTTGTCTGAGATAATTATGAAAGCAGTTCGCCATGTCCTCCACCCGGCACATTTCTCACCCTCTCAACCCATTCATCTCTTCTGCTTCTAAACATATTCATTGTTCACTACCTCCTTCCTTACACTCATGCATCTCTAACCCCCTTCAACCTCTCCATCCCCCCTCCCCCCATAACAGTACACCGAGCATTACATTTGCTTCAACCTTAGCCTCAAATTGAAAACAAATATGGTCATGGTGTAACAATTCATATTTCTAATAAACTTGCTATGATTTAACGATTATGCAACTCTTCTTTCAATTTTGTTTTTAAAATAAAACAATTAGGTGAAGCTATGTAACAGGAATTCAGCACACCATTAGCATATACATCATACCTAGAATTAGGTAGGTAAATGGGCCACAGTTCATATTTCTCTATAATGCCTTCGTATAATATTTCTTAAAATAGTGTACATTTTTTCCTTTCCAACTTTTTGGTTCTAACATGAATTAAAACTTAAAATGGACCACTATTCCAAATTTAATAAAGCTGGAACCCAAGATATTTATTCTTCACAGACAGGTATAAATAATGTGTACATTATTCAATCCATTTTGTGAGGTTTATTTTGTTTTTGATCCAGCGTACAGATTTTCATCTCAATAGGTTGACAGGTATGTCTGCAACAGCAATTTTCATCCATGTTTAAATGTCTAATGTTATTGTCCTAAATGTAATGTTAAGCAAAACAATCCTTGCAGCCAAACCCTGTGGTCATTTATGAGTAAAGACAATCTTGATGATTCCCTTTAGCTGTGAGCTGGTAGCTCTTGCAGCCCAATGCCTGCTGGACAGAAACATTTTCTTCAGTTGTTATGGTGATGTGAAGAATGTGTTGTGTACAGTGGGGTGTAGTGAAAGCAGCTGATTTCGTGAGTTCAAATTTGACTGATTCCTCATGATTGTGACAGAATCTACTTTTTCGTTCATGCAGTGAGTCTATACTAATTCAGATATTTGTTGAGAGGGTAACAGCCTGTTCTCAGCTTTAAAATTAAACGCTGGTCTCTTCTTTTAATTTCTTAGTTGGGTCCTGGGGATCTAGTTTTGCTTGGTGTCTAAAATATACTCAGTCTGTCTTTGTTATAGCCCACAGATTTTAGCCATTCCTGTGTATAGTTCTTTCTCAGGATCTGCCTGCAGGTCTGTAGTGTGATACTAGGTTGTGACGATGGTGGTGTTGCCCCACTTCTGACTAGCTCATCAGCATTCTTATTTCCTGGGACTCCAACATGAACAGGTATCCACTGGAGCACCAACTTCAGCTTCATAAGAGTTGATCAATTAATTTGTAGATGCTATTAACATCTGGAGAGTTTTTGCTTTCCAAGGTTTGAAGTGCCAATTTTGAGTCAGAGAATATAATGATTTCCTCAAGTGAGATGACACTGGTTTCCAGTCTGAAAATATAATGATTTCCTCAAGTTGGATGACACTGATTTCCAGACTGAGAATATAATGATTTCCTCAAGTTGGATGACACTGGTTTCCAGTCTGAGAATATAATGATTTCCTCAAGTTGGATGACACTGGTTTCCAGTCTGAGAATATAATGATTTCCTCAAGTTGGATGACACTGGTTTCCAGTCTGAGAATATAATGATTTCCTCAAGTTGGATGACACTGGTTTCCAGTCTGAGAATATAATGATTTCCTCAAGTTGGATGACACTGGTTTCCAGTCTGAGAATATAATGATTTCCTCAAGTTGGATGACACTGGTTTCCAGTCTGAGAATATAATGATTTCCTCAAGTTGGATGACACTGGTTTCCAGTCTGAGAATATAATGATTTCCTCAAGTTGGATGACACTGGTTTCCAGTCTGAGAATATAATGATTTCCTCAAGTTGGATGACACTGATTTCCAGTCTGAGAATATAATGATTTACTCAAGTTGGATGACACTGGTTTCCAGTCTGAGAATATAATGATTTACTGAAGTGGGATGATACTGGTTTCCAGTCTGAGAATATAATGATTTCCTCAAGTTGGATGACACTGGTTTCCAGTCTGAGAATATAATGATTTCCTGAAGTGGGATGACACTGGTTTCCAGTCTGAGAATATAATGATTTCCTCAAGTGGAATGACACTGGTTTCAAAAAATGAGAGATCTGGCAAAAAGCTGCTTCTATAGTTGTTATTTTCTGCATCACAGCTGACACAGGTATTTCTGCAATTCCATAGATCCAGAGGTAGTCTTCTTGGTGTAGATTATGATATTTAATCAAAATACAATCCTAATATACGAAATAGAAATCAAACAAAAATTCTCAACTAAGCCATCACATTATTTTGCACATACCTCTGTCTTTCCTCAACAATAAAAAAATAAAACAAAGCAGATATTTTTCCCTCCAAATCTGATATATAATTGTCCCCAATGAATGAGATATATTTACAGAACAGTAGCATCTACACATATGTCCACATTGGTGTCCTCAGTTGTATATACCTTTGTTTCTGATTATTTCTTCTTGCTTGGTCAGCTGCTTGTTATATTCCCAATGGCTACTTAGAATAAGTGAGGCCCCAGTAAACCTGCAAGGTAAAGATATTAAGAATGTGAAATTATTTTACTCAATGAACATAAAATGTGTGTATTACATACATTTAACTTATTATCCTTTTTAGATTTAAGTTAGTTAAATTTGTATTTCAGTAGATGTTCAATATAGTAAATGGGATGGCTAATATGTCAACTTTTTATGAAAATTTGTGCCATTTTTTTTTTAAATACTCAAAAAACACAAATCATTACATGTAGATTACTGGAAACCTGGCTAGCCTCTGTACTGGGCTCATTGTCTGTAGACTAATGTTAAATATAGTCTTCATCTTTTGATTTTGACACCTTAACACCATCGTCTAAATTTGCAAAAATCATTCTATCGTATATATATTTACATATTCTCTTAAAATTTGTTGTGCATCTTTCTTACTGTCTATGTTTCCTATTCAATATCTTTTCAGTTTTCTTGATCCCATTACTCCTCCTTCCTTATAGTAATTCTCTCTTCTGTTATTATGTGAATCCTGTGTTCTTAACTCTCTATCTGTCTTTCACCAATCATGTCTAGTTTTCTTATTAAAAAATGTACTAGATGCTTACAAAACAACAAATGCCAGACCAGCTAGAACTCTCTTCTTTGTGAACACTTCAATCATCATATCAATGTTTTTGTTAGTTCCTGGAAAAAAAAATGAAATAAATGTAATTATTTTAACTAAACATCCGAGTGGTCTGCTGGGGTCTTTGTGTATGACAAGGACAAGAATAGCACCACAGAGAACATATCGTAAGAGCGACTGTGTCACATGGCATAACCCTGACCATGGTTAGGTGGTTTGTTCAGATAGAACAGCATAGATGGCGCCTAACAGACTGCGCATCTACTTTGCTCCAGTGTTGAGTCTTTTATGATGGATTTGCACATTGGTTAACCACCCTCACCGGCACTTGTCCCAGCGCAGTAATAAGCTGTTCGAGCCTAACCCGCTAAGCAGGAAATCCTCCTCCGGCTACATCCAAATCATACCAGAGCTGGGACCTGCACAGTGGCATTTGCCCCTGTAGAAGTACAGGTCGACTAAGAACTAAACGTCCTTATACTGGTTTAGAAGACTCTACAAAGTCTGTACACAACCAATTTTTTGGAGGGGTTTAACCAATGTGTGAGTCCATCTTAATATACTCAAACACAAGAGTTAAGTAGACCTGCAGTCAGTTAGGCGCCATCTATAGCTGCTCTTAACAAACCACCTGGGGAAAGGTACAAATAACTTGGGTAGATTTTTCACTTGAATTTTGCCCAGGCAGTGGTTGTTTAGCATACTCTTTTCATTTCCAACTGCCAAGGAATTTGTAATGTGCTCAATGCTGAACACAGGATATCACTACCCGGATATCAGGGGAATTATTACCAGAAGATCCAAGTGAAAAGAAATCCAGCAACCTATGGCACCCGAGGCGAACACCTTACCTCAGGACCACTGGCCACTTTTAGAGGTCTCTTTCTCTAAACAAAACAATGAGTAAAATTTGTTTAATTTTACAAAAAGTCATCACTTCTCTTCGACCACTTTTATCTTATGCAGTAAAGACTTTTTGTTTATGTTCTCAGTTTACTCTCATCAATTTTTGTGTGTGTACCAAAACTTGTAGGATAAGTATGCATATTTTACTAACAGTTGTCTGGTACTCTTCAGTGTTTTCCTTACATATATTTACATTTTTGTTTTCCATTGGCACCGTATGATCTTCACGGTTGACCTCAGCAATGGGAATAAACACTGCTATGATAGGTATGGATACTGTATTTATTTTCAAATGATATATATTAGATGGCTATGCAATAACAAATGATATTTTTGTATGGGGGGATTACATGAACTTCTTATTTAACAATACCAAAATCGGATGTGATGTACAAGAGAAATCAAACTGAAATTCCCAACTGAGCCATCACATTATTTTGTATATATGTGTCTTTCCTCAACAATAAAAAATATGTGATGTACAAACTGCGGCAAAAGAAGATTTCTTGTTTAGGTTTTTTAATTGGTGGATTGGGTCAAATCTGTTATCTAATTAATTCTTTCCCTCTGATTGTGTTCAAGGGTTTTAGTCTCATAGTATAGCATTGTATAAATGGGTTGCTCCATTTTTCCCCAGCCATCAGACAAGATGTCCATTCTCTCATTCCTTGTGATTCCACAGTGGGAATGAAGACATTCCAGAGCAACATATTGTTTACCTGTGATCTAACCACATGTAGCATGTGTTCATTTATGTTTTTCTTAATTAACTGACTGCAGTAGTGATCTACAGTCAGTAAATTACGACAGCAGTGATCTACAGTCAGTAAATTACGACAGTAGTGATCTACAGTCAGTAAATTACGACAGTAGTGATCTACAGTCAGTAAATTACGACAGTAGTGATCTACAGTAAGTAAATTACGACAGTAGTGATCTACAGTAAGTAAATTATGACAGTAGTGATCTGCAGTGAATAAATATCTTTTCTGGAAGTCCACTTTTATAAAAATTTTAAGTGGCAGGAGAAGCGACATTGATTCTGCTCTGAAGTTGGTAGAGATTTTCTCAGTTTGGAAGATTTTGTAGGTTATTCTATAATTGTTGTATCTTGCTAAGATGCCTCACCTCCAGTTTTACTGATCCATCATCTGTGTTAACGTGTGCCAATGTCATTGAGTTGTACTGTCTTAAATCATCTCCTGAACCAAAGCTATTAGTTGGGGGATAATATGTTGGTCTTTCTTTTCCATTCCTAAAAGCTCTGTAATGATAGAGTTATTCTCATGGCTCTACTGTTGTGTTACCCCCAAGTCATTAAAAGCAACCCTCAGCTTTGTTTGAGACTCCTACTTTAGTGTCTATTATGCTTTTCCTGTCTCTTTTTCAATATGCAATCTATGTTACATCATCTATACCAATTGTTGATATGACTTTTATTGTGTTCGAAGGTATTTATTAAAGATCACTAAATGTTTCTAAGCAGTATTCATGTGATCATCTTTTTTTCCCTCTATCCCTCCTTTAAAATTGTCCATTATGATCAGATTGTCCTTCCTGTTAATTATTAATAATGTTTGAAGGACATTCTTCTTTGCCAATGACACTGAAAATTATGTTGTGACAAAGTTTGCAGCAAGGTTGTGATAGCACCTTACTGTCTGATACATCTGGTTTCAGTTTGCTTTTTTGTGAACTAGGTTTTCCTTCCCACTGTAATTCCTATTCTCTTAGCCAGACTGCACAATGTAACCTTTTTCCAGGCTCACCATTTGGAGTCGGAATAAGGTCTTTGTAAGCTCTGGTTCGCTGACACTCATGCATACAGCCAGTTATATGTCTCTGGCTGCTGTCATGTCCTTTAATGAAAACATTCAAAGAATTATATTTCAATATAGTATTGTCATTGTTGTTGAATGCCCCCAATGAGTAAATTTATTCTTTTGTGCACCCTGAAAAATACATTAAGTGGCGAGTTGCAGTAGCTTTCCTCACATCCCAATCAAAGGTTGACCGGAGTTCTCCAGGCTGTTGTGTTTTGCTTGGATTCATCTGTGTGACACTCAGTAGTACCCGGTGGTGGTGGGGGGGTGTGTGGGGGGGGGGGGGGTCGCTTTCCACATCATTAACCAAACTGCCATGAAAAACACGCACGCCCCCCCCCCCCCCCCCCAACAACTGCCTGGTGGTTGGATGTGGTATATCGGATCATCGTTCAGCAGATGAGTAACACACAGTAATCATAGTAATGTATTTATAGTAAATAATATTATTATTAATTATATCATGATTAGATCGCATTTACTGATTTATATACTTCGTATTTTTACTATTTACTTATTTTCGGTACTAAGACAAGTACTCATTAATATTAATTATTATTATATTAATTTATATAGTAGTATACTATTACTATTTTAGTAGAGTAGTATAAAGTATTAGTAAATATGACTACTAAGCAATAGTAATAGTTAGTAATTGACTACTATTACTAAACAATAAAAATATGACTATCATGAGTTACCTTTGCCTTTGGCTTTATTTTATAAAACTGATAATCAGTTTGTGTCCTGTTGCCAGATCTCCTCTGATCTACAGCCTTTGGTTTCAAAACTGTACTAAATTACCTGTTTAAAATATTACGACCCTAACGGACCAACCGTATCACATTACTTCGAAGTGCATGACATGTACAGTTCAATATAAACCAAATACAATACTTACAAACTTCCGCGACTTTCCGGCGACGTCACGTCCGTCTGGTTGTAAACAAACGACCAGGATTTTAAGTGAAGTCAAGCCAAGTCAACACCATTATTTATTCACTATGATCAACATCAAATGTCCTGCCGAATGGCTTTGACGATCATATCTTAACTTCATTCATACTGGTTTAGAATGATCTGGAGAGTCTGTATGAAACCAGTTTATTCCATTCCACTGATACTAACAATAAATGTACGCGTCAAATCTATTGTTTGATGTTAATGCATTCAAGAATAGACTGGATGATCACAGTCATTTTTAAAGGGAAATAAACTGGTTGTGTACAGACTCTGTAGAGTCTTCTAAGCCAGTATAATGAAGTTAAGAAACAACTGATGCTGCCTCTACCACATGTGGCCATGACAATGTATTTCATTCCAAGCATTCACCACTCTTTGACTAAACAAATATTTCTTAATATCTAATCTGGACATGTCTTTAAACAATTTGAAGCTGTGCTATCTTGTTCTTGTCGCTGGTTGTAATTTGAAAAATTTGGAATAGCCTATTTTATCCTTTCCGTTTATTAATTTATAAACATATTAAGTAACTTCTTCTAAGTCATTCCTTATTACTATCATGCTGGAATCCCACAACCAGTTTTTTAGCTCTTCTTTGTATCCTTTCTAGCATGTTTTTATCAACATTACGATAAGGACTCCACACCTGAACACATCATACTCCTATTTAGGTCTCACCAATGATTTATATAGTTTGACTATCTTACAATTATGTGTACTGTTTCTTTTTATCATATCTAGCATTGCATTAGCCTTTTTCACTGCCACCTGGACTTGCTCCCGTACCTTACCTGTACGATCGATTATAACACCTTGGTCACTTACCTTTTCAATCTTTTAAATATTGTTCTCTCTCATCATGTAAATATATTCTTATTGCATCTTTCCATGTGGATGACTGTACATGTGCATTAAACTCCATCTGCCAGCTCTCAGACCATTTTTAAATCTTATTTAAATCCAATCTCAATATATCCACCTCTGCCTCAGATGAAACTCTGCCACATAGTTTTGTGTCATCCGTGAATTTTGCAACCATGGACCTGATATCATTGTCCAAATAATGTATATATATATCAAGAACAAAATTGGTCACAATACCGATCCCTGAGATACTCCACTTCTCCACTTATTACATCAAACCAATCAGAGTACTCCTTATTTATGCTAACTATATGCCATTAACCAATTTTTATTCAATTTGCAACTCTGCCCCCTATACCATGTGATTGCAATTCTTTCAAAGGCCTTTGCAAAATCCAGATAAATAATATCCACCAGTTTAACATTTTGGTACCCACCTCCATGAATTCTAAGATTTGTTGTTGTTGAAATAATTTCCACAATAGGTATATTTGCCTTTTTGCGCGCCCTGAAAAGGATGTTTAGAAGCGATTTGTTGTAGCTTTCCTTACATCCCGAGCGTGCTGATGACAGTGGACCAGGGTCCTCCAGGCGGTTGTGCTATGCTTGACTTCATCTGTGTGCCGCTACTACTACAGGGATCACATCGATCCTTCACCTCGTTAGCCAGGTTGCCATGATGACAGGTTGTTTCCAGGGAGGGCTACTAGGAAGCCTAATAAGACTTTTTCTAAGAGTTCTGTGTGTGGTAGAGTCTGAAACAATTTTTAGTATGCATGTAGGGACTCTTGGGGCAACCAATGCAGTAAAAGTTTGTCTGTGTTCTTTCTGCAGGAGTTGAACACACAACAGTTCTTATCTTTGTCAGTGTGTTCCACAAGATGTGTAGCACCTTCCATTCTTACCAGTTTATTTCCTTTGTTGCTCTTTCTCCCCTGCTTTTTCATTGCAGAGGATACTATCTCAAGAGGGATTATGGAGGCCGACATAATTAAAAGTTGGTGAATCAATTTGTCCTGGAATTGTTTTAATGAATGTGGTTTATTACCAGGATGGCTAAACATGTATATTATTTTGGCATTTACCTGTGAAACCTCTAGGAGAAAGTGAAAAATTTTCTTCCACCATTTTCTGGTCTTTCTTTAAAATTGCCATAATATGACACCCTTTGGTCAATATGATCGCAACCATTCATGCAAAAATTGTAGCGGTGAACTGGTGCTAGCTTCTCGACTAGTTGTAACTTCTACCATCTCAACAGAAATGTCAATAGGAACCACAATACATGGCTTCTTTGCCTTTTTGTCACGCCAAGCAACAGTTATCTGTGATCCATCCCCATTTGTGTACCACTTGGCTTCTGTGTGTTTTAGTGAGATGGTTTTCAGTTGGACATTTTTTGTTTCTGTTGACTGTGCTAGTGTAGTGGATCCCCATATTCAACAGATAAGTAATAAGTATTGTCTACTACCTGTCTGCAAATACATGATGGCCCTTGCCAATTCCTTATAGCAGGAAACCAAAACTTTTACAGCCTGACTTGTCGACGAGTCGTTGGAAGGCGTATATATATATGAGGTATTTTTTCCAAAGTATGTCAATATAGAGTAGACTTACCAGGTAGAGGAATCACACAATCCAGATGTTTTTATGTGATACTTTAATGGCTTAGATGCACTGTATTGCTTGTGTTTCCAGTTGCCATTGTAGCCTATAACCATTTCATCTATAGCTATATTTTGAAAAGGATCAAATGCATTCTGGAATAACATGTTTGAATGTGTTTTGGTAAGGGTCATTTCCTGTAGTACTTAAAAAATTAGGATCACATTTTAATGTGATTAGTCTTTTTTTACATTCACTTCTAACTATACCATATATGACATGGCTCCTGGTCTTATTTGATAAACCTACGATCCGCTGTGAGCGGTGAATGTGTTAACAAAGGTCCAGATTACATATTAGGAAATATTTTTTAGCCAGAGAGTGGTGAATGCTTCAAAATGCAGTGCAACAGGAAATAGTGGGAGCATGGTCAGTTAATGCATTCAAAAATAGATTGTATGCACATAGTTATTTTTAGATCGTGGAGTAGAGGAAACTATTGTATGTAGAGGCTTCTAAACAGGTATAATGAAATTGAGATGAAGAAACCATCCCAAACTCCTAATAGGGTGAACATTTTAAAAAAATAAACAAATTCAAAGCTCAGTGTTACAGGCATGTTTAATCTTGACAAACATAGCAGGTGTACTAGTTAATTAGTACAGAAAATTCAAACAGGCATATCATAAAACTTATAACAAAATACCATTGTGAACTCTGACTTACTAACACATGTAAATGATTTACAGGTGGCTGAAAGTTCACAGTAAGATTACAGTACAGCAACAACAGAGCTGTAATGCAATACATAAGCATTAGGAGAAATGACGTGAATGAGCAAAACATTTTAAACATCTACTGAACTATGATTGGTGGAGGTGGAGATCAGGGCAAGTCTGATGGAGATCAAGAAAATAGGCGATCTGTACACAATATTGTAGGCTTATATTCCTGGAGGAGCCAGCAGAATTACGTTAAGTTGATAAACTGTGATTAAGAGTTAAGGACTAGAGGAATAAGAGCATTATATTATTAGGGCAGTAACACACTAATTACAATCGTCATCTCTTATGAGGGTAAACAGAATAGAAAGAATAAACTTATGGACATTAAGAATTCTTCAAAACATGCTTATGTTAAAAATAGTCTCAACTCTCATGAGAATTAGCACTCTAGCATAATAAGACAACAACATTATTCCTTTCCAGTCCAACTAAATCAAAATGACTGCCTGCTAAACGTCAATTTTTAAATTTTGCTTGATTCGACGAACTCCAATACATGTGTTATGTTCTTTCATATAATTTGTGGAATTTCAGGTTTTGAAGTAACGTACAAGATGGCCGACGATTCACATATGTCATTTAGTGTAGAGTTATTTCTGATAGGTAGACATTTAAGAATGTGGCGAAGTTCCCCATATTTCATGATAAAATGTAATCTCACACACTTCTTAATTTTCATTTACTTACTTAGTCGCTCCTCTTCTACCGTGAGGTGTAGAGGTCTTAATTTTCATAATATACTAAATGTAACTACACGACTCACAACTTTCACAATAAACTAATATTCATGTCCCACTTTGTTTCAGCTTCCAATAATATCACCTTTTTCCCAGCACACACAAGAAACAATCAAATGTAATCAAACAAATAAACTTTCCATGATATTAAAGACAAAATATCAAGTCTGCAGCTGACTTTCTATTCACTATCCATTATCTTGTATCTGTTATACTCAGTTCCTAAGCTTTCAATAAGCTTCCCTTCCTGTGACATGTCCAGGTGAAAAGAAATCAAGTTAACAAGAGTACAGATACTAAAGATGCAGCACAGTAAGTAATGAGCTGACAGCAACCCATAGCTGCCTGCCTGCATAGTGGTCAGTGAACCCCAGACTATTGTGCCTCCAAGCAGAGGTCCTGGAAACTGGCTGCTGTACTAGTGTGGTCTGACCAACAGAAAAGAGATTGTAGTGGGAAGGCAAACCTGGTACCCCAGAAACAGGATGTGCCGGGGCCAAAAGGCAGATATCGCAGCCTTTATAAAATTATCACACACTGTCACGATGACCTTTTCAGGACGAACACCAAAGGACAAGACTATAAATTCGAGACAGTTTTTTTTTTTTTACATATGTTTTGTTCTACAAAGGTGACCTCATAATTTTAACTGGCCATCTTAGTCATCCATAGAATCTTTCATCATTGCCATCTAGTGGATATTTTATAAAGTCTGGCTTGAAGGAACAGTATAGTACTTTTATGACATGCTTTCACACACACACACAAAGATTGATTGTATAGTATGTTTTGCTTGTAACAGCTTGAAGGAACAGTGTAGTACTTTTATGACATGCTTTCACACACACACACACTAGATTGATTGTATAGTATGTTTTGCTTGTAACAATGTCATACAAGCAATTTTTTTGAATTTCATCCAAGCTGCCTAGTCAAACAATTAAGGATAGCAACAAACTCCCTCTACTTTACCCAATATGCGGCCATCATTCATACAGTGGGTTCAGCTCTGGTTCATGATTTCCATTTCAGGACCAAGGTTGTAGCAGTTTAAATGTAGCCTAAAAGAATTCTCATTAAAACCACACAGAACAATATATGGATTCAAAAAGTTTCTTGACCCTTTACAGTCTAAATCACTCAGTCACCCACCATCATAGTACTACTTACAGACCAAATTGTTCACCATAGCCTGCCAATCTCTGAGTTACATAGCAACGAAGTTTAATTTTTTAAGAGACCTCATTCCTATAAAAACTTCCAATGCATAACCCGTTGTAGGTTAATGAACGCTTTTGAAAATCCTGTCATATTTTTGGAGAATTTTAAAAGCTATGATTTTCCAAGTAATGGTACTATTGATCCACAAGAGATGACTCAAACCATTGATCATATATCTAAATTATACGTGTGTATTGAATGCAAGCACAATTTAGGTTCTGACAGTGGAAAAGGGAAAGTAGTAATGCCAATGATGGGAAAACAAAACAATTTGAACAGATGCAAGAGAAATTAATTTAAATCAAGCGGTAAATGGTTTCCTTCTCTGTAATAACATTCTATGCATTACACTAATATGCATTTTTATTAATAATTCATGTGATTGATAATTTAATTTTGTGTCTTTAAATCTATTAATCATAAATCTAGAACAATTAGTTTAAATTTATTTTATATTTTATAAATCTATTTGACTAAGGAATTGTTCTAGCCTTGAACTGTAAACACAAAAACTAGTAAATTAGGTCAGACAGTATTTAGTTAATATCTTGTACTAGATTTAGAAAAGTAAACGGCAATCACTCTAGGCCATCAATAATGAGTATCTACATGCTGTCTGTGGGCATAAACATATTCCCCTGTCACTGACAGGAAACTATGGCAGACAGATTTCAAAAGATGATGCAACACAAATACAGCAGTAGTCCTATTCCATTTCCAGCAACTTGTTTTGATAAAGACTAAGGTTTAGCCAGTTACCATCATTCTGGGAACAATGCTCATGGCCATCAACTCCTGGAAAAGCAGCTTGCAAGCATATGGAATGCGGATCTGAGAAATCTGAAAATAAAAAATATAACCACTTGGATAAACAAAAATGCAACACAAAGTATTTATAGCACTGAAGTTATATTACTGTTTTCTTATTTTAAAAAAAATAAGTTTTGCTTTTCAAAATGGTGGTATTCTTAACCAATTACGGTCCAACTACCCCGATCTACCCCACTAGATAGTGGCTTCTCTCACCGTTACATGGCAACGTAATCTCATAACATGCGAGATCTGAACTATGACATACTTCCGTTATATAGTCGAGGGTACCTATTATCGTAAACCGTTTGAAAATCGGTCAATATTTCTAATTTCTGTGATTTTGGTAAAACTACGATGTTTGATGCGATGGAATCTTTCCTGCAGTCGCCGAGAGATGACAATGCCCTTGATGGGTGTTCTGACGATTCGGCTGAATTCGATGTGGAAATTGAATGCAGAGATTTAGAAGAAACTAGGCTTAGACAACGAGTTTACCGGAATTAACAGCAAACTTTACTAGTGCTGGGCCTAGAAGTGTTGATGACAGATAAGTCTGGTCATCACAGCATACTGCTGTCGGAATTTCAGACTTTGTGGAATATTCTGGGCCTAAACACAATTTAAATGCTGATGCTGCCCCATACGACTACTTCAGTTTATTTATAAATGAACAGTTTTACGAGAATTGTGCACAGAGCAAACTAATTTATTTACTGAGCAGAGACAACGAATAGTTGGTGGAGTCCATGCTCAACAGAAGAAATAATTTTCTAAATTCTGTAATTTTATTTTTACACATGGATGCTGTACTTTATACATAATTCTTCTTCTTCTTCGTACGCAGTCAGACATCAACCATACATAATTCAATTATGTATGTTTAATATTAAACATCATCCTTTTAGCAGTAGCATATGAATTTTTTTACTGAAGTCAGTATGTAAAAATACAGAGTTATTCCCATATACTGGACTTTCGGGTACAAATTGTGAAAATAAGGCTGGGCTGTAAAGGGTTTACCTAAGTCTCTCTCTCTTTTCTTTTATGTCTGTTTTCAAACTGATATTATCAATATTAAAATAATGTGTCTCTTTCATCTGCTAGAAATTTGTTCGAGCAATTTTTGCATCTTAGTATAGATAATGATACCCATGAAAGCCCATCAATAAGCCTCACTCTAATGTTGGCATTGGCCATCCCCTTTTACCGTTACCTTATCTGACCCCTATGTCACATTTTACAGGAGGTTTCAGATGTTTCAGAGGACATTAAAAACATTCTTAAACATACACTTACCTGAGTTTTGTTCTTGCAAGCCCTGCACTCAAATGTCTGACTGCGGAGGTTGGCAATAGCGATCAGACCACACAGGTTACACACGTGGACTCTGTATGGATCAGATGCTTCAAAGAGACGTTCACGCAAGAATTGAGCAGCACCGTGGGCAATTTGACAATCTCTCTCCATCTCACCAAAACGAAGACCACCATCACTGTAGATAAAAAAAAACTTTGCATTAGTAACATGTCGCCCAATTGTTACCAAGGCTAAAAGGGAAGGAAAGAATAGCAACATCCCAAGCATGTTGTAAGAAGTGACTAAGGAGGATTGGGCATGGGGCTGTTTACTCCATCCTATAAGAATGTTCGGCCACAAAAACTTTCAACATATAGGCAAATCAATATTTGATGATTTAGCTTGTATTTTGTTGATGACCTGAGCTCCACGTGGAGATAAAAAGTTTGATTGATTGGTAACAGGAGTAGGATGTACTTTGTATTAGAAGAGATATTGTATATGTCCATACTTTGTATTAGAAGAGATATTGTAGATGTACATATGTTGTATTAGAAGAGATATTGTAGATGTACATATGTTGTATTAGAAGAGATATTGTATATGTTCATACTTTGTATTAGAAGAGATATTGTATATGTACATATGTTGTACTAGAAGAGATATTGTAGATATACATACTTTGTATTATGAGGGGCGCCCCAAAAGTAATGCCTCCTATTTTATTCCATGAAAACCATAACAGATAAAAAGAGCACAATAACACCATTTGATAGAGCAATGTCTTGCCTTCAAAAAACTATTTTTCAACAGTCACCACCCTTGGTTATACATTTTCCCCAATGATGAACAAGAGTATACATGTCGCGCTCGTAAAAATCTGCACCAGCTGAAGCGACCCACTGTTTCACAGCTGCTATGACGGCGGCATTGCTAGGAAAATGTTGCCCATGCAGTTCATCTTTCATTGATCTGAACAGATGGACGTCAGAATGTGCTAAATACACAGTATATGGTGAGTGTGGTAGGACAGTCCAGCCAAGAATGACAATGTGCTCAACAGTTTGCATGAGGTTCGGGATTTCATCCTACTATATTTTTACATGAAACAACATTTGTCAAGACATTTATCGTCTCCATTTTTAAAATTGAAAATATTGAAAATTTAACTGTTGTTTTAATTTATTCCAATATAGTTGTTAATTTTATTTATTTATTTATACTTTTATGTATGTTGCAGCCCTTTTGGCTTTGAAATAACTTCATAAATCTTTGTGAAATATTTAATCTTATCCTTAATACAAAGATCTTTCAGTCTGTGAAGTACCCTAATCTCAAACAATAACTAAGTCAGATAACTGATGTTAAAATTAATACACCACTGACGGTTCTTAAAGTAAATATAATTCTTCTTCTTCTAAGTTTAGCCTGAAAAGGACGTTTATTAAGCTGGGTCGTAGTTTACAGCAAAACTTTTTATATCTACGTCTTTCAGTCCGACATCCAATTTCAGCACTACAATTTTTGGAACCTCTTCGGTGACTATTTTCCTAGCCAGACTGCACAGATGCTGCCTGTTTCCAGGCCCTCCACGTGGAGACATAATAGGGTCTTGGTCAGCTAAGAGTTGATGATCATGACACGCAAACAACCAACTTTCTGTCACTGCTATGTCTTTGGTCCCAAAGGTAATTCCATAGCAAACACTCCATCAGAGATGAAATGTTGGATGCTATATCTTATCTTTCTCTTATGTGAAGTGACGGTTGCCTTCCCCAAGTTAAGTTCTATGCTCATTTATAGCTATAAAACTTAAGTGTGTCAAGACAGGGATCAACATGTCCCTTAGCAATGAAACATGCATTCTAACCAGTCTATCTCACAAGATAATAAGTGACCGAAAAGATCAATGTGTTACCGAGATCTGCCCTCCATAGGTTGTCTGTTGAGAATCTGAACAGGACCTCGAGCCCTGGAGTGAATCTTGTCGTCCACCATGTGTTTCAAGCGCTGATAGTAGGTTGGACCAAGAAACACTTGTGCATTTAACTTGCGTCCAGTGAAACCATTGTATAACACCTGGAGGAAAATATCAGTCAGCAATGAGATTTGTCTGTCCTTATTTTAATCACACACAACACATACTGACCTCTCACAAACACTGATTTGTGCAACAAAATTTAATAGGTATTATTTCTATTAAAATTCTACAAATAAAGTTATTTTCAGAAGGGGCTTGTGTGTAACAAATGAGAATAGAGCCACTGTCACACCGAGAGAATGTTGTAAGAGACAACTAAGAGTGCAGAGTCAACCCTCTAGGGGTGATTGATGTCGAATGTCCACAATGAGTAAGTGTACACTTTTGTGAGCCCTGAAAAGGGCAATAAATGGCAGGTTGCAGCAACTTTCCTCACATCCTGAGCATGCTGATGTAAGTGGACTGGGGTCCTTCAGGCTGTTTTGTTATGCTTGGCTTCATCTCCATGTCACTCACTACTGTGGGGGATCACATCGATTCCCTAGTTTGCCATGAAAGGTCCGTTCCCAGGGATCACTATAAGGAAGTCAAGGTGGGGTCATGGCCAGTATATTTTGCCTGATCCTGACTAACATGTCTGACTAGACGGTAGTCTCCTCTCCCCAACCCTCTGGGGTAGAACACTTGCAAACTTTCCCCATCATCCGTGCAGGTAAAAACCCCTCGGGGTTTGAAAGAAAGCTCTAAAAAAATGTCACTCTCCAAAAAAGCTACATGGAATAAAATAATAAATAACTTGTTTTCACAGAGATAAGAAGAAGAAAGTATAAATATACAATAAGAATTAATGAACTTTTCCTATACCTTCAATGTTCTAATCATCTCTTTTTAATTCCACTGGATCATAGATGAAAATGCAAAGTATAAATATACGAGAGCAAGTCAGCAAATGTCTATAAAAAAAAAGCCTAAATGAGATACAACCGTGACAACCATCTATCATTGCATTTATAGTGTCCCTTATCTCTCAAGATAACTTCCACCAACATTGATACATTTATCCCATCTCTTTATAAGTGCACAACAACCATCAGCATAGAAGTCTTTTTTCTGCTGTCTCAGCCAAATTTGCACTTCACAATCAACCTCTTCAGCATTCGAAATGTCTCCCACCAAAGTGGGATCGTGCATTATGCTGTAGGCTAAACTACCCAAACACCCTATTGCAGTTACTACACTGCCTATCGATACTCGCTTGAAATCATCTCACCCACCCACTGCATAGATGCAGAGGGTCACTGTAGTCAAGAGGTTAAGGAACTCGCCTCTCACAGTTCACAGTGATGAACAGAAACGGTGGACGATCAAATCTCGCAAGTTTCAAGCGACCCCTGGGTCTCACGAAAGGTAAGACCAGAGTGCCTGCATACAAAGTTACCTCCAGTCGTCTCGACCAATAGTCTTGCCACTGATCCAAGGTAACTCGGGATAAGAGTGAGATTGATGACCAGCGCATATTCTTCCTCACTATAATCTAAATACAGCGCACATCACATTATTAAGACAAAACCTTCTGATGTGGCCATCATCGCTTCGCGGTGGGCAATAACTGTTTTTAAAATCTGAACAGGACAACCAGGGCAGGCTTCATCAGCAATTTTTTTAGTGAGAAAATTTATTGACCCAGTTATCCACCGCTTTATCTTCTTCGTATGCTGTCAGACGTCGACTTGAATTTGTTCAAATAAAGCAGCGGTCATCCTTAGGCTATCAACACTGCCATAGAGCTTATATAGTGTTGGCACTAGTGATGGCCACATATGCTTTCTCTGGTCCTTGTATGTTGAGCAATGTTGCAGCACATGTTCGGGGTTATTTTTCCAGCACCAACCTATCTTCAGTTTGTTGAATAGATGGTACATCAGTCTGTTGTGGCCTGTGCAGAGTCTGAAGACCACCACCTGCTTTATGCAACAAACACTTCTCACTGTAAACAGGAAGCATTTCCTTATGAAAATCCTTTGCAGAAAGTTATTTTGCACACAAAAATGCACAACAGGACGCTGTTCTTAGTTTGTACACTCTGAGCATGACCGCCATTTTTTAATTGATCTGCGCATGTACATGTGACATCCAGTGTCTGCTACCTACAGTAATCACAAAGCTGGATGTTGTTGCCACCTAATGACATCTTTAGAAACAACCAACTATATTTTTCAGCTATTCGTTATCAATTTATGACCTACTTACTAACATACTCTCATACTTGAACTTTTCCTGTATCTTCAATATAATAATCATGCCTGCCTCATTTCTTGTGAGACTTAAGGTTACATTTCATCTTTTGTAATTATGGTGCTAAGAATAAATTGTACAAGAAAATTAACCTCATTGCCACGAAGATTGTATCCGTATCTCTGTAACAGCTTGGAAATTTTCTGCACGTTAACTGTGTCATTAAATGGAGTGGCATCACCAATCTCTCCTTTATTGGCTGCAACTTTACCCTGCAGACACTCAATCAAGTGACCAATGGTCATACGAGACGGAATGGCGTGTGGGTTAATGATGATGTCAGGGGTGATACCCTCACATGTGAACGGCATATCCTGGAACAGAAAACGAGTTATGATTACAGTAAATTTGTGTGTGAGTGAAGTGTAATCTCTTAATGTAAAATGTGTAAGTGTTACATCTATTATTCTCTGTTTTTGATTTATATTTTACATCTCTTCAATACTCTTATTGGAATAATTTGCTGTGCATTCATCAAGTAACTTTTACACACATTTTCTTTGTCTCTTCATCATTCCACTATTCCTTTCACACAATCTAACCTCTCCAGTCTTAATGTTATTCTCTTTTTTAACTTCCTTATGATATATGTAAGAAAATAATGTGTACAATTCTTTCTTCCTTCTTGTTCGCCATTGAAAATATTATTGATGGGTTTAATCTATGATATGCATTAGTGCATGTTATGAACACTAATTTGAATTTAATTTGTTAATGTTACTTCAGTACTGTAATATATATAAATTATTTTTCACAAGAGTAAATTCAATGAGATGATCAACAATTACCTCCTGTTTGTAAGTGATTCCACATGTTCCTTTCTGACCGTGGCGACTGGCAAATTTGTCACCAATCTGAGGTGTTTTCACAGTTCGTACACGAATCTTGCAGAATTTGTAGCCTTCGTTGTTGATGGTGACCATTACCTATCAGGGCAAGGGAAAATGTTAAAGAATATTTCAGCAGATTCAGATAGGCATATCAGCTAGATAAGTAAACAAAGCATACCATATTCAGTGAACTATTGAACAAAAATCTTATCGGGCAATACATAAGCTTGGTATCTTCATTTTAATATAATGCTATAAAGCTATAATAGAACATTTCAAATGCAGAATCGCAAGCTTAACATGGCAAAATTAACAGGCATTTCAACTTGTAACTGTACTTGTTAGCAAGAAATGAAAACGACACATGTACACAAAACAGTGAAAGAAGCTAAGCGTATCAAATTGGTTTATTTAATTCTTCTTCTTTGATGTTTGTCCTGAAAAGAACGCTGTGTTGTACTTTATATCTGCACATCCGGTTTCAGCAATGTATTTTTGGGGTCTGTGATCTCTAGTCTCTTAGCCAGATGATATACTACACTAGTGCAGCTCGTTTCCAGAGCCGCCACATAGAAGGGAAATAGAACAGGGTCGTGGTCAGCAGCCCTGATGTATGCAGCTAGCTATCAGTTCATTCACTGTGTTGCGTCTTCGGCCCTAGTTTTTTTCTTTCAATTTTATTTGAATAGCTCAAGTAGCTGAAGTTTCTTGTGAGCATCATTTTTCATGTGTCCAATCCTAAATAAGGACATGTACAAGTCAGGATGATAAATGCCAGTAACCGTTCTATATCAAACATGTATACACGGGTTAAGATGACGATATTGTTTTGAATGCCCACAATGAGTAGGTTACTCTTATGTGCGCCCTGAAAAGGGCATTAAGTCACGGGCAGTAGCTTTCCTCACATCTTGAGCGTGCTGATGAAGGTGGACCGGGGTCCTCCAAGCAGTTGTGCTATGCTAGGCTTCATCTGCGTGTCGCAGATACTCAATACTACGGAGATCATGTCGAACCTTGCCTTGTTAGCTAGACTGTTGTCCTTGACAACAGCTCGTTTCCAGGATGACCAACAAGGAGGTCAGGTGAGGGTCTTGGCCAGTATATTTCTTCTGACCATGGCTAACATTCTCTGATCAGTGTGTTTTGCCTGACCAGACGTTAGCCCCATCGTCCCGGTTAAGATAATAAACACCATTTACCGTGCTAACATAAAACTGCCTTTTATATTTAACGTTTTGCCAAAGACGGATGTGTAGGACCGAAAGGTGAAAATATCGCAGTAAAACCGTAAACTAGCGACGCAACGCAATCCGTTCTCCAGACTACATCCCGCTATGATAGCGGGAGATTAAGAATGAACGCAGAAAAAGAATATTTACTTACTTACTTAGTCGCTCCTCTTCTACCGTGAGGTGTAGAGGTTTGCCAAAGAGAATGCCACACTGTTCTATCAGCAGCCTTTTTCCTGGCCTCTTTCCAATCCAGCCCTCTATCACTTAGGGACTGTCGTATGTTGTCTTCCCAACGTACTTTGGGACGTCCTGGGGGTCTGTGGCCTTGACTTTTTTTCTCCCATGACCGCTTTGGTATCCGATCTTCTTCCATTCTACAGACATGGCCAAACCACTGTAGTTGGGACTGCTCCACTCGTGTCTGCAGGGGTTGAACTTCAAGATTGCTATGTTTTGTCTGGTTACGGATCTTGTCCCTTTTCGTCCCCTGAACCGCCTTTCTTAGGTACCTCATTTCTGAAGTTTGTAATTGCCTTTCTTGGGCTGTAGTCATTGCCCATGACTCACATCCATATGTCAGGACAGGCACATAGGTCGAGCGGTATACATCCATCTCTATTTTCCTGATTATTTCTCTTTTACTGAGGAAACCTCTGTTTATTGCATGGAAAAGTCTACCTGCTGCTGCCCTTCGTGCAGTTAGCTCCTCTTTGATAGAAGAATATTTAACGTTGCTTATATTATTGCCATCATTCATATTAATTCAAAATTAAAATATGTATGGCTTATTCCACCCTTGGGAGGCAGCATGGCCTAGGGGTGAAACTCAGTTTCACAATCCCAAAGCACCTGGTACGAATCCTGCCGTGCATAGTTTGGCAGACATATGGTTTTTATCTTGGTACGATCACTTCTCTATGTACGGAAAGCAATGGCAACCTACTGTACTGCACACTTGTCCAGAAACTTATGCAGACAAATAGGGAATAGGCTGGCAGTTATAAGAGTGATGTTCTGCAAAGGACAAGTCTTACCTAATTTATAATACATATGGATTTTAACCCCGTAGCTGCGGAGATCATCTTAATGTGCGATGGACAAAATGTTTTAAGTTCATTTTGCATTCGTCATCTAAGGAAGCGTCATCTCTTAATCCTGAATAATTGGTTATGTATGTTATCTTAAGGTGAACCAATTCCTGGCTGCCTATACTGGAAACTTAAATGATGTCATCTAGCTGCAGAAAATGGATTGTCAGATTGAAAGGCACAAATATTGCAGTCAGGTTGTAAACTAGCGATACAACGCATTCTGTTCTCTGGACTACATTCTGCTACTTGCAAAGGGCTTGGTAGCGGGAAATTGAAAAACTCAGAAAAAGATGTCATCTACACAAATATCCATGTTAATTGGTCACAATAGCTTGTTTGTCCTCAAAGCAGATGGGAGTGTTTTGTATAACTGTGCTAGCCCTCCAAAAAGAATGAAATGTAAATTACAATTGATAGACAACTTTTAGTAGATGTCCCTTTGACTCGTGGACACAGTACAGCACTTTGGTTCTGTCGATAGTGGGAACTCCGCTGTAGAGAAGCATATAACCCTCAAGATACAAGACCATCTGTCTTTTTTTTATTAGTTTCTGTGAGATCGAGGATTTCCAATTTGGATTTGTTCATTTCTTTCTTTCTTTTCTCCGTTTTTACTTCTAATATGCAATGTTTAAAAAAAAATAAGTCTGTAATTCGCATCAGTTCGCCATCTTTAAGGCCTGTCTGGTTTACTTCATTTGCTGACTTGTAATTGTAAGGTGATTGGCCTGTTGTGTCTTTGGATGAGGGTTCATGGCTGTTTATTTTATATAAACAGCTAAAGTCCAAATATACAGATTATTCAGCTATCCACCCAGCTGATGTGCCTAGCAGGAGGTTGACTGCTCCCCTAGGCGTATTAAAGTTAGCGGTAGACAAACTCCCTAAAATATGATAGGAATAAAACCGTATGAACTCTTTTTCTCCATGTTCAGTAGAAGATTATTTCATCTTTTGCACTGGAACAATCAGCATCAAAAATTTGGGTTTCAAATAAATTACAAATATCCTTTAAACTAGATGAACTGTAGCTGGGAGTGACCAAAAATGCCATGCTAAAGCCTGTTGTGTCGAACCAAAAGGCGCAGATATCGCAGTCATTCAACTATGACAACGCAGACTGTTCTCCATAACTTTACCCTGTTATTTGCAAAGCCCTTTTCCTGGGCTTGGTAGCAGGAGTTTGAGAATGAATGCAGAAGAAGAAGATATTAAACTAAATATATAATAAATTATTTAAGAAGATTGGCTAATGTTTTTATTCCACCATCTGACATTAAATTGCTGTATCTAGGCAAATCATGTGCATATTTTGTAAAGATCATGAGGGAGAAATTGTGAAAAGTAGAAAGCAGTGCCAAAGACGCAGCAGTGAATGAGCTAACAGCAGCCAGCTGCTTGCATCAGCGTCAGTGACCTTTAACTGACCAAGACCCTATTCTGCTTCCAAGTGGTGACCCTGGAAACAGACTGCAACCATCCAGTCTGACTAAGAGATTAGGGATTGATGAGAGAAGACAACCAGTCCTAAAAATTATGTGCTGAAATCGGATGTGTTGGGCTGAAAGGTGCTGTAAACTATGATACAACATCACAAACTTCCTTTTCAGGATGAACGCATAAGAAGAAAGCTCTTTATATTCCCCTTACCTGATCGACAATGCCTGTCTCACTGCGCCTCATGAAAGTACTTGCATCTCGTTTGCTGAATCGCCGTGCAGTACTGTCCAGCTGAAGATAAAAACAATAACTTGGTGAGTCTAAATATTTGTGCTTTGTTTTATCAATTTTCACCATCTTCTTGTATCTCAGTAACTATTTCACACACAACAAAAACACCAACAAGTCATTTATTTATATCTCTAGACACACACAAAAATCATATCTATAAGGCCAACAAATAAAAAGATTACAGGCTCTCAAAGTCAACAATAATAATAAAATGTGACATGCTGGAAAAATCATGTGACAAGGTAAAGGCTAGACATCTATGATAGTCACCTCATCATCATTTGCTGGAAGAGTTAACGTTTTCCCAATCAGAACATCATCTCCTGAAACACGAGTGCCGGGAGCAATAATGCCATCATCGTCTAGTTTGTCATAGATAGCCATTCGCATTCCTGAAAAATCATGTTTACTCTTTACTTGCCCTTTACAATGATGATATTAACAAATAAATGCAAATACACGTGAAAATTCTATATTTTTCAAATGATTCTAATATAATACCCACAAGATACTACACACTCGTTCCGCAACGCCAAAAGTCTTCCCCCAACCGGCTGGAGGTGCAGAAGAGGCCATTCCCAAACAATATGGCTCCAGCAGGTAGCAACCTCCTCCTCCTCCGCCCTGGAACCACGCTACAGCTGTGGGTCATGGATGTGGCCAACGGACGCAACGGGCCTCAGATGCCTAAGCGAGCATTATTATTATTCTAATATGAAATAGAATAATGAAGTGAGGAATAACAGACAGCAACTTTACAAGATGTTATTTATTTTTATAGAGGAGGGAGAGAGAAAGAGATTAAAATACATAAACAGAAATATAGAAAGAGAGAACAGACAATATAAAAAGATAACAGGATTGCTTTTTAAAAAAATGTGCAATATGTCCGTCCCTCTGATGGTGATTCCAGCAACATTTGAATCTTGTCTTATTGCAGTAATTCTGATGACTGTTATTGGCCACTTACTGAAAACTACCAACACCCTCGGCTCTTTGCTCCTTAACCTTTAGCACGCTAGCAGTTTTTTTGAAAAATTTGACCTAATTAATTTTCTTAATTTCTCGCTTTGGTAGTCGTCTTAGAAAATTTTTAATTTTTATATTTGTTTGTCAATAAATATGATTTTCTGGCGTGTAGACACACAATAGCATAACAAACATGTTGGTGTTGTTGTTTTTGTTGTGTGTTTGTTAGTTTTTGAGATTCAAAAAGATGAAGTTGAAAATTTTTGAAAATCTCGGAAAAAATTTGGACTCGACCACTAGGCCTAGTCGCTTCGATTGAAAACCATAGAAACCACAACAACGTATCGATACTGTGTTTACAATATCGACACAACTGTTAGTTTCCAATTCAAACGTAGTTCTTTCATTTAAACAAACAAAATAAACAGATCTACTCGATAAAGATCGTTCCCAACAACCTACTTCCCCTTTCGCAAAAAGTCGACTTGCTCCAAACGGCGTATACAAAATTAAAACTGTTCAAAGGCCATTTGTAATCGAACATACGATACTTTAACCGGCAAAATATCATGTATATATGGAGGGCGTATTCAGCAGTAAAAAATGGCTGTCGGGAGTGTTCAACAACAAAAAAATGTTTCCCGTACACCGTTTTTGTAGGCCGAGTTGGTTAGAAGGGATCGGACAAAGCGTGCTAAAGGTTAAGATCTACATGTATAACAAATATTGAATGGTTTTAACTTTAACCCTAATAATTAGCATGTAACTCACCCTGGCATGTCTCCCTATTTGGCTTTTCAAAAATTTCTTCCTGGTCTAGACCCTTCTTTGACTCTGATTCTTTGTATGAACGGAAGAAAAATGACCTGCAAACATATATCAGTAAGATTAGTTTTCTTCGTTGTTTTAAAAAAATATATATTTTGCGATATGATGTGCCAAATTTTACAATTGGCTGCAATATCCTTGGCAAGTCCACAGTGGTCTAAAACGATTGAATAATTTTAGAGTTTTAGGGCAGAAATTATGCTTCCATTTATTCTGATAAAAAATTAGCTATGAATATTAAAACACTACTTGAGGGCCAAAGATGCAGGACAATAAATGAACTGACAACAGCCAACAACTGATACCTGGCTGCTTGCTTGCACCAGGGTCTGCGGACCAGACAAAGACCCTATTCCACCTTCCAAGTGGTTGCTCTGAAAACAGCCTGAACTAGTGTAGTCCAGCTAAGAGAATAGGTATCGCGGTGGGAAGGCAAACTCGGTACCAAAAAACAAAAAGTTAAAACCGAATACATTGGGCTGAAAGTCCCATTTCAGAATGGATACTGAAGAAGAAAACTGTTATTCAAGTTTTAAAAACCATCAATCCTTTCTATTGCTGTTACATTTGTAAAACAGTACAAAAATAATCTAAGTAAATATATATTCTACCTAGCTTAAGATTTCTATTATTATATGCATTTTATTTGGAATGCACATTTTTAATTAGACAATCTTGGAAAGGGAGGAATGACATTCTGACATGTGGTGAAAATGGTTCATAGAGCATAAAAGGTTTTTAGACAACTGATCTATAGCATTCTGGTTTTAGAGTGGTAGAGACTCTTTTCCTGCTCATGTTAGCACTACAAGAAATTCAGGGGCTATGACATTCTTGTCATTAGCTATATGTTGTGTATCCATCCCATGGGAGCATTTAGAGCTTGTCCTCAATTCCACTCCTGGCTATGACATTTTGAACCAGGCTAATTACAGGTAAAGACTAGATACTGAAAGATGGAAAATGAATTTTGCAAGTGGACAACAGACACTAACCATATTTTAGCAACCATCTGAGAGAACTTTTTGACTACACTCACAACACAGAGAATGCACTAGTGATCACCTCTACACAAAACTTCAAATATTTCTCATATGCATACAGCCACCAAGGTTTAACAATTTGAACATGACAATGAAAGATTTGCTATGCTGGGTTCCAAACACAAATATAATGGGACATACTGAAATCACCCCATTAGTCTCTGTTAGATTGGCAGAGAATTACAGAAGCAGCGACTTTGGAATAAAATGTAGAATGAATAAGAAGGAGCACCTGAGAAGATGTATTATGAATGTGTATAACCATTGAACTAGAGAAACCATCAGCATACATGCCATTCACCATATGCTATAGAGCACCTTTTGATATGCCAGGAGTAGAGTACTATTAGTTCTCTCTCTGCTAATCAGTAGCCAGTATTGAAATTTCAATGTGTGCTAAGTATCATGTTCCAAGTAACATATAATTCAATGTACCTGAAATATCCTCTATCAATGGCAGATGCATTCAGAATGACAGAGTCCTCTTGGTTGTATCCAGTGTAAGAGGCAATGGCTACAACAGAGTTTATACCTGAACAAACAAGGAAACATTATCAAAATATAATCTGCCCAAATAAAATTACTCAATTACAGGATCATAATCAGATAGGTGTTGGAAATTATGGTGGCCAATCAATGACAAAAATTAACATTCTCATCAAACAAATTATTAAATTTATGTTTCTAATGGATAAAAGCAATACTAGAAAGTATTGGCGAAGTGGTTAAGCCGTCGGCTTTGTAGCAATACTAGAAAGTATTGGCGAAGTGGTTAAGCCGCCGGCTTTGTAATCAGGGTGATATGAGTTTAACTCCGGAATCCACTGTCTTTTTCACAGGTACTTGATACGGAGTCCCCTGCATCTCGTAGTCGCCCCCTATTCGTCTTGCCCTTGACTTGCCACTGGGGTCGGCAGCTCAAGACAAGAGAGTGAGAATAAAAAGTAGCGCAGTTAATCCTTACTAAAAATAGCGCTAGCAAATAAATTATGCCATCATTGTCTACGATGGACAGCGGCCTTTGCCTAGAAAGTTATTCACAATATGCATAAAATGCTGGAGAAAAAAAAATCCATCATCATCAGTCCTGTAACCTGAAAGGTCACTGGGGCACCATTTCTGCAGATTTTTAGACCAGTTCCTGCTACTCCACTTAGTTTTATGCCAGGATATTTGTTCTATTTATGGACCTTCCCATCCACTCTCTGATGTCTTCCCATCTCTTTTTCTGCCTCACTCTCTTACACTTCGCAGGCACAGTACCTTGAAGGACTGTCTCGGTCAACCCAGACAATCTTGAAACATGCCTATACCACGTGAGTTTAAATGCTTTTACTATAGTCAATAGTTTATATAGGCCGACGTCTCTCTTAACGGTTTCCCAAACTACCTAATTCGTTACGTGGTCTAGATACGAAATGCAGAGGATTCAATGCAGGCATCTTATCTTCATTGCACAAATTCTTCGCTCTAGAACCACTGTAAGAGTCCAAGTTTTGCATGTGTTAAGGAACACAGAAGTGACAAGTGCATACATTAAACTCAACTCGGATTTCAGGTTGATGCTTTTATTCCTCTATAGCGGTCTCAGTTTGGTCAGAGCAGCCATGGTCATCACTGTTCTTGCCTGAATCTAAATTCTAGAACCTTCTGCATCCATCTGTGCTCCCATGTATTTAAACTGTTTAACAATCCAACTCTGTTTTTAACATTAGCAAAAAAGGCAAAGGCCACTGTCTATCGTAGACGATGATGGCATAATTTATTTTGCTAGCGCTATTTTTAGTAAGGATTAACTGCGCTACTTTTTATCCTCACTCTCTCGTCTCGAGCCGCCTGACCCCAGTGGCAAGTCAAGGACAAGACGACTGGGCGCGACTACGAGATGCAGGGGACTCCGCATTAAGCACCCGTGAAAAAGACAGCGGAGTCCGAAGTTGAACCTACACCACCTGATCATGAGGCCGACGGCTTAACCACTTCGCCGGAATGTAATGTTTTTAACATTACTCTAAGTATATCTATCTCTAAATAACAATGATGAGATTTTAATTCAATTTCTGCTGATAAAATTTAAGTTTTGTTCTTCTTCTTCTGCGTTCGTTCTCAATCTCCCACTACTAAGCCCTGAACAGGGCTTTGCAAGTAGCAGGATGTAGTCCGATAAACGGAATGTGTTGTGTCGAGCTAGTTTACAGCTTGACTGTGATATTTGCACCTTTCGGTCCGACTCATCCATCTTCGGCAGAAATAAAGTATAAAAGCCAATCAATCAATCAAAGCCTTTCACCTCCATGTAACACAGGTCTTCAAGAAATACATGTCAAGCTATATCTATTTAAATCTGCATGGCTTATAGTTACTTAGGTAGCCAGACTCCATGCCTCACCCTCTTTAGTTACCTATCATGACCAGCCTGGCAGATTATAGTATACCTATTCTTTGTTCCTTTTCGGAATATTTTTACATGGGAGGCCAGCCATTGCAAATGAAATATTTTAATTTCTGTAACACTATCTTTTTTAAATAACTGATACAGAGCACAAAACAAGAACTGCAAAATACCTGCGGGCAGCTCTCTGAATCTCAAGTACTCCATAGATCTGGTTGTTACAAGTGGTTTTTGTGGATAAAACAGTCCATGTGCCAGAGTGTCCATACGAACGTGGTAGTTTGTGATGTATACGCCCATAGCTTGTTTACCCATAGCAGACTGGTATGTGTTACGAGGTGACTGAACAAACCAGTGAATACAATTAAATGCTGAGTGCCGTGTGACAAAATTAAATATAATTGAAAACTTCACAGTAATGTCACAATAAACATCTTCTTTAACATTTCCTAATGTATTAAATAAAAGATGCTCAATAGTTTGTAAACAAAACTAGGCCATGATTACACCATATAACTATGATTTTTGTATTTAATATACAACTATAATTAGCATACTCACAGAAGTCTACTTTTGTAACATTTGTTTTAAACATTGCATATGTTATATTCTCCTGGTGACATATATTGCTTTTCTCTGACATTTAATTTCAGACATTTCACAGAAGAGATAGAATAAAATAATGGTGACATCAGAAATACTGTGTGAACTAGTAAGTACTTCCTGTGCAGAATACATGACAAGACATTATTTTTCTCTCATGAGAATGGAAACTGATCAAATATCACTGAGTGTCTATAAAATAAGATGATCTCATCATAGTGTTCAAGGATGAATAGTAACCCATAGCATTACTGCCGTAGCGGTGTGAGATGTTAGCAATCTTACATTTCAAAGGCTCGGCTATATGAGGGCGTTAGCCATCTCCTCTCCCTCGCCGCTTTTACTTCCCAGACTGAACCCGAACCCATTTAAGGCTGGGTCGACTCGGGAGCCATCGCGGTCTGAAAAATACATTACCGCCTCAACTGGGGAATGAACCCAGGACCACTAAGATGCGAAGCCGTCGTGCTAACCACTGCGCTACGCGGCTCCACAAGGATGAACACATGATAGAAAACACAAAATCTTCCTACCAAAATGGCCTTACAACAACCAACACAACATACTTGACACAGGAGAGGAAACTTCAGCTCCCCATAATGCTTAACAGCACAAGTGGACATGAAAAGTCAAGCCAAGTATATTCAAATGTATACCAAGTCCTTCTGTTCTGAGTCATCAGTTCCAGCTCTCTCTGCATCTTCATAATCACTTTATATGTCTGTCTTTAGCTCTTTTCTCTGTGTAGTTTCTCTCTTTTCCACTAATCCCAAAGATTCCAGAACATAACTGATCTTGTATTGCTAATAGTTGGTTTCATCAGTGTGTGCTGTCCAATTCCATTACCTTCTCCTCGCCTCTATCTTCTCCGGTGTTTGTCTGGTTCTCTCCATCAGCTCTGCATTACTGATCTTTTCATACCATCCAGATATGCATATTCAAGATCCATATTTTCACAACAGATCAATGAAGGCTGTGACTGTATCACATAGAACATACCTGGTTGTGATCAGGGAATGGAATAATGGACGCACAGACACCAAGAATCATTGCTGGATGAATTTCACAGTGGGTATATGTCGAGCAGTATGAGATATCTTTGCCCTCTTGCATGAAGTCTGCTGGAGTCATGGCAAGCATGATTGTCTCCTCCTCTAGTGGATCTATGTATTCCACCACACCACTAGCAACCAAATCTTGCCAGCTGTTAAAACAATGGAATAAGAGTATTATAAAATGATTATGTATCCAAGAAATGAAATGATACCAACAAAACTGAAGACAAAAATCATGAAACGTGTCAAATAAAATTAGAATTACATACTTACTTTTCCATCCCCCTGTGCCATTATGGGATGTCTTTTTTTGGTTAAGTGTGTTGTACTCACTGATGTGAGCCTGTTTTGTCAAAGAATTTTGGTTATCTAGTCTTTCCTTGTCCCACTGTCTTCCCCGTGCCTCATAGTCAGATTATGTGTTGTATGCATGGAGTTCATTAGGTTGTGTTCGCGTGAGATGACCAAATCATTTTATTTTCAAACTTTGAAATGTTGTATGTATGGAGGGCAGCGCATGAGCTGCAATGGTCAGTGACCCATAGCTGACTGCTAGCGTCAGGGCCAGCGAACCATAGCTGCCAAGACCCTTCTACACCTCCACGTGGGGATCCTGGATAACAGGCTGCAGTAAGGCAGACTGGCTAAGGAGAAGGGATCGAAGAGGGTCCGTTCTCTGGACTACATTCTGCCACTTACCCTTTCAGGGTTTGGTAGCGGAAGATTGAGAACGAACAAAGAAGAAGAAGTATGCATGGAGTTCATTAGCTTGTGTTCACGTGAGATGATCAAATCATCTTATTTTCTTTCTTTGAAATGTTCTCAGCACAAGAGGTATTTCTAGTCATTGTTTCTCCTGATGAACCAATGACCATTCTTAGACATTTCATTTCACACATAATTTTCCTCTTCTGTGACTTAGATAAGAACCCAGTTTTATATTGATAGCACAAAGTTGTAATAATTTACTTTTATCAGTTTGTTTTTAGTTGACATGCTGATATTCAGGCATTAAGTAGTAGCTGCAGTTGATAAGTCACCTCTGAGGATTTATGTCATCTGGTTTCAATTTCTTTATCAAGCCATCCATCTTCCATAAAAATACCTACTCTTTGGCCTGTTTAAGTTGAATATTGTTTACACTTCTGTTTAGTGGTGTTCGTCTAATCCTCATAGCTTTGATCTTCAATATGCTAATCTCTTATCATAGGCTGTGCAAAGCGCATTGAATATAATTTTGCAGTTTATCTTTACAATTGACGGTTATGAGATTCCAGAGTTACGATATGCTGATGACACAGTGATACTATCAAGACGTGCAGAAGGGCTAAAGCAGCTAATTTCAGCCATATATAGATACAGTGCAGATCAAAACCTATTTATAAACATTAACAAAACAAAGATAATGACCACAGACAAAACATGATGTCAACATAAATTTACAACAGGTGGTGGTGAGACAATAGATCAGGTCATGCATTTTGAATATCTGGGCTCCAGAATTGACACTAATGGTCACTGCTCATAAGAAATCAGAGGAAGACTAGTCTTGGCAGCACAGTAGCTAAACAACATGAAGAAATTATGGCAGAACACCAGCAAAACAACGAAACTAAAAGTCTTGAGAGCCTCTGTCTTTCCCGTGGAAGCATATGACTGTGAAGCATGTACGGTTACCAAAACACATAGAACGAGAATTGAGTTCTTCGAGTCAAAATGTTACAGAAAGATCCTCAAAATACACTGGACTTGGAGAGAAGGACAAATATAGATAGACATTTGAAAATGGTTGAACATAGAAGAGAACTGGTTTATTAATTCCTTCATTGCCAGAAAATTGAAATACTTTGGCCACATCAAGAGACTAACGGTCTTGAAAGGATAATGGGGTAGACCGAGAAGACAATGGCACCAAGATATCAGGGAATGCCTGGTCATGACTTTGGAGGAGGCTGGATATTTGGCTAGGGAACGAGTTTTTTTGAGACTAGCTGTGATGGGAGCGACATTCTACAAAGGACATGCTACATGATGATGATGAGTTTATCTTCTTTTTCATACAAATGTTTTGGTTCTTTTCAAAAAGTAGTTCACAACAAAAGGCAATGATTCGTTTTCTTTCGCCTTGTTTCTCTATTCCCCTGAGGAGGTGTGCGTTGCACTGCTTTTATTTTGCGCCTGTCGGCCCAATGCATCCAACTTCAGCATGCATTTTATGTAATGGTCTGCTTCCTTCTGCATTTTCTAAAGGTTTACTTCCCCGGGGAAACAGGCAGTGCTGTGATGGGAGGTGAACCAAGCACCTTAGAGTTGTGAGCAGTTTCACTTAAACCACTAGCCCACGCCATCCCCAGCAATTATTTAATTTCTTGTTCACTTTCCAAGTATCAGTTCACCTTTATTGCGAAAAGAAGTACAATTATTTTTTCTATTTTTATACTAATGGATGCATTTGTCTGCATATGTCTATAACCAAGACAACTTATTCACTCCTCTTATACCCTGAGGTGTTGAGGTCTTTTTTCACTAACCATTGTGAATCAAAAACAACATAAATTTTCTTTTTATTGTATTAATCCATCACTTTAGATTTCTAGATATTCCTTAGACTATATTTGTAATTAACAATTGCAACAAAAGTCATCTTTGCTCTAATATTTGTATATTGATACACCTTGCACAGTTCACGAGCCAGGAATAAGGTCAAATTTATATTCAACTAATAATTTAAAGTAGAGATATGGCAAAGATACAACTTTCTATACACAAACCTGTAATTGTTAAACTCTCTTTGTTTCAGCTGTTTGATATGACTGACTTTAAGAAGCATCTTCTGATTTTCTACAATGAGCAATGGCCGACAAATTCTCCCTGCGTCAGTGTAAATGCGAATCTCCTTGTCGGCAAAATCACGAATCATGGACACCTGAAAAAATTTTAAACGGACAAAGATTGCAAACATTATCTTTTTTACTGTTCAAATAGAAATACTATTTTACACTTTGTCGTTTTGCTGATTATGAAGCATATGGTCATTGCTGTATATTGGTCACCTGACAGGAAGCCTTTGTTAAAACACTTGATTGGCTCTTGCAGCAATGGTTTCTACAGCAAATTGTATGTGCTCCTGTCATAGTGCAGACTGTGACATTGATAGTGCATTAATTTGTTGTAAAGTTCAATTGTAGTCAAGTTCCACTACATCCAAAACAAAGTTAAGTCACACATTGATATAAGTAGAATGTCAGACCCTACACTGACCAAGAGATTTAACAATGCTTTTGAAAAACTCTCAGTAACCCGCATCACTCCTACAGAGACCTGAGAACATCTTTGAAACACCATTCATAGTACTGCATTTGCTACCCTCGGAAGAAGAACTGTTAAATCAAATGACTGGTTTGAAGGGATAATGAATTATATGACATCCGTCATTGAGGCCAAGCGAGCTGCTCGTCACACGAAAGATGGTCACATCCCTAAAGATATTCTCTTTGGATCGCCAGCAGATGGCAAAAGAAGGTCCGCCTACCACAGCCAAGGTTCATATATGTGTATACGTTAGACACGAAGGATCAATCTGACATCCTGGGAAGACCAAGTTGCAGATCAATCCAAGTGAAGATGTACACCTGATTAGTCACTGAGTGAAGAGAAGCAACACAGAGATGTGAAACAACAACTCAGCAATGACAAATAAAACCAAAAACTTGGTGATGATATTTGTCTATCACAAGTGATGAAGACCACTCTCTTTTCTCTTGCTGTGTCCGCTGAAATGGGTGACTTGCGCTGTGATTTGGATTAGAGTGAGGAAGGAACTGCACCCTGTCAACCTCACTCTCTGGTCCTGAGCTACCATTGGCCAGTGGCAAGATATTTATAGAGACGATGCAGATTTTTCATTAGGGTTTACTCCCGAAGCTTTTCTCATACACAGGTATCCCGCAAGGCAGCGGAGAGGGGGGGCGATGACATCTAACGTTGTGTGTCGTGCCTTTCTCATAATCACAAGAAGTCGTAACTCAGCGTGTGAGTGACTTTGGTATGTCTTCCACGGCTGTGTTTAGTTCATTATAGTTGTCTAAATTTCACACACAAAAATTGACTGTGTGCAGCTAGGGCGAAAGGCGCCAATCTCGTGAAGTTCAACCGCGTGAACTACGCCATGAAATACAACACATGTTTAGGCGTAGTGCTATTGATATAGCCAATGTCCAGACCAGGATCACTTGATATTTTTTTTTTTTTTTCGTTCGCCTTATTTCTCTAATCCCCAACGTGGTGTGCGTTGCACTGTGGTTTTTATTTTGCGCCTGTCGGCCCAATGCATCCGACTTCAGCATGTATTTTATGTAAGGGTCTGCTTCCTCCTGCATTTTCTAAGGGTTTGCTTCCCCGGGGTAACGGCCGGTGCTGTGATGGGATATCAAACCCAGCACCTTCTGGTTGTGAGATGTGTCATTTCTTAACCACTAGCCCACGCTGTCTCCCGGATCACTTGATATGATCATGTAGTATGGTCTTTTATGACAAGCTTGAAAAATTACGGTAAGTCTAGTCTTTTCTCTGTGATCAACATGGGTAATAATGCTCTTCAGTCACCCTTCACAATGTACTTAGAATGTTGCAGTGGTATTATTCTTTATACCACATTGGAGAAATAAATATATTATAGTATATTATATTGTAAATATATTAAAATATATAAATATTTAGCTAAAATAATACATTCATAGTTCCTCTCAGTTCTTTAATGAAACAAGCAAACTTATCATTTCAGACAACATGCATTACATATTTAAGATTTCATTGTACTTCTGAGAACACACCTCTGAGACAATAACATCCATTTCTCGTCTGAGCTTCCGAAGAGTGCTCATGAGGTGATCAGGGTCTCTGTGTATGCCAACCCAGCAGCCGTTAACAAAAATTTTTGTGGCACTGAAACACAAGAAAACATTTTGATAAAGAAATTTACAGTGTGACAGCAATGGAAGCATGAATTCAAAACACTATGTATGCTAGAGTTTTAAAATAGATTTTGGCAGAGCTACAATTAAAAAAACATAGATGGGGTTTTTAATAATACAGTGTGATATTTAAGAAATGAAGATGCAAATATGAATGTCTCCATTTTAAAACCATAAAATGTTTAAAAAATTAACATTAAAATATTTTTGAAAGCGCATATGACGAGTTGAAAACGGAACAATCAAGAAAAACACTGAAAATGTGGAGTGCAAGAGAATAGAAAATAAACAGAAAACAAAATGTGCACACTTGAAGACCAGTATGTAGAAAAAAAAATAAGATGCGGTGAAAACATTTTTAAAAAAAATAGAAATATGTAGTTAGTTTTCTTTCCGCTTTCGCCGTTGAGCGCCATGGGGAGTTTAAGTCGTTTGTTCTGCGCCAAGTGCGTTGTGTCGGTCAATGTGAGCCTGTGTCGGTGCACAATCACTATGTCATCTATCCACCTGCCTCGTGGCCAGACCCACCAGCATTGTAAGTCATCAGTGGAAGTTGATGAGGGTGTATTCTCATGAGATGACCAAACCAACTTATTGTCTGTCTGGAAATGTATTCGACACAAGACGTAGTGCTGACCATGCTACTACCATACTTCCGCATTCTGTCTGTCCTGGTAACACCGATGACCTACCTCAAACACTTTATTTCACACATCGAAATTCTGCTCTCACGCACCCTGGACAGAGGCCATGTTTGGCACCGGTAGCACAGAGTCAGCATAAATATACTGTTTATCAGCTGTTGCTTTGTTGCCAAACTGTTCGGGTGCCTAAGCAGTGGTGACAGCTTATATTTCACAGCACATACTTTCTGACACATAGTCTCAGTTTCCCTGTCATCTATCGAAACTCATATATATATATATATATATATATATATATATTACAAAAATAATCAACTATTTCCATCTCTTACTCTTGAATTGCTGAAGGTGCTACCTCCTCCAGGTTCTCCATACTCCACTCCTCCAAGAATTCCAAGATTGGTGATGGCTGGGATCCTACTGAAATGTATGCCATAAGGGCCAGGTTCTTCACCAGGCCTACAGCAGCACCCTGAAAGAGAAGGTTCACTTCAAATTTCTTTCAAGTTTCAGTTATAACTGTTTTAAGAAATAAGAGCATCTGCTATTCATGTGATGTCGACTGTCCTTATCAACAACAATATTATTAGTAGTCTGTTAATAATATTCTTTTAATTGCCAAGAAAATGAGCTATTCAAATATATTCATGTTTCAAACAAAGTTTCTAGAGTCATCTTTCCAACCAAGAAAACTACTACACATTCAGCAGGCTTTCATCCATGAGCTGGTGGGGCTTCTACTGTGTGCGTGAGTGTTAGACTGCACTATTAGTCGCCTTTTACAACATGCTCTCAGAATGACAGGTATCTTATTGTTGTCTCTCTCACACATAGAGGCGCCCACCCCCCTCTCCCTCGGAAACCACTCAGTCGAGCATTTTATCAACTCATTAAGTTATGTTGTCAGGAGTCTTATGATCCTGGTAGATGTAATCAAGCCCAATTGATGCAGAAGTCAAACTAAGAAATACTACACCCTCAATTCAAACCCAGATAAACAAATATTATTGAAACTGCAATGTAGGTACTATGAAAAATTGCCCAGAGTAATGCTAGATCATAAAATTGAAGTGTAAGATAAGGGATCATTTTATGTGGCCCATGACATGATTGTCATAGTGCATTATATTACTGCAAAACTAATTACGAGAAGTAATGATAAACATTACCTTATAGAAGCATGATAGGAAAGTCAATACAATTAGAAATGAAGATGCATAAATCATACTCAGAATGTAACCAGATAATTCTTGACTGGAACCACAGGAGAAGGGCATGAAAACTAAAGAAAACATGTAGATAAATGACAGAAGAGGAAGCCAAAGATACAGTAGTCTCATGGGATGAAAAAAAAATCAGCTTAAAATAGATGTGAAAGTGCCACATAATACCAGGGAGCAAAAACTCACAGCATGTACTCGATGTTGAGCCAGCGATGCCTTCGATGGTTGGGACATGCTTATCGCATGGAAGATGAGAGGCTGCCAAAGGATATTCTTTATGGACAGCTAGCCATTGGAGTTAGAAGAATCGGCCGTCCCACACTGCGATTCAAGCACGTATGCAAGAGGGACATGAATTCATACGACATCCCATCCGAGGGCTGAGAAAAAATTATTCAGGTTCAAGCTATCTGGAGACAGTCAGTTGGAGGGGGCATAGTGACTGCTGATGCTTGTAGAGGCTTCCTGGCTGCAGAGAAAAGATAAAGACTGAAGGTATCAAGTAACAGTCAGACAAGCCAGTCTCCTCAGCATGGTTGTACGATCTGTGGCAGGGACTGTCACTCGCAGATCGGCCTTTACAGCCACAGCAGACATTGTCAAAATACAGGAGACAGAGCTGGACAAAACTCACAGTGCACCACGCACATGGTCTATAGAGACAGATGCCAATGATAATGTACTAACCTGGATAATCAATAGGGAATAGACAACACAGATTATAAAGAGTGTATGAAAATTAAACTGGAAAGCTCAACCCTGCTGACTCTTCCCTTGGCACACAAACCAATATGACTCTTTCCTTGTCATACAAATGAATCTGACTCTTTCCTTGGCACACAAACCCATCTCAAACTAAAATTGATGGCATGAATGTTTGAACAATATATAAAGTGCTCAAATGGTAAAAAGTATTACACTGAATCAAAAATAAAATTAAGACAAATCAGAGAGAGTCAGGATGTGTAGAGCAGTGAGTTTTCATTCCGGCTTTTTGAAGTTTAGGACTATATGAGGACAAATGATCACACATTTAAACAAATAAATATATTGAGTGTCCGTGTGGTACCAGGGTAACAAAAGAATAGTTAACACTGTAATCTGCCAGGCATGTCGAAAAAGGTGACTAAGAAGGGTCAGGCCTTGAGCCGGCTACCATATCCTGTAGAAACTATTACCCATAAAAAGGGAAAAAAACATGACCTCTATACCTCATGGTAGAAGAGAAGTGACCAACTCAAATCAAATTCATTGAGAAAAATACATAAATACATTTCAGAATAAAACACAAATGTCACCTCAGGTGTTTCTGCAGGACAAATCATGCCCCACAGTGTGTTATGTAGCTGTCTTGGCCGTGCTAGTTTGCCGTCTCGACCTATTGGAGAGTTGAGACGACGTAAGTGGGATAATGTTGAGGCAAATGTAAGTCTGTTTAACACCTGAAATAGAATATACAATGTATATTTATGTGAACACATCAATTAGTTTCCACACATTTAATCAACTGGCAAGATAATTATATTCCCCGTTCCAAAAATTCAGTTCTGAAACTGGTAACATTGGGCTGAACGGTACTATGACGTCCTTTTAGGACAAACAAAGAAGCGGCCACAAAGAAGATATCAAGGCATCCATCTTGAAAAGGTGACAGTAATCGTGGGATTAGTCTTGATAAAACATGTGCTATTTTGTATTATGAGTCACATTCACACATTATCCTCTGCATAAGTTCAGTAAATTTATTATATGTAAGGAAACCAACAATATTTTGTATGCATTCCGATCTTTGGCAGTGATGTACCAATACGGACCTAGGTCTAGTCAGTCAGTCCATCTGGCAATTGCATAGGTGGATAGCCCAGTGGATGTATACAGGGTCTTCTAAACCAGTATAAAGACGTTAAGTTTAAGGCATAGGGCCACTAAATTATTGTTCCACATGCTCATCTATTGTCAGGCATGTCATAGCTTCTCAGCACACTTCGCGATCGATTTTTTAAATAGAATCAGATGGACACACGTATACACAAGAGGGTGTGTGAGAACCAGTTATAAAATGTGCTCTGCACTTAATGGCTACTTGAACAGCTTCACATGGAAAGCTGATCTGTATAAAATTAAAGTTTGCGGAAAAAGACATGACAAATTTAAATATCTCTGTGTCATATTATAGTACAATGTTGAGAAGACCGAATAGAGAAGCATACGAGGTCTGGTGGCACTCAATACAGTGATAGCTGCAAACCTGGGGCAGAGACTGCTTTTTGTCTTACACCTACAGTTAGTCGTGTCAGTGAGTGATTAGAGCCCAAGTATCCCCAATGTCTAGGATTCTTCTTCTCTTCTTCTTATTCTGCGTACGCAGTCAGACAGTAACCATTATTTTTTCTAAAAAAGCGGCGGTCATCCTGAGGCTCTCGCCACTGCCATAGAGCTTATCTTGCAGTTCCACTGGTAATGGCCACATCTGCTCTCTCTGATCCTCGTATGTCGGGCAGTTCTGCAGCAGATGTTCAGTGGTCATTTTACCAGTACCTCACGGGCATTCGTCGGTACACCCTATCTTCAATTTGTTGAATAGGTGGTACCTCAGTCTGTTGTGGCCAGTGCGAAGTCTGAAGACAACGACCTGCTCTCTTCGGTTCAACTGGTAATAGGCATCGTTTTTGGTGTAACCAGTATGTTCGGTTTCCCATTTGGTCATGTATCTGGCTTTGATAAGCCGTTTTGACTCTTCGTACGTCATACTGGTATCTGTTTGTGGTAGTCTTGCACCTTCTTTTGCCAGTCTGTCTGCCTCCTCGTTGCCTTGGATGTTGCAGTGTGACGGAACCCACTGTACCACTACCCTTTTTGGTGCGGACTGCTGGCACAGTTTGCAGAGTGCTGCTCTTAAGTCATTAGTCTAGGATTCAACATGAACGATTTGAATATATCCAAAATTATGGAATGCAAATAGTTCTGCACTTCCACTAGTGTCATGGTTATCTCAATATGCAAAAATTCAAACACTTCTAACGTTTAACACACCACCCATCACAAATTATATGCATTTTAACTCATAATGAGATTTACATTGTCAACAAAGTTACTCCACTTTCTATTAATACGGACGTAAATCCTCATTCAATTTTCTGGGGGCAGATGACAATAATTACAGCAATAATATAGAAACTTCAAATTTGGGAACGGTTACCTGAGAAACTCCAGCTCTGGCTTGATGAGCTTTCTTTTGATCACCCCAGTTGCCAGTTGCAAGGGAATATTTTAGACCATCAGTGATGATTCTGGTTTTGATGGCCAGCTCCATGCTGAATTCCTTGCCTCTATCAATAAACTTCTGAGCGTACATGCGGACTTCTTTCATCAAATTGCGGAAAAGGCTTTTGATTAAAAGAAAATGCACCATAAGAAAGGTTTTGAATTCAGCATAGAGACTTATGTAAAATTTCAGCATTGAGCACAAATCACACTCAAAAATACAAATAATTGTCGTGAAATATTAAACAATTTTATTTAAGATATTTGTTTCTAAACTTTAGCATTATCAATAGCCAAATAATATTTTCACACCAAAGATAATTCAATGCCAGTGTCACATCGGTGTTCCTGTATGGAGACATGGAGAATAACCAAGACTTTACAACAAAAACTTCAGTCATTCGTTAAAAGATGCCTACGAATGATAATGGGCATAAAATGGCAGGACATGATGAGGACTATATGAAAGGAGTCAAAGATAGAGCCTTAATAGCCACACATACTAAGAGAGGAACATCTTATATACCTTTGAGTAACATTTAAATGGCAAGCAACCTCAAGAACCACAACATGGATATCAGTTACAAGAGGATGATAGGGAGAAGATACTTTACAGTTTACGAAAGAATCATCAAGAGAAATGATAAACAATACTAGGCACATATGCCAGTAGAAATGGCAAAGAAATTATAATCTATGATGTGGAAAATCGCAGATAAACAAAGAAGTCATATTAAAACAGTATATCTTCTTCTTCTTCTTCTGCGTACACAGTCAGACAGTAACCATTATTTTCTCGAAAAAAGCGGCGGTCATCCTGAGACTCTCGCCACTACCATACAGCTTGTCTTGCAGTTCCACTGGCAATGGCCACATCTGCTCTCTCTGATCCTCGTATGTCGGGCAGTTCTGCAGCAGGTGTTCAGTGGTCATTTTACCAGTACCGCACGGGCATTCGTCGGTACACCCTATCTTCAGTTTGTTGAATAGGTGGTACCTCAGTCTGTTGTGGCCAGTGCGAAGTCTGAAGACAACGACCTGCTCTCTTCGGTTCAACTGGTAATAGGCATCGTTTTTGGTGTAACCAGTATGTTCGGTTTCCCATTTGGACATGTATCTGGCTTTGATAAGCCGTTTTGACTCTTCGTACGTCATGCTGGTATCTGTTTGTGGTAGCCTTGCACCTTCTTTTGCCAGTCTGTCTGCCTCCTCGTTGCAGTGTGACGGAACCCACTGCACCACCACCCTTTTTGGTGCGGACTGCTGGCACAGTTTGCAGAGTGCTGCTCTTAAGTCATTAAGCTCAGTGTTCTTCTGGCTTTTTAGCGCTGTGACTACTTCGAGAGCATCTGTCAGCAAGACTATATGGCTCTCATTTTCACTGTGTGTCACCATTTCTTCCACTGCCGCCCTCAGTGCCTCTGCCTCTGAAATTGCTTGTGTACTTACCAGTAGCGAATGACAGTGTTATATTTCTGCCATTTGGTAGGTTCAGGAATGCTCCTGCCCCTCCGTTCTGTGTAGTGTTTGTTACAGAACCGTCGGTGTATGCATGGGTCCAGTCCATGCTTGGGTAGCTTTTCGTTATGAAGCTTAGGGTAGTGTCTCTCCTTTCTTTCTCACTCTGGCAGTTTTTGTTTGCAATACCTGGTATATTTTCTACCACCTCTGGAAATATATCCTGCCTCCAAGTAGGTTTTCGTACAGTAGTGATGGGTTTTGGTATTGTTAGTGCGTTTATGGGATCTTCGTGCATCTTTGCTTTGGCTATTTCTGCAAAGTTTCTCCGCTTCAGTTTCCCATTTCCCAGATTGTTTAGTCTCTGGTACATTGGATAAAACAGTATATCTAAGCTAACACTTATGAAACCACTGTAATGTTCAAATTCGTTGTAATTAACAGAACTGAAATTCTCACCCTCTGAACAAAAATGCCAGCAGTGGACCTGCCAAGTCTAGACGCTTATTTCCATAGTGATCCCTGTCATCAACTTCTCTCCTGCCTAGAGCTGCTAATAGTAGCCTGTGTACCATGTACCTGGAAAGATAAACAATTCAGATTTATTTATTACATTTTAGAGATGTAGCAAGTTCTATTAAACAATCTAACAATGCAGAATTAACGAGCAAATAAATTATAAAATGTCATGGAAATTTTAAAAAATTAATGATACGAGGAACCAGTTATAAAACATATTCATTTATTGCTGATCTATAATGCGAAGATTCCAAACAGATCTGTAAAATTTATTGAAAATGTATCCGTTAAATGTTATGGAGAATCTACATGACTACACTCCAGCTGCTATTTTGAGTATAGGTACTGATGTTAGTAGGTTGACTGACCACACTCCTTTGGTCCGACACATCTGTCTTCGGCAGCGCAATCTGTCCCTATTTATCACAATAAAAAGTGCAGGTGATTTCAATTCCATTGTTTTATACAAGTATGATTACAGCAATGATACATACCCAAGGTAATAGGCCTTCTTTGTTTCACAAAATTCACTCACACCAACATGGGGCAACATTTCCTTCTGTAATATTTCTCTAGCATATTTGATTCTCTTCTCTTTAGGTACCCCTGGTCTAGCACCTCTTGCACCAATGAAGTTCAGTGCTACATTCTGTTCCTGAACCACAAATGCTTCATCTAAGGAAGGTTTCACCTGAAAAATACAAGAAATTAAAATTACTGGTACATACTATGTCCAGTTAGACACTCTTCTTCTTCTTCGTCTTAGACACTCTTCTTCTTCTTCGTCCGTACGCTGAAAGATGTCAACCTATATTTTTTTCTAATAAAAGCAGCGGTCATCCTGAGGCTGTCGACACTGCCATAGAGCTTTGTCTTGTGTTGCCACTGGTGATGGCCACATCTGCTTTCTCTGATCCTCGTATGTCGGGCAGTTTTGCAGCAAATGTTCAGCGATCATTTTCCTGGTACCACACGGGCATTCGTCAGTGCCACCTATCTTCAATTTGTTGAATAGGTGGTACCTCAGTCTATTGTGGTCAGTGCGAAGTCTGAAGACCACGATCTGCTCTCTTCTGTTCAACTGGTAATAGGCATCGTTTTTTGTATAGCCAGTATGTTCTGCTTCCCATTTGGTCCTGTATCTAGCTCTAATAAGCCTTTTTGACTCTTCGTAGGTCACACTAGTATCTGGTTGTCTTGCACCTTCTTTTGCCAGTCTGTCTGCCTCCTCGTTGCCTTGGATGTTACAGTGGGATGGAACCCACTGTACCACTACTCTTTTTGGTGCAGACTACTGGCATAGTTGACAGAGTACTGCTCTTAAATCATTAAGTTAGACACTCAACATCATGGCATCTGGAAGAAAAACACATACTAATCCCACAGCAAGCAGGCTTTAGACAGCACAGCTCAGCTGAGGATCAGGTCATCCTCATAGCCCAGGAAATAGAAGATGCCTACCAGGAGCAAAAACACACAGTAGCAGTTTGGGTGGACCCAGAAAAGGCATTTGACAAAGTCTGGAAAGAGGGACTTAGAGTCAAGCTAAGAAGAAGTAAAGTTTGTGTTAAAATGTACAAATGGATCAGTCACTACCTCAAAAACAGAACAGCCAGAGTTCAAGTACAAGGGCAGATGAGCAAAAAGGTGACACTTGAGCAGGGAGTACCCCAAGGGGGAGTACTGTCACACACACTCTTCCTGGTGTATATAAATAACACAACAGAGAATATACCAAGAACAGTCCATAGCTCAATGTTTGCAGACGATCTGGCTATGTGGACCTCTGAAAAGAATCTCACCATAGCAAGAAATCGGATGCAGCAGGCCCTAACATCGCTGGAAGAGTGGGCGAACTCATGGCTGGTCAAAATAAATGAGGACAAAACTACATGTACAATATTCTCGCTATCAAACAAACCCCAAAACACCAAATTAAGTCTTAACGGCAAATACCTGCAGCCAAACGACAACCCAAACTACCTGGGAGTCACATTTGATCGGCGCATGACATGGAAAAGTCAGATCGAGAGAAACCGAATGAGAGCCAGAGAAAGAATGGCAATCATGAAGAAACTTGCTGGCACAAGCTGGGGAGCAGATGAAAGTATACTAAAGAAACTGTACACTGGAAGAGTGAGACCAGTTCTCGAGTATGGCATTGCGGCATGGACAACAGCAGCAAAGGCGAACTTCGATAAAATTAGCAAACTCCAAAATCAAGCCATGAGAGTTATAACAGGAGGCATGAAGTCAACGCCAATTGTAGAACTTGAAAAGATTACAAAACTGCAATCCATGACCGACAGAAGAGACTGCAGAGCCCAGCAGCAAGCAGAGAAACTCAGAAGACTGACTGACCATCCAATGCACCAGAGACTAAACAATTTCGGAAATGGGAAACTAAAGCGGAGAAACTTTGCAGAAATAGCCAAAGCAAAGATACACGAAGACCCCATGAACGCACTAACAAAAACCAAAGCCCATCCCTACTGTACGAAAACCTACCTGGAGGCAGGATATATTTCCAGAGATGGTAGAAAATATACCAGGTATTGGAAACAAAAACTGCCAGACTGAAAAAGAAAGAAGAGACACTACCCTGAGCTACATAACGAAAAACTACCCAAGCATGGACTGGACCCATGCATACACCGACGGTTCTGTAACAAACACAACACAGAACGGAGGGGCAGGAGCACTTCTGAACCTACCAAATAGCAGAAAAATAACACTGTCATTCGCTACTGGAAAATACACAAGCAATTTCAGAGTGGAGGCTTAGGCACTGAGGGCGGCAGTGGAAGAAATGGTGACAGGTAAAAGGAATGAAAGCCATATAGTCCTGCTTACAGATACCCTGGCCGTAGTCACAGCACTAAAAAGCCAGAAAAATACTGAACTTAATGATTTAAGAGCAGTACTCTGTCAACTATGCCAGCAGTCCGCACCAAAAAGGGTAGTGGTACAGTGGGTTCCATCCAAGGCAACGAGGAGGCAGACAGACTGGCAAAAGAAGGTGCAAGACTACCACAACCAGATACTAGTATGACATGTGAAGAGTCAAAACGGCTTATTAGAGCTAGATACAGGACCAAATGGGAAACCGAACATACTGGCTACACAAATAACAATGCCTATTACCAGTTGAACAGAAGAGAGCAGGTCATGGTCTTCAGACTTCGCACTGGCCACAATAGACTGAGGTACCACCTATTCAACAAATTGAAGATAGGTGACACTGACGAATGTCCATGTGGTACCGGGAAAATGACCGCTGAGCACTTGCTGCAAAACTGCCCGACATACGAGGATCAGAGAGAGCAGATGTGGCCATCACCAGTGGCAACACTAGACAAGCTCTATGGCAGTGTCGACAGCCTCAGGATGATCGCTGCTTTTTTTAGAAAAAATAAAGGTTGATGTCTGACTGCGTACGATGAAGAAGACACTCAACATGAAAGACATTTCTGTTATTGATTTTGATTTGAAGCATCACAGCGATCCAGGAGCCTCTTATTGTGGAGGAATGAAAAGGTTCACTAAACGAAATATTTTTCTTCTACTTATGAAACATAATGACACCACTGTAAATAGTTTCTTACAGGAAGCCTGTGTCAAGGCACTTGCAGCGGTGATTTGCATGATAGGTTGCTAGTAATTCTCTAGTACCATTTCATCATCTGCTCCGACGTTCATTCTGAAAAAGACGTGGCTTAGTTAGACTGCAATTTCTGCTCCTTCAGCCCGATTTCAGCTTGCCATTTTTTAGACCAGGTTTGTCTTCCCCCTTCAATCCCTAGTCTGTTTCCAGAACCGCCACTTGGAGACTGAATAGGGTCTTGGTCAGTTATGGGTCACTGACCCTAAGGCAAGCAGCTGCTGCTATCAGTTCATTCCCTGCTACATCTTCAGTCCCTTACCTCGGAGGATCAATAATAAAAAGCTTCCTGTGGAGCAGATCTTCCTTTTTTTCCATTATGCATCTTGAGCTCTTTTCTTCGTGTATGTTTTGGTCTGCCTCTACTTCTGTCTTCAGGGATTCCAGAGACTATCTTGTAGTACTATCAACAGGTTTCCTTAATGTGCGTCCTATCCAACATAGCAACGTCTTCTCACATTATGTTCGAGTGATATTCTGTCTGACTCTTTCCTTATCATACCATGTCAATCACTCTATTCTGCATGGGGATACAGTGGCAATATTCCTTCAACCTCAGTAATGGTTCTCATAATTCATGTGGTGGTGTACCCATTATGCAGGTTATAAAACGCAACCAAGGAGGTACATAGGGCTGGCAATTTTATCACAAAGTAAAGTGACACAAAAACCACCACTGTGAGTACATAAATGACTTGTCCCAGATGTCCTGTAAGGAGGCCAACTATAATAGCCTATGCGCCTGTTACAACAAAAAAAAACGAAGGATCATGATGATAACATGGAATAAGTACTAGGCAACACACAACTATTATGCTTACCATCTCCATCATCTCAGGATCATCAAAGTCATAAATGATGTGTTCCAAAATGTCCCTGTCTGACACGAATGCCAAGGCCCTGAAAACAATGATGATGGGGATTTCCTGCTTGACGTATGGCAAGATTGAGATGATTCTTTGACCAATAGCACTCTTTTTGGATCCCTGAGAAAACAGAATTGAAAATTATATTCACAATAAAGGTAAAGGTAGTTCCATAGCAGACACTGCTGTCAGGTGATGAAGTGTAAGAGACTTCATTGTAAAAGGACAGAGTTTGTTTATGAGGTGAGATAGCCAGTTTCCTTCCTCGTTGCCAGTCCTTTCCTAACAGTATGCCAGGTAACCTTAATTGAACCTTGTACCTTTGCAGTGAAAAGCCAGTGATCTACAACTACACTCGATATTCACAATAATTAATTTAAATAACAGAAGACTTGAAGTAGAGAAAGTGTATAGCTCTGTCAGGTCACTCTAATAAATCAAAATGCAGTCTCTTAATAACTATTACAACTAGCTGTGATGATCAATTCTCTCCACAACAATGTGACACTTGAGCATTTCAGCAACTTCAGATGTTCTTTGTATTCCCAGTCATCGTGTTATGTTAGTGTAAATGTTTTCTACTATTCGACTTCTTGTATATTCTTGCTCTTTTCCATTGTCACAAATGTTTTCCAGCTTCTCAATTTTGAAAATTATGTATACTGAGTTTGTTTCTTTCTTTTTCCTTTAGTTAGCAGAAAACTTGTCATACTGTTTCATTGCTATTTATGCATTCATTATATGATGTAACAGCTACAACACAACTTGACTACCTAAAAGTCAAATTATTGTAGAACATACATAAAACAATTATTATTGTAGAACATCATTCAGAAAACAACTATTATTGTAGATCATACATAAAAACTATTTTGGAATATCATTCATAAAAACTATTATAGAATATCATATATAAAACAACTATTGTAGAACATCATTTAATAAAATGACTATTGTAGAATATCATACATAAAAACTATTTTGGAATATCATATATAAAACAACTATTGTAGAACACCATTTAATAAAATGACTATTGTAGAATATCATACATAAAATGACTTTTATTAATGAGTAGCCCTTTATCAAATTTCCTCTATAAAAGTATATTTTCTAAAATATTTAAAGATATATTTTATAGTAGATTTAGTCATATCTCTTCTACTGTGGTGTACAGATATCTTTTCTATTTTTTTGTGGGCTTTTACTCTGTCCCATCCTCCTTAACCTTCAGCACGCCAGGAATTTTTTGAAAAAATTTGACCTAATTAATTTTCTTAATTTCTCGCCATGGTAGTCGTCTTAGAAAATTTTTTTTTTTAATGTTTGTTTGTCAATAAATATGATTTTCTAGCGTGTAGACACACAATAGCATAACGAACATGTGGGTGTTATTGTTGTTGTTGTGTGTTTGATAGTTTTTGAGATTCAAAAAGATGAAGTTGAAAATTTTTGAAAATCTCGGAAAAAATTTGGACTCGACCACTAGGCCTAGTCGCTCCGATAGAAAACCATGGAAACCACAACAACGTATCGATACTGTGTTTACAATATCGACACAACTGTTAGTTTCCAATTCAAACGTAGTTCTTTCATTTAAACAAACAAAATAAACAGATCTACTCGATAAAGATCTTTCCCAACAACCTACTTCCCCTTTCGCAAAAAGTCGGCTTGGTCTAAACGGCGTATACAAAATTAAAACTGTTCAGAAGCCATTTGTAATCGCACATACGATACTTTAACCGGCAAACTATCGTGTATATATGGAGTATGTATTCAGCAGTAAAAAAATGGCTGTCGGGAGTGACTCCGTTCAAAAAATAAAAAATTTTTCCGTACACCGTTTTTGTAGGCCGAGTGTGTCAAGATGATCTGGACTGGGGCGTGCTGCAGGTTAATCAGTTCTTAGGACAAGCCTGCCAAATTACAGTGTTACTATTTTGTGTTCCCCTTTTGGAGCCTGATAGCACTGTTTTACAATACAACAAAATTCTAACCTGGCCTCCTCTTGCCATCATGTTCACCCAAAGTGTGCTAGTTGGACGAGAAGAATGTTCTAGACATGAACGTATCTCAGTCTTGAATGCATACTTGGAATCCTTTTGTTGGAAAACATACACTGTGGGTTTAAAGGAAAAAAATATACGTTTACATATATGCAGTGTCCTATTTCCTGGATGTAAATTTAATGCTAAATATCAGGAATAAAGTAACCTTATAGAGAAATAAAATTTATGTTATTTTAATAAAACAAAGTTACAACCCATGTTCATTTCAAAGAAAGTATTTAGAATAAAGAAAATAATTCATTTACATCAATTTATGTAACTATACAGTGTGTGGTGGCTGCACAGACAAGCAGTCTTTATTCTTCAGTCATTATTCCTTCCGGTTGAACCACAGTAATGAGAATAAACAGTGTACTGATAGTTTTAAAACTATATTCAATATCAAAAGACGAGTTCAAAGTCACCCATGTACAGTACTGCACTACACTTGCAACTCAGTGTAACTATCAATCAGAAGTATGATTTTCATTATCAAATTCAATTAAACTCAGCATCTAACTAAATCAGAACTTGGAAATATAATTACAATAAAATTCAAATATATCAAGTGCAGAATAGAGCACAATTATAACATTCAAATGGGCAATAATAACACAAATATATATTGAACTATAAAAACATGTCAGTGCATTATAATTGTCTGATGATTGAAAGCTACAATCAAGAGACACAAAAAATGGAACAAAGTCCAGACAATAACAGCAAAATTCTTCTCCATTTCATTCTTTACAAAAGACAAGATCAGGAACTGTAGGTGGTTTCTTACAGGAAATCTGCACCAAAATGTATGTGCTCCTGCAGTAGTCGCTCCTTTAGCCATTAGTTCCACATGGTGAGGTTGCTAGACTCATGCACCACCCTATTTAGTCCCCTTTATGACATACATGGCAAAGCAGCAGTCTCATTTTTACCTACCTAGAAAGGGGCCATAATATCAACACAGGAAAACAGCAACAAACAAATAGGCAATTATTATTATCTTTACAAAATCATACAAACTGAAACATACCAGTATTAGTTGCCATCTTTTCTTGGGCTATTAAAACTTTCTCGGATCCATTGATGATAAAGTAGCCACCAGGATCCAAAGGGCATTCATTTAACTCTGTCAGATCACGATCAGCGAGACCACTTAGCAGACAGTAAGTTGAACGTAACATTATAGGTATTTTGCCAATGTATGTCTTCTGGTGCGTTGTTTCCACAGGATCTTCATTGACCTTTATTGCAGTCTTGGTAATGTCAACATACAAGGGAGCTGAATATCTGTAAAAATGGAAAATGATGAACCTAATATAAAATCATACTAACCAAGCAATGCAAGTTTAATTTACCCTAAATCCCAGTGTTAATAAGGGATGTGTACAAAAAGTAAGTCATATATATTATTACTGGTCATCTCTTTGGAAATTACATCACTTCTTTCTTTTGAAAACATTCATAACATTGTTTGATTTCATCTTGTCAAAACCATTAATTTTTCCTTTTATTTGCTACTCATTCTATTGTTAATGCCCCTTCCGGGAAGATTTCTTCTAACTTCCTCTTGTCCAACTAATGTTAAGAATTGCAGTTTGTCTTTGTTGTAGCTCCTGGTGTAGTGCGACTGAATTGAAATAGGACATATTATGACAACAAGAGTCAAACCGATTGGACAGGAAGAGGGTGAAGAGAAATTAATGAGACGGAATGAATCACATAGCAAAATGATGCTGCTAAATTTTCAACCACATCAAGAATAGATGTGACACAAAATGCTATAAAAAGTAATTATTGAATTACAAAATGTCAAAGTTATACTAAGTAACTTCAAGAATAATGAACAGTCATATAACAGACCATAAATATATTGCAGTCACTAAAATTTTTAACAAGCATGTGCCATTTACAATATGAACCACATATAAACATTTTAGCAAGAAAGAACCAAACTAGAAAAAGACTTCACAACTGACACAATTGTCAGGAAAGTAAAACAAGAATAATATTGCAGCAAACAATATTATTAAAAAACATATATGGAATGGTTTTTTTAAATACTAACGTCAGATTCCGTAGCCGAGCTTCATTGGGCATCATAGGACTTGGTGCACCATCTTTCTCCCAGTGTGTTGGTTTGGACAAGTAGATCTGTTCAAACTTGAGCACATACCTTGCCTGTAATAATGAGATTGACAGATTTGCTATTATAGTTTTACTTATATAAATGTAAGGATTGGATTGCTCAAAAAATCTCTTACTGATTATCGCATAGTGTACAATTGCAATAGTTGTGAGATGCTGGAGGCAAATGACAAGGCAATCCATGTCGCTGAATATTGGAAACACAAACATAGTGTACAATTTGGTTAAATGTTCTCATTATTTATGAGGTGTGATACAAAATTATCCAGATTGGGATTTGTTTTTTAAAATATAAGAGTTACAGATTTGTACATTTATCGCCTTTGAAGTATTTCCACTCTGAAGCTACATTCTTAGCCCAGCACTGTTTCCTCTACTCAAGGTATGTTTTAAAGACATCTTCTGAAATAGCAGACAGCTGCCTTTTCTCATTTTGTTGTATCTCAACTTCCATGATATTATTTTCCTAATAAGTGGTATTTGTTTTTTTGGGAACGGAAAATAGATGCAGGGAGCAAGATCTGACAGATAGGGTGGTTGCGGACCTGTAGAATGTCACGCTTATCAAGAAACTGCTACAAAAGTTGTGATGCATGGGCAGGCGCATTGTCATGATGGAATTGTGACTTACAACTATCATGCAATGCTGGCCTCAAAGCTTGACAGCAGTATCGCTTGTTCATTGTCTGGCCTAATAGAGTGTATTCATGGTGGACAATTTCCTTAATGATAAATCAAATCAAAAGTAAGAATGGACTGAACAGAACTGTTCCTAAGATCAACATTGTTTTCACTTTTTCTGGTTGTAGGACTCCCACTGATGAGATGTGAATCGATGTGATCATAAGCCAATCATAGCACAACCGCCTGGAGCACTGTGGTCCACCTTCATTAGCACGATCAGGGTGTGAGGAAATCTACTACTATCCGCCACTCAATGCACACAAAAGAGTAAACTTACTCACTGTGGGCATTAAACAACAACATAAAACTAACTAAAACATACCATTACAGAGTACAGGTAAAAGAAGAATGAAAACTCATTATCCAGGTGTTAAGAAAATAAAAATGCCAAGTTACTTACAGGTGTTTCCACATTGCCAGTTGTATGCTGAGCTTCAGCTTGAAGGTCAATAGATGGAGCATCTTCCACTATTCTCTGCACAGACATCTGAATAAACTCATCAAAGGAATCCAACTGCTGTCGGACAAGTCCTTTCTCATCAAAATATGAACTGATAACAATCCAACAGGCCTCCTGCCAAAGGTCCATTGTGATTTCATCACTCTCGTCATCTTGATCATACATTTCTAGTCACAAAACAAAAACAAGATATTTTCATATTGTTATGCTATGTAGAACCATCCTAGCTGTACTCAGAACAGACCCACAGGTTTAACTAAAATAGCAAAATAGTATGAATTATGAAAAGTAAAAGTGGCGAGGGAGAGGAGATGGCTACCACCCTCATATAGCCGAGCCTTTGAAATGTGAGATCTCTAACACCTCACACCCCTACGGCAGTAATGCTATGGGTTACTTTAAGTGGCAAACACCTCTGATCCATGAAGCCACTGAGACATTATTCGTAGAGTCAGCCTGGCTGCTACCAATATGAACGCCTGCATCGAGTCTGCAAACAGCAGAGATTTTCATTTAAAATCAAGCTATGCATTTATATAACCTATGTCATCCCTATCCTGCTGTATGGTACCAGAACCTGCACTACAGAGCAATTAGAATTGCATTGAAGCCTTCCATGTGCGCAGGCAGAGGTGCCGCCCTGCGATCCACTGGTATGGATGGGTCTAAAGTGATTTGTCACCTGGTGGACAGGCCTCAAAAGCACAGTAAACATGCCAAACTGTCCCCATTTGGCCATACAGCCTGCCTTGCCAAATCTGTCCCTGCCTATCGTCTCTTAAAGAAAGCCATATACATATTGTTATTGTTTAATGCTCCCAATGAGTTAAGCTTACTCTTTTGTGCGCCCTGTAAAGGACGTTAAGTGGCGGGTTGTAGTAGTTTTCTTCACATCCCGAGCATGCTTATGAAGGTGGACCATGGTCCTCCAGGCTGTTATGCTATGCTTGGCTTTATTTGCGTGGCGTCACTACTACGGGGATCACATCGATCCACATCTCATCAGACAGGCTGCTTTGAAAACAGCCAGTTTCCAGGAAACTCTACATGGAAGAGAGATTGTGGTCTTGGTCAGTATATTGTGCCTGACCCCGACACGACATTCAGGTCAGTATATTGTGCCTGACCCCGACACGACATCCTGGTCAGTATGTTGTGCCTGACCCCGACACGACATCCTGGTCAGTATATTGTGCCTGACCCCGACACAACATCCTGGTCAGTATGTTGTACCTGACCCCGACACGACATCCTGGTCAGTATGTTGTGCCTGACTGGACTAGCATCTTAGTTCCCCAGCATTAGACATAAAGGATGGTTCCACCATTACGGCTGTCCACGCACCATCTGGATACATCAAATGACAAAAATGACATCCTCACTGCATGCAGCCTGGAACTCAGTCACTCACTGTGTTCATGAATGGTTCCAGTGACTGGTCCTTGTTGTTTAAATGGTCTATTTACCTATCTATAACATTAACAATTTCATAAACTGATGTCCCATAACAAGAATAAATGCTACAGATAAATGTACTAAAAGAGTCAACACTTAGTAATGAAAAAAGGCTATTTGAATGCCTGATAAAATTCTATCAAATTACACAAGCTGAGACATTGTATTCATATCTTCCCACAAATGGAGGCTAATTATTTTTTGCTTATATAACTTCATATGCTACTTTCTAAGCCGTGCTGAAATAAAGGACACAAGTAATTAGTTGAATCAGTCATATTATTGGGTCGTAAATGTTATCAAAGCCAGAAGTGGAGGACAAGACCTCCAATTCCAATCAAATGCTTCCATATCAGATATCCTGTACAGCCCCCCCTGACACAAATGTCCCAACTCCTGACATTCATGTGATATATTTGTTCAACTTAATGTCTTTATACTGGTTAAGAAGACTCTTCAGAGTCTGTATACAACTAGTTAAATTTGCATTACCCTGCTCTAAAAGCTATGCGCATCCAATCTTTTCTAAAATGCCTTAACTGTCCCCCTGTGGCAATGCATTCCAAGCATTTACCACTCTGCCTAAAAAAATATTTCCTAATATCTAATCTGGACCTTTCTGTAGTTAATGTGTAGCTGTGCCCTCTTGTTCTTGAAGGTGGTTGTATTTTGAAAAAACTTGTTATAGACTAATTTAACATTTCCTTTGGTTATAATATCTTATAAACTTGTATTATGTCACCTTGAATTCTTCTCTTATCAAGATATACTGTAGGCTTTATACTAACAGAAGAACGGGCAATAGGCAAGAATCTGGCACCCTAAAACCAGATAGAAGCTTCTAGTAGATGAGACTCATGGAATGGACAGCTCATCAAAGAGAAGAAAAACTTGTATTTCAAAACCACCTATGCTACCTTGGAAATGAGATTCAGGCGTATAATTAAAGGCTACTGGAGGAAACCAAAATCAACATGTGCAGATGAGACTCTGCACACTTCTCTGCAAGTCGTTAAAATTAAAGATGACTACTAAGATAGTAAGCATATTCGGATTCATTGTCATTTCACGATTGTGCACGGGGCTTGCAATAGTGAGTCGACAGCCACATCATGACTAAAACAAAGTGCCACAAAAACCAACTCCTCCATATATGGTTTGGAACACTCACGGAACAGGCTTCCTGCAAGGAGGTCACCTATAATTAAATTGAATAGTGGTGGCCCCTGGTAACGTATTACTAAATTATTTAGAATTCAGTAATATTACCACTTACACACTAATACAGTAGATCTCCTCAGTAAGTAGTTACTAAGACAGTACTGAGTACTATTTTAACTATTTTGTTTGTACTAATTTTAATTAAATCTACTCAAAAGACTGCAAATGTCGTTCTTTGATTCTGCTTCTTTTAATGTCCCCATCCTTTATTTTGATAGCCAATAACATCTTAAAAGTTTTGCTTATCTTGGTGGTGTACTATCTTAGTACTATTACAATTATATGACCATTGGGAAACAAGTTCGATGCAATCTGATTATCGAAAATTGGACAACTAAAAACAAATGGTCAAATTCATTCAAAAACAAGGTACTATTTTCAATTATAATTCTTCCGTAAGCTCCACAGAGCAAGCTGTTTTTACCTTCATCTTGGCCGAACATCTTCAATGCGCTGTTCTACAGCCTGAATACAAATAATTAATAATGACAGAAGACCAATGTCTCAATTAATTTATCACAAACTGAACCATGAGAGACTTAATAAAGCGGTGTCAGCTCCTTCTCCTTCTGCCACTTAGGCCTGTTTGTCTTAAATGCCAGATTTTTCATCTTCCTCCGTTTTTCTTCCGAAAACCAACACTTATATTGGCATTTCTCATCATTTTCGATCACATGAAGGTTGGTTGGTTGGTTGATTTTCTATTGATTCAGAGACCCGTGGGGCTCCTGCCCTTTGACACAGTGCCATATAGTGGTAAATGCAAGTGTTTATGTGTTGCATTTTAGTACTTACAACATATTCCAGATTATGTTTCAGAAAGAAGTACAAATTAAGTGAACTTATTTGTATCCATTTCGAGTGCTACACGCTCTATGATCATGTATGGTTGTGTCTGATGTAATATTATACTATGTATGAGTGACCCAGTCGGTGGTTTTGTGTCTGTTATCTTGTAAGTCACATGTTTACAGGAAAGGCTTCGGGAGTAAACCCTGAGGACAAATTTGCATTCCATGCTACCTCCAGTCTTGCCGTTGAATTAAGATAACAGGTTACGAGATAAGGGGATTGACATGCAAATATTTTTCACTTTAATGAATTCAACCGACAGTTACAGCATCAGACGAAAATATGTTAGCAAATTAAGGGTTTTATCTTCAGTTCCTGAAACGTACGCACCCTGTTGGGCAGTGCGAGGGCCGACAAGCCGGTGCAAAACACAGCACTCAAAGAAAGAGAGCATTTTCGTTACCGGTTGACGTGGCTGTCCTTAGTGAGACTAGGTTACCTGACGAAGGTCAGCTTACAGCGGCTGGGGGCAGTTACACAATTTTTTTGGAGTAGCCGTTACATCACTGAAAGACGAGAGTCTGATATTGGATTTGCAGTCCGATCCCGACTGGTCGAGTAGCTTGCGGTGCTCCCAAAGAACGTCAATGACAAGTTAAGGTTTCTTCTGTTCTCATTGGGTCGGGGGCACTCTGACAGGTTGATCAGTGCATATGCTCCGACAATGATCAACCCTGGGGTAGTAAAGGAGTCTTTCTTCGAGAATCTCCAAACTCTCATTTTATCCGTCCCCCAGTTCGACACGCACGTAGTCCTATGAGATTTAAACGCTAGAGTCGGTTCTGACCATCATTCCTGGGGGATCGGAAAGGAGGGGGGGGGGGGGGGGGTTATTTGAGGTACACAACATAGGAAAGGGCAACATTAATAGCTAACTATTGCTGAGTCTAGTTCGTTTCATGGACTTTCCATCACAAATACCATGTTTCGTCTTTCCATTTGAAAAAAAACTTTATTGCACACACGCAATGTATACTCATTGAATGCGCTTATTTTGTAATCTGATATCTGGGCGTCTTCTTCTTCTTCGATAAACTGATGCTATGCTACTAGCCTTGTGAGGTTCACGAAGAAAATTGTGCGTTTCAGGTCTTCGCCAGTCCCCCACAACTTCACGAGCATGGTCGCTTCCCCCGGGCCAGACTGTCTCTCTTTGATCTCCATAAGTGGGGCAGTCCTACAGGATTTGTTTTTGGTGTCTGGTCGGGCGCTCTGCAATCGCATGTGGCGGTGTCTCTAAGATCCACTCCAAGGAGATGGGCCCTGAGTCTGCGCTGTCCCGTTCTGAGTGAAGATTTTTGTCTGGACATCTCTGCCAATTTTGTCTACGCCGTCAATTCCTGGTTTTTTTTCTTTGTGTCCTTGTATTCATAATTTTTATGGATGCAATCACGCATTTGACTAAATGAACTTAATGAACTGTTGTTTGCTGATGATTAGCTTATCTTTTACCAAAATGGAGAAGATCTACAACGACCTATCTCAATTTTGCTTGTAATTAATATGACATGAAGATCAAAACAGAAAAGACTATGACGACATCGTGTGAGCACGTGCAGAGAAGCTTCCACAGCGGGGACAAAAGTATTTAAAAAAGAGGGTCAAATACCAAGGTAGTGTATTCACTGATGACGGCAGAGTGGACAGAGAGAGAGAGAGAGAGAGGTTACAAGGAATGCAGAAGGCGAACATTGTTAGCTATCCAACTGCACCGATTTTGAAACACCATAGAGTGCTTCTTTCAACTAAGAGGAGCCTGATAAATGCAACTTCATATCTACATTGTGTTATCAATGTCAATTTGTATCCATTCAAAACAATCCGTAATCGAATCCGCAACACCACGCTAAGGAAGATAGTGGGAACAAATCCAGTTAGTGCATACATTGACGCGCAATAATTCAAGTAGTTTGCTCATTTAGTATGAAGTAGGCCGCCGGACTCATCGGGAAAATACCCATGAAACGTCACATGTATAAGCCAATTAAATTACAGAACGTTTCAGCACTCATATTGTGCCAAGGTTCAAGGTGTTATAATCATTCCATACATCATTCACACATAGAAATAAAACACATAACGGTACATAACACAACAAATCACTGTTGAGAGTGACCCTTTTACAGAATCCTGCCCCGAAACAAACTGAATACTCATATTCTGTTATTTATTTACGGTATACAACTACCAGCGCTTCTAATGAAACCAGTCTTTTGAAATGATTACCCCTTTCATGACTGAGTATTTTTGGAAATAATGTTCCCCGTGTTTTACGAAATCTGTTAAGCTTCAAACCAAAGCGCACTGGTTTTGAACAGTTATGACAGCATTCGGTGCCTTCCATATGTAGTTAACAATTGTGTTAGCAAGTACACAGGTGTAACAGATTAAGCAAAAGAGATTAGGGCTGTAAAAAAGTACTGAGAAAGTATTGGCGATGGTGGATAAAGCTAGGATCAACACAACTCCATCATCAGAGGCCTCTCTCTCTCTCTCTCTCTCTCTCTCTATATATATATATATATATATATATATATATATATATATATATGTAAATGTGTGTTTGTGTGTGTGTATCATCATCATCATCAGTCCCGTAACCTAGAAGGTCGTTAAGGTACTGTTATTAAAGTTTGGGGAACCAGTTCCCGCCACTCGTCTCGATTTTTCGCCAGGGAGTTAGTTTCAGTCTTAGATCTTCCTGTCCACTCTTTTATACTATCCTCCCATCTCTTTTTTTTTTGGGTCTCCCTCTCCCACGCTTCCCAGTCACAGTGCATTGCAGGATGGTCTTGGTCAGTCCCACCGATCGTGACATATGGCTATATCATGTCAATTTTTGTGTTTTTACCAGTGCTAACAAAAACCCTTTTCCGTCTCCAAGCGGTGGTCATGGAAACAGGTTGCACTAGTGCAAGCTTACTAAGAGAATACGGATTTCAGTGGAAAGGCGACCAAGGTAACCAAAAAGCTAACTGAAACCGGAGGTATCATGCAGAAAGGTGCATATATCGCAGTCTCGCTGTAAACTACGATACAACGTTACGTCCTTTTTAGGACGAGTAGAGAAGAAGAAAGGCTTGGCCAGTTGTTTTGGGTGAAGAGGAAGAAGGCGTCGGACTAGTTGGATACTTAAACTCATTTCTTTCTCTCTCTCTCTCTCTCCCTGTATCTATTATTCTCTCTCGCTCTCTCAACTCTTCTCTTAAACTCTTGCGGGAAGGCGTTTTCGTCAACTGGAATTTCAAGCTTCACTTTATTTTCAGTTATTCGTTCTGTTTGTTTCCGACTGCAGAAAATATATGTCTTTGTGATCGTTTCTATGGAAACGAGTAGAATGAATAAGGTAAAAAAATTGCATAACTGTTTTACAAGCAACGTGTCTGTCTAGAAAACCAAAACGGTAATATTGAGCAGCGAAGCGTGGTAACATTTAGTAGCAAATCGTGATGCTAATTTTAGGGTATGCTGAGTCATAAACATAAAGGAACATAATCGTCCACCTATTCTTAAAGTAGAAATCAAGTCAGGGAAGGTGTGGCTATTGGGTTGTGAGAAAAAAATTGCGCGCTAATGACCGTCTCCTAGCTGCCAATTGACCTGATTGCTACGCTGTGTTATTCTAGACCTGTGCTCTTCAACCTATTTATACCTACTACACACTAACATCTAGGTTAAAGAAAACTCCGCCATCGTCCATTGCGTCTGTATATTTTTGGATGTTTTAAATGATCATGTAGCATCACCTTTGCAGAACATCTCTCCCATCACAGTCCGTCCGAAAACTCGATCTCTTGCCAAATTTCCAGCCTACTCCATAGTCATGCAAAAGGATTCCTTGATATCTTGGTGCCACCGCTTTCTTGGTCTGCCTCAGCCTCTCATTACCGTTCTTTCAAGACAGGTGTGTCTTTTGATGTGGCCAACGTATTTTAATTTTCTATTCATGATGGTATTTATGAACCATTTCTCCTCTATGTGCAACTCTTGTCGAATGTCTGCATTATTTCTTTTTTCATTTGTTTTTTTTTTTTTGGCGGTCCACGGTATTCTGATGACATTTCTATTAAAAATTTCGACTCGAAGGACTCGAGGTTAGAGTAACTGTCCATGTTTCACAGCCGTATACTGCCATGTTCTCAAAATATGCATTTTTGGTGATTCGCTGATATTCTGCGATAGTTTTCTCAGGTTGTGTTTTTAAATATTAGAAGTAATTATTTTGCTACCGACCACATGAAAGCTAACACCGCCCTCTAGTGGGCGGTAGCGTCCAGGTTGAGAGCTCTGTTATAGACATAATCAGCTTTGTCGCTTCGCTCTTTTTCAAACATGTCACTAGGGAACGGCGTGGCCTAGTGGTTATGTGACACGGCTCACAACCATAAGGTGCTGGGTTCGATCCCCATCTCAGCACCGGCCGTTACCCCGGGGAAGCAAACCCTTAGAAAATGCAGGAGGAAGCAGACCCTTACATAAAATGCATGCTGAAGTCGGATGCACTGGGCCGACAGGCGCAAAATAAAAACGCAGTGCAATGCACACCACCTTGGGGATTAGAGAAATAAGGCGAACGCAAAAAAAACAAAAAAACATGTCACTATACTTAAACAGAAATGACGATTACAATTTCAATTTCTAATTTATTTCACATCTGTTTGGCTTGGCTTGGTTTCTTTCGTTCTCAATCTCCAGCTACCAAACTCTGACATAAGCCTAAGAAGCAGAATGTAGTTCAGAGAACAGTATGCGTTGTGTCGTGGTTTTCAGCTTGACTGCGATATTTGTACCTTTCGGTCCAACATATCCGACTTCAGCAAGCATTTATTTGAGTACCGGATTAGCATTCCCTCTTCGATCCCTTCTCCTTAGCCAGCCTGCTCTGTTGCAGCCTGTTATCAAGGATCACCGCTAGGAAGTGTAGAAGGGTCTTGGCAGCTCTGGTTCGCTGGTCCTGACGCTAGCACTAGCAGCTAAGGGTCGCTGACCGCTGCAGCTCATGCGCTGCCTCACATCTGTTTTATGCAAAGAGATGTCTTCTCTAATTCTTCACAAAACTTTTGGGAAAGCTCAGTCTTTTATGTCTATTCTAACGCTTCACTACTGGTAACATTCAAGACGATAGTTATTCTAGCTGCAAGACTGAATGAGTAACATTTTTTCCTCTACTAGCAGTTGGCGCTGTCATATGTTATTATTCGAACGGGCATCATCTCACTGCAAATGTTGCATTGTCAACGGTTGGAACATTTATAGGATGAAGGAATACGAATATTCTTGAGTCGCACTCTAAATACCCCCATTCTAAAAATAAAATACATTTCCGCTTCTATGGTTTATTATTTGTTCTTATAAAAATACATGAAATAAAGAGAGCTGGGATTCATAATTTTTTTTTGTGTGGGTGAATAAAACACACTAAAACATTTACCTGGAGCAGGCAAAAGGCAATATATCTTCCTGGTCTAAAATTATAATTAGTGTATCACTCGGTTTTCACGGCAAACGTATGAGGTTCAAATCCTGCAACAGTGCCGCTTCAGTGAATCCAGCTGTAGATGGGCAACCGACTTACGGTTGGCAAAAGGAAAAATCAGCTAAAAAGGGATCTTGCTACTCTACCTCACAGAATATGTGGCTAAGTATTTTGAAGTTTCTAACACTTTATTCCTGGCCATCGGTTAAATCGACAGAAGGACACACTTTACCTTTATCTCGCTTTCTATAATGTATATTCCCAGGGATGTTCTTGATATTTATTCATTACAGTACACCTCTTGTTATGCATTACATAAGAATAACATTTATTTTAACAACACAAACTGAGTTTTATTTTCCAAGACGCAGTGAGATTTTTAAATTCTCCTTTTTTCAAATGTTTTAAATTAGAAGACTCGTGGGCTAGTGGTTAAGCGACACGGCTCACAAACCGAAGGTGCTGGGTTCGCTCCCCAATCACAGCACCGACCGTTACCCGGGGAAGCAAACCCTTAGAAAATGCAGGAGGAAGTAGACCATTACATAAAACACATGCCAAAGTCGAATGCACTGGTCTAACAGGCGCAAAATAAAAAGATACGGCAACGCACACTGCCTTGGGTAATAGAGAAATAAGGCGAACGCCAACAAAAAATGTTGTTTACAGACATTGTTGTCAGGGGTGGAGTGTTGAAGATTTTATTATTTCTAGACCGTGGCTTTTTATGAGGTTGGTTGGCCAGCTTCTTTCCCCGCTATCTTTCATTACATAACAATAAAACGTGTGTCCCTTTACAGCAGGGGCGACTGGGACGTGTCGATAACGGGGATCGAATATGGAACTTTTGCGGCGAGAACCAAGGCCTCCAACACACTGACACTCAAAAGGTCTATGTCAGTGATTCAGGACAGTAGTCGAAAACATTCACCTTGCAACCCCAAATCTAAATATATTCCAGGGTCCACAGTCAGCCCGTTTATCATTGAAATCCTTAGTCAATGTCAGGATATATGTACTGATCACCGTAGCACTTCCACCGTGTCCCAGTGAGAGTTAGGCAGTCATTAGTTGATTATTGTTACCCTGCTGTAGTCGTAATCTCGTCTAAATATCATATTCTCAGACCCACATGGGTCATAAACAAAATAGAACAGCGAGACTGCACTACATTGTATCGATTCATCAATATATAAATATATTCTATTTAAAGACATTCCTCTTCCTCTTCGTTGTTGAGGTTTTGTTAAGTGGTGTTGAAGTTTACGGCAAGGCTGCGGTATATGGGTCTTTCGGCCTGACACATCCGATTGTATCATGGGACATCTATGGCATCGGGTTTGCCTTCCCTGTTCGACGTCTGTTCTCTGAAAGCGAAGAGTAATCAGGGGCTGGTGAAACATATTAATCAAGACTCCTTCTTCTTCTGCTACTTCTTTTTCTTCTTCTTCTTCTTCTTCTATTTCTTCTTCTCCTGCGTTCGTTCTCAATCTCCAGCTACAAGGCCATGAACAGGGCTTTGCAAGTAGCAGGATGTAATCCGGAGAACGGGATGCGTTGTTTCGCTAATTTACAGCTTGACTTCGATATTTGCACCTTCGGTCCGACACATCCGGCTTCAGCATGAGTAAGACTCCGTCTCATGTTCTCGTATGTGATCCAGGAAACAGGATGTGTCAAATCAGTCTAAGCATCGATGTAGAGATCAGCACTTTAACCCCCATAGTAGTGATCTTACCAAGAAGCATTGCACTACGGCCAGGAGGGCACCATTCCACCTTCTTAAGCACGCCTCGAGATGCAGAGGAGCCCCTGTAACCCACTACCAAAGAAACGTTTTGAAGAGTTAATTCGGTACGAGTAGGTTCCAATTCTTCCACCCAGTCTATGGGGATGCAGTCAGCTTTCATCATCGTGGTCATCGATTGATGGTGAAATAGAGTTTTGGTCGCTCTGGATCGCTGATTCTGACAGATGCAATTAGCCATGAGTCGCTGACTGCTATCATATCGCTCACTTGGTCTTCAGCACCTAACATAAAATACAAGAGCAAGAACCCAGATGACAGATGTCTCTAGACAACAGTTTGTATCTAGCCTCTTCCAGTTGTAAATCACGATCTTGCTTACTGTTATTAGAGGAAAGACAACGAGGAATGGAACTGGCCGCATAAACACGAAGGGGTTTAACAATAAAGTCTCTAGCACGTCATCCCTGACAACAGAGTCTGGTATTAGAATATGGTTACTTAGCCCATAATGAAGTGAGACTTTCACGGGACAAACGTCAAACTTCACATCAATGTGTATAATTTATGAGTTCACTAAATAAATGTTACTTAAATAAAACAAACATTAGTAACACTTCATTATATCAAATCAGTACACTCTTCATATATTCGAATAAGACAAATGTATCCCTCCATTCACCCACTACCATGGTTCCGACCCATAATCTACATGAGGTTTTCAAAGAAACAAAACAAAACTTTAATGAGACGTCTATTATCATTTGCTGGGGGTGGTGGTTTTTTAAGTGTTCAAGAATAAAGCACGCTAGCCATTGTAGTCGTCAACAGTGTGCCATGTGTTTTGCCTTAAACCTATGGGGAATATAAAACCAGTGCCTAACCAGGATTTTGAACATGTTTTCCCCACCCTCCCTCCCCTGTCCCCTTTGGTTAGAAGACCGTATTCACTTTTTATGTTTTTGTTTAAAGACTTTCCTTTCTGTATTCTAATGGCGAAGGCACGCCGCTTTCAAGGCCAGACCCTAGTCTTTTAGTGTATGTCAGGACGTATTACCAGTATATGGATGGGTGGATATCTGTAATGTCGAATTGTATGTGTTTCACTGTGGCAGTTTTGCAGCACAGTAGTTTTGCCAATCCTTTGTGTACGTGTAGAATGGTCCAACTAAATAAAATCTCCGACATGTTCAGTCACCCAGGACAAGAAGTGATTTCGAACCGGGTAGGTTGGGCATCTGCCACCCACTCCCCATGTAATCTGAAAGTAGAGCAGTACCTTATTTGCATAACGCCCTTGCTATAAACTTGCGTGAAGCGAGAAAGCTCCATACATTCAAGCAGCTATATTTTACTTCCTACTCGAGAAATTCTTTTCTGCTCGGCTTCTAAGAATCGACTTTACTGCACTCCGGGCATACCCATAGATGTTCAGTCTATTTCAGTAAATGGGGACAGATGTAGATATTGATGGTTCCTGCAGCTCATTGATTGTAATCACTTCTGTACCGTCCTCTCTTGCGCTAGAATCCGATCGAACGTCGGTCGATATAAAAGCTATGCAGTCTGTGAATCATTGCTTCATCTATTGGGGTGCCATCTTCAAACACGCGGTCATTGATCGACTTTCAAATCTATATCTTGTATACTCGTTATTTTTGCGTGGGGAACAAGGATGCCATCTCATTCGTTGCACTGAACGCCAGAATGACTAGGACAGTATATCCACGCCATCCACTGCAGGGTTGATGCCTCTACAGATGCCACCCCTTCCTGCCTTAGCCAGCTCTTCTGTATCTTCCAATGACTGCCCCTGTTAAAGAGGTCTTATAAATCAATCAAAGAGATGCAATCACTGCTTCCATCTCCATTCTCGTACTGGAGATTGATATTCTGTGTGCCTCTCTTTCTCTCTCTCTCTCTCTCTCTGTTCAGCGACGACATGCTCTCTCGCTCTATGGAGATATCGCGCTGCTTAGCACCAATCTATCGCTATACTGCATGTTATCATTTATCAGCTCTGCCTTCCCTCTGCACCACTCTCTGTATTCCCTGTCTAGGGTTATGATGTAATCTGTTATTATATCCACAGAGTGGATACATTCTTCTCCTTTAACTATCGTCTCAACTGTGGTCACCCTTTCAATTGTTCTCTCTGCATGACCCATCCCTGATAATATTTTCTTGATTCTTGATCCCTTGATGCCTGAGGTGCTATTGTGTACTGGGTGCTGTCTGTTTGAAGTAACCCGTATATAAGCTTTGCCCTGTGCCAATTTATATCTGGATGCCCGAGAAAGAAGTCCCATCATGTACCACATTTTTTAAGATCGGGGTATCTCTAGTACATCCCATAGTGTGACTATGCCCAGACCGTAATCAACAACTGACAGAATCAATTGGCAGTATATGATGAAAAGCAGTCATTGTTTCAAGTTCACCGCTGATTTCACATTTATTGTCTCAGGTCTCGTTTCCACCTCAAGATGGTCTGGCCGACGTGGTATCTACGAGATGAGAGACCACGATCAAAGTTTATCCCGATGTATTTCAACCTGCCACACTTGCCAATGGCATATACATCAAAGGTAATATCCGGGAGGTCAGTTTTCACTTTAGAGTTGTTCAGGGAACATCACATCATGCGTGCCTTGTTTAGGATTTATCTGGGCGCTGGAATCCTCACATTAATGTGAGATTGTCTCCAATGTCGCCTTAATGTCTCTGGTCATCTCATGCTATCTGAGCCAATAATGTACATTAGGATGTCATCTGTAAAGGTTAGTGTTCGCCCTGGCCCTAGGGGTTGTATGTTCGCCGCCTTTGTGTGTAGATGTTGAGCAGTACCAATGTGAGTAGTGAACCGTGTGGCAATCCGAGGCTTATTCGCCTCGGCTCTTATGTCCAAGATCCAAAGCGGAGTGCATCTCTTCTCTCCATCATGACAGCTGATATTCAACCTCTTCTTCTTGTAGTTCTTGTTCTTTTTCTTCTCCTTCCTTTTCGGCGTTCGTCCTGAAGAGGACGTTTGTGACGCTGTGTCGTAGTTTACAGATGGTCTGCGTTATTTGTGTCTTTCGACGATTTGAGCACGGTATTTTTAGATCTGGTTCCCCTTTCCTCTTTGATCTCTAATCTATTAGCCAGACTGCATGCTTGCAGTCTGTATTCAGGATCGCCACTTGGAGGCTGAATGGCGTCTTGGTTAGTTATGGGTCACTGACCATGATATAAGCTCATTCACTGCTGGATATTCGTCTCTAGTATCCAACTGACCAGCCATGGGTTGATTTCACCCTGCGTTATCGGGGTACCGGCGTGGGCTAGTGGTTAAGTGACACGGCACACAACCCGAAAGTGCTGGGTTTGCTCCCCATCACAGCACCGGCCGTTACCCCGGTGAAGCAAACCCTTAGAAAATGCAGGAGGAAGAAGACCCTTACATAAAATGCATGCTGAAGTCGGATGCACTGGGCCGACAGGCACAAAATAAAAACCAAAGTGCAACGCATACCGCCTTGGGGAATAGAGAAATAAGGCGAACGCAAAAAAACAAACTGGGACTGTTTCCTATCAAATGTAAATGTCCCGGCAATATCACAGGCCTCCTTCATTGGCCTGTAACTGCCATTGGTATTCTCTATCTAGATTGTGCATTAGTTTTCAGGCGACTAATTTCTCCCTCTAATAAGTCTGCAATACTTTAAATTAAAATTGGCAGACATGGTTTTTAATTTGCTCCAGCTTGTGGTTTAGGTAAGAGAATTCCGATTTCACGCGTGTGTGTCAAATTGGGATCATGATGTTGGGTCCATATATTTCTTGACCAACGGCACACAAGAAGTGATGTGGTCAACGTCACACCGAACGCTTTTACTTTCCCAAATTATTCTGGTACCCAATTTTTGAGGCTGAGTGGGCCACTGGTGTTGTTTTACGATCGAGAAAAATCCCGCAGCAGCTGTGGACCTGACTCCAATCGCTCAGCTGGGATGCCAGTACAATAAACACTGATTCTGCTCATCTCTATGTAGTGTAGGTAGAAACAAGGAACCATAGATAACATGTGTAGTTAGACAAGTTAGGATTCGCGGATTATCGCCGTTTTGTGCATGCTTTAGTGACAAAACTGGGAAGACACACGTGGTCTGTTGACATTGTAAAAGTAACTAAGATGTAACGTAAGAAGGTTAGCGGTGACAATCGAAAAAAAACAAGGTAGATGAGACTCGAAAGTTGGGCAATGTAACTCCTATAGGAGATAGAAAACTCTGCTGGGTGCAGATGGAGCAGAAGGGGTGACAAGTGGAGAGAGAAAGAGAGAGAGAGAGAGAGAGAGAGAGAGAGAGGGAGAGAGAGTCTGGAAAACAGAATAAGGCAGAAGCAAACCAGCACATTTAGTTTTGTTAAATGTGTGTATCAACTATTCGAATTGACGCAGCGCTTGTCAACGTGACGTTTTTCTCCAAATATTGCTTTATGACTTCTACATTCACACGTTCCAGGAGAATCGCTTAAAGGAAAATCTCCCCATCTAATGTCCAGAGTACAGGTGATACAGTAATCCATGCGGGTCCGAAAGACAGGCCTGGCTGTAACACACGAAGCAAGAACTCCCCCACACATGTATAAATATTAGTGCCAGCAAAATAGAAGATGTCGAACTGCAACGGATTGCAGTGACAATGAAAAACTAAGATTGGAGTGTGTATAACCTGCATGCACACGTCAATCACCTAATTCATGAGAGAAAGTTGGATCTACCAGGTCCTCTCTCAGCACCACTCCACCTATCTACACACAGCTAGAACACCGACGGTTGGCGCAGTTCAAATACGATCCTCCTACACAAAAAAGGGGACAAGGAAGACCTCGGCAACTACGGGTCAATCACGTTCCTCCCAGTCACCTACAAAATATTCACGAAATGTATCCTCGCCAGAATCCGACCAACTGGTTCAATGCACATCTCACAAGAATGGAACTAGTAATTGAGGCCAAGCGAGTCCAAATGAGAGGACGCCTGCTGCACTCAGGATGGCCCGAGGCATCAATCAACGAACCGCTAAACAATGCGCGAATGAGTTCTGGCAGAAACTGTATGAAGAAATTCAGCTAATTGTAGAGACGGGAAATATCCAGAGCATGCATAGAGGCATAAAGATGGCAATGGGCCTTATTTCTAGAGGTCCCCTTCCCCCTGAAATCTCTGACAGATGCGAGAATCATGGACCGTGACCATCAGATGGCCAGAAGGGTGGAGCACTACTCTGAGCTCTACTCTCGGGAAACGGTGGTCACTGATGAGGTCCTGCTCATTATGGAAGAACTTGACAGACCACCTACTCTGGATGAGCTTGATAAGGCTATCGACTACCTCTCAAATGGCAAAGCACCAGGGGGAGAAGGTATCCCACCCTAAACCATCAAATGCGGGAAATCAGCAATAGCTCCGCCGATGTTTGATCTTCCATGCCTCTGCTGGGAGGAAGGTGCAGTCCTCCAAGACATGCATGACGCCATCATTGGTACTATTTACAAAAACAAAGGTGACCGCGGGGACTGCAATAATTATAGAGGGATCTCGCTCCTAAGCGTTGTAGGCAAAGTTTACACCCGCATGCTACTAAACAGGTTGAGACTGCTCGCGGACAGGGTGTACCCAGAATCCCAGTGTGGCTTTAGAGTAGGTAGATCAACAACGGATTTGATTTTCGCGCTTCGCCAAATCCAGGAGAATTGCAGAGAAAAAGACCAGCCGCTCTTTATGATGTTTCTAGACCTCACCAAAGCCTTCGACTTGGTTAGTAGAAAGGGTCTATTCAAACTCCTTGAGAAGATCGGCTGCCCCCCTTCCCTCCCTCCCCTCAACTGCGTAGCATGATAATTTCTTTTCACACTGATATGAAGGGCTCAGTTCTATACGATGGATCATCTTCAAACTCTTTTCCCATCAAGAGTGGAGTGAAACAAGGATGTGTGCTCGTGCCGACCCTCTTTTGAGATCTTCTTCTTCATGCTTCTATCCTACGCTTATGACACATCTGTGGACGGTGTTTATCTGCATACCAGGTCAGATGGGTGGCTGCTTAACCTGTCCCGACTACGTGCGAGAACCAAGGTGAGGACGGGTGCTCATTAAGGAGATGCTATTTGTGGATGATGCGGTTCTAGTTACCAATAGTCAGGAGGCCCTGCAGAGACTGGGAGACAGATTTGCCATGGTGTGCAAGCAGTTTGGGCTCACCATAAGCCCGGAAAAGACAAAGGTCTGCGCACAGGTCATTACCACTGTGCCATCTATAAAGATTGATGACGTTACCCTGGAGGTTGTCAACAGTTTCACTTATCCGGGGTCTGCCATCAACAACACGCTCATGCTCGTGGAGGAGATAGACAGTAGGCTTGGCAGGGCAAGTACCGTCATGGCCCGCCTGACGAAGAGAGTCTGGAAAAACACTGCGCTGTCTCTTTACACCAAGGTCCGGGTCTATCAGACCTGCGTTCTTGTCATTTCATGTATGGAAGCGAGACTTATAGCACTTACACTTAACAGGAACGGCGGCTGAACACCTTTTGCATGAGGTGTCTACAGCGTATATTGGGGATTGGGTGGCAAGAGAGAGTGTCACATAATACGAGCTTACAGATAGCAAACACTGACAGCATGTACTCGATGTTGAGCCAGCGACGTCTATTGTGGTTGGGATATGTTTATCGTCTGTAAGATGAGAGGCTGTCAAAGGATATCCTTTATGGACAGCTAGCCATTGGAGTTAGAAGAATCGGCCGTCCACACTGCGATTCAAAGACGTATACAAGAGGGACATCCGAAAGCTGGGAAGAAATTGCTCAGGATCGAGCTATCTGGAGACAGTCAGTTTGAGGGGGAATAGTGGCTGCTGATGCTTGTAGTGTTCTTCTGGCTGCAGAGAAAAGAGAAAGACTGAAAAGACCAAGGAACAGCCATGCAAGCCAGACTTCTCATCATGGTTGTACGATCTGTGGTAGGGACTGTCACTCTCGGATCGACCTTTACAGCCATAGCAGACACAGTGTAGAAATACAGGAGACAGACCTGGACAAAACTTACCGGGCGCCACGCGCATGGTCTATACAGACTGAAACGCCTATGACGATGACTCACAAAAGGGGACAAGGAAGAACTTGGCAACTACCGGCCAATCACGCTCCTCTCGGTCACCTACAAAATATTCACCAAATGTGTCCTCGCCATAATCCACCCAACCTTAGATGTAGCGCAACCGATCGATCAGGCTGGATTTCGTCGTGCATACAGCACCATGGATCACATTTCAACCTGCTGCCGACTGATCCAAAAAGCCCGAGAGTACCAGACCCCACTAATTTACACCTTCATCGACTATACGAAAGCGTCTGACTCGGCAAAACCAAAATTCGTCTGGCAATCTCTAAAAAATCAAGGAGTCGACCCGGGAAACATAAGAATCCTTGCCGACTGCTACCCCGCTTGCACGACTTCCTTCCATCCCTTCCAAACAATGGTAGTAGTACCCATACAAAGAGGAGTACATCAAGGGGACCCCATCTCATCGAGTCTTTTTTCCGCATGCCTGGAATCCGTTATCAGCTGGTGCGACTGGGATACCTTTGGCATCAACATAAATGACAAGCTGCTAAATCACCTTCGTTTTGCGGATGATCTAGTACTTACCACAGAGGCAGCCACAGACGACAATGAAATGCTAGCAGCGCTCCACCGAGAGGGAAAGAAAGCGGGACTCGAAGTGAACACGTCCAAGACGAAAGTAATGCGCAATCGATTCGCTTCCCGTAACCCAGTATTCCTAGATGGAGAGAGACTCGACTACGTGAACGAGTACATCTATCTTGGACGCCTGCTCAACATGCAGAACGACTTGAACCCAGAGTTGACAATACGGCATTGCGCGGGTTGTGTGGTTTTCTCTTCGATAAAACCGGTACTGGACAAGGTCCACGACCAGAGCCTGCACACCTATCTATTCAACCGCACAGTGCTACCTGCAATATGCTATGCGGCGGTAGCATTGACATTCACGAAAGAGATGGATTCCAAACTCAGTCACCCAAGCCTTCCTTGAGAAACGCATGGTCGGCCTCACGCTTCATAGCCAGCGCACAAAAGGTCTTCACAACTCGGACATGCGTCAATTGTCCCTGGTAGAAGATGCAGTTATTTATGCAGATAAGATGAAACATCGCAACATTGCTAGGGGGTGTGGGGGGGGGGGAGGAACCTTACTACGAAAAACAGACGAACGTTGGAGCACAGCGACAACAATATGGCACCCTAGAGATAAGAAACGACCACGATGACGACCACCAACACGTTGGTCCGACTCACTTGCATCCCATAACTACATTTACGATGCCACAGATGGAAGACTCATTAGCCACTGGTCCACCGTGGCCCAAGACAGAGACCGTTGGAAGAGAAGTTGGGACCCGCAACGGTGTAACTGCCACTGAAGAACATGTTGTCCAGTAATCCAGTAATCTAGTGAGTGGCATATTTTGGCGGAATTGTTAGAAGTGCCTGGTAAAAAGTGTCTCAGTACTGCCGATTATAATTCTAGATCAAAAGGAGAAGGAAAGCGCAACTGAAAATAGACAAGGGATCGCTTTACGTTATGCACTAATCGACACAAATCTCAAAGTCGTGAATGATGGACACTCAACTAGATTATCATCTAGGCCTGAGAATACAGATGGCGTCATCGATCTGGCACTGATATCAAGCAACGTTGCCCATTCCAAACATTGGAATGTTTTGTGTGAATAGGAAAGCAACTAACTGCCATCCGTAGTCCTTATTATGAAAGGAAAACCAATCAGACACAGGTTTCCAGGTATTAGACACATGACCAGGACAGGGCTTAACACGTCTAAGTGTGTTAACGAGGAAAGTCCATTCAGTAGTACGTGTCCCGTTATATGTACAGAACTTATATATTAAAATTCTTCACTCTGGCATTTGTCGTTACATAACTAGTTCATAAATTGTTGGCACAATGATACAACTTACTTGGAAACTGTTTCTAAAATTAGATTGTCGGTGTGGCCACCCACCACCCCACGCTGGAAGTTGGGGGTGATTTCCTTCGCTAATATATACGGATTTTGTGTTTATCACCTGGGACCAGTGGCGTACCTAAGGTTAGGGAGGTATAGTACGTGCACTGTGTGCCACTTGAAAGGACGCGCTTCTAGAAAGTAGCTTCTATTAAAATCAGACAAACCATCCTCGCACAAGGAACAAATAATTTTCTTCAGATAAATGATCTGCCTTAGATTATCATTAGGAATTATCAGCCAATGAGGAAGTCTTTAAAAAACTAAATTGGGATGAAAAACGGCGGAGAAATGTTCACTCATCTGTTTCCTGGCGAACATAACTATATTCAGTCACAGCGTCAGAGAAGCTAAGCAATATCTACATGAGCTAATCGAAGCAAGTGAAGCAATTGACCTTAAAATGAAAAGAAAAAACCCACTAAAAACTGAACATTTTCTGTCCCCAATGGTAAACTGTTTCTAGGAAATTATGTCGACGAAAACGTGAATTCGTACATTTACCAGGACTAAGAAATTACGAACTATGACGGCTCAGCTCCAGTCGTATCAAATTCGTACTTCAGCAGATGAGAAACGACAAGGCACTAGCTAATACTTTCAACAGAATGCCCTCCAGCAATGATAAATAGCTGCTAGTTACGGAACCTACTATAAGCATATTTTTGTTCATGTTTTTTGTACATTTACGAACAGGGCTTCGGGCTAGTATTTCCCGAAACTCAAACCGTCGCACCTATATTATGGTAGCAGGAATCTACGACAAAAACAGTTGGGGAAAAGCTTCGAGTTGCTCAAATGGAAATGTAGTGCAGAAAACATTAACCGTCTTTCTACGGGAGCGAAAACACAATACCGAAATCAGCCCACAGACCCTCTTCAGTGGCGTCGTAGATACTGCGTTGGTAAGAAAATGAAGATGGATCGGACATGTGATGCGCAATCCTGACACACGATGGACTCGAATAGAAACGGTCTTGTGGCCTTACAATTTTAAGCGCATACACGGACGTCCACTGATGAGATTGAGAGATGACCAAATTCGAATAAAGCTCATGGTTCTACATGGTATTTTAAGGTAAAAAAAAACGAAATAAGTTTAAAAAACTACTACCTGACATCAGACTACTTGTGCGTGATTACATACCAGGATTACAAACAGTGAAACACTACGTTGGTCAGATTGTTGAATCACATATATAAATTATTAGGTACAAATACAGTGATGTGAGCTACATGACCACACATCTCACAGTACTCCTGCTCAGTGACAATAGGCAGTAAGATCACACGCATGCGCAAATTAGGGAGGTATTCTAGAATATTGTCCCGAATCTGTCAAATGTAATGTCCTTATTAAAAGTACCAGTTCCTTACTGCACAGCATTTTTGTAAGAAGACAATTAAACGTTTCTCCCTGAAAAAAATTAAGTTGAGCGAAAGAACATAAGATATAAAAGTTGGAAGTGGAGGAAGGGAACCAGTTGACCAGTTCATGCCCTTCTTGAAAAGCCAGGAACAAACAGTTCGAAACGTTCCGTTGTGTTGCCAGCACTTGCTACAAGTTTGTTAGAATATGACGGAGGAAGAAATACGAATGCATTACTAGCTGGGGAAGATGTCAAGTCCCATAAATTCAAGTACGGTGAGATTAGGAGTATATGTCATAAAGAACGTGGGCATGACAGGCGGGGACAACGACGGTGGTAGTGTTGTTGAGTTTAATGGCGAGATTTTACCTGGCGGGGTTTTTACTGACGATACTGATAGTGACTACACCCAAGCTTGTGAATTGGATGGTGTCAAATAGCTTTGAACTGTCATACTAGAAATAATGGCACCAACCTGACATTGGACAACTGAAGTTAGACAATGACACATTTATTTGAAAAGCAATTCTGCCTGACGAGTTGAGAACAAAAATAATAATCTGGATTCGAAATATTTCCATCACAGTGGGGATACTTTCCTACCAACAAATAACTCCTCAATGAACAAAACTTGGTTCAAGGAGAAATTGGCAAATGTTTCTGCGAGGAAGTGACTCGCTCATCGTTCGCATATTCCTCTTCTAAATAGTATGCAATTTGTATTTGTTGTCTTCTCTATTCCTGTTCAGACCATCAATCCAATTTGAAGCAAGAAAGTGGATTCAAACAGTGGAAATCGCATGAAACCATAAGTGTTCATAAAAATGTTCAAAACCAGCGGGAGTGCTTCACACAGGGAAAATAAATGGACGTACATTCAGCTGAAAACAGAAGAGTTATTGACACGAGCTTGTCACATATTGAGAAGGAAAGGCAGAAGGAGCGTGATATCTTGACGAGAATCCTTTGGGACTCAGAACCTGGCATTTCGAGGACACAGTGAGTCACTTCAGCCTGTCCATGACGCCAATGTGGAAAATGTTCTTGGTTTGCTGAAACTACTTGGCCATCTTTGACCCTGACATGAAATAGGGCCACACACGTTTGGAAAGGCAGCTTGAATCACGCCTTACCTTTCACTGGGTGCCCAGAAAAATTCATCAGCATGATATCATCCTCAGTTCGCCAGAATTCACAGAGAAGCACTCGTAAAGTCAAGTATTGTGGTTTATTCTTCTTCTTCGTTCGTTCTTAATCTCCCGCTGCCAAACTCTGAAAGGGCTTAAGTAGCAGAATGTAGTCCAGAGCAGAGAACGGAATGCGTTGTGTCGTAGTTTACAGCTTTGCTGCGATATTTGCACCTTTCGGTCCAACACATCTGACTTCAGTAAGCATTTTTTGAGTACCGGGTTAGCATTCCCTCTTCGATCCCTTCTCTTTAGCCAGTCTGCTCTGCTGCAGCCTGTTATCTAGGATCACCGCGTGGAGGTGTAGAAGGGTCTTGGCCGCTGTGGTTTGCTGGCCCTGGCGACAAATGGACAAATGGACAGATTTAGAAAGGAAATTTATTACAGAAGAATATCTTAAGAGAGCTTGTACAGATGGCTCATTTAACGAAGCCACGTCCAATGGAGGTAGAAGGGTCTATTAAAGACTAAGGAATGGAGAAGAAAAAAACTCGAGTATTAACAACGGGAACATACTCCAATAACGTATACAGATAAAGATATCCACCAAGAAAACATAGTATTCCTGACTTATGCCGCGTCAGTATTAGCAGCGCTAAAACAACACAAAAGATGAAGATCTCGAGCAATGTATGTTCTCCCTGTTCTCATCAGAACAACCAAGATTGGTCAAACAGTGGATCCCATACAAATGTATAATTGAAGGCAATAAAACAGCAGACAAACTAGCAAAGTGTGTATAAGCATCCCCACAAACAGACCTGTGCATCACATATAATGAGGTCAAAGCCATAATTAAAGCCAAATTCGGGGCAAAGTGGGCTGATCAACACCCTAACTTCCGAAAAGAAGACATATACTTTAACTTAACTAGAGAAGAGCAAGTCATCATCTTCAAACTGAAAACTGGGCAAAACAAACTCAAGGGCCATCTTTACAACAAAATGAGGATTGGGACAGATGACAAGTGTCCATATGGGGAGTAAAAAAATGACCGTGGAACCAATTCTACAAAGCTGCATGCTCCCGCAGGAAAATAGACAACAATACTGGCCTCGCGAAACAGATAGGAGACAAAAGGTGTATGGCAAATAAAATTGCCTTACAATAAACTTTGTAAGACAAGCCGGGACCTTCATATAAGGATGAACAGGGGACGGCGTGGCCTAGTGGTTAAGTGGCACGGCTCACAACCAGAAGGTGCTGGGTTCGATCCCCATCACAGCACCGGCCGTTACCCCGGGGAAGCAAACCCTTAGAAAATGCAGGAGGAAGCAGACCCTTACATAAAATGCATGCTGAAGTCGGATGCACTGGGCCGACAGGTGCCAAATAAAAACCACAGTGTAACGCACACACGCCTTGGGGAATAGATAAATAAGGCGAACGCAAAAAAAAACAAAAAACAAAAAATATAAGGATGAACGAAAAAGTAGAAGTAGAAGATATTTTTTCTTCAACGCGATCAACACAGTGCTAGGGAAAAAGACGCGGTGTATGTGGCTGTGACGCCGAAGTTCGAAACCAGGTACAGGGCAATGACAGAAACCGAGAAGTCCGCTAACAAGTACTTTGAGAAGATACTTAGTTCTGCAGGACATAATAAACAATGAAAACTAGACCAGTAACGCAAGAAATCACACAAGACAGCCTGTAAAGCAGTAGCTGAGTAACTATTTTATATGACCTTATTAGGATTTTGGAACAACGTACTCATTAGCATTGACCACATTCAAAAGATGCTGCAGTATCCCAGCATGAACTTCCGGGATGCTGCTCTGGATTTGAAATCTCTGCAAGCTCATTTTGAGGTTGGGATCAAGATTCTGAGCTGCAATGGCCAGCGACCAAGCCGATTATCATCAGGGCCAGCGAGCCAGAGATGCAAAGACCCTTCTACGCCTCTACGCGGTGATCCTGGATAACAGGTTGCAACAGAGCAGAGTAGAAGGAATCGAAGAGGGAAGGCAACCCTGTACTCAAAAATGCTTGCTGAAGTCGGATCTGTTGGACCGAAAGGTGCAAATATCGCAGTCAAGCTATAAACTACGATACAGCGCATTCCGTTCTCTGCATTACATTCTGCTACTTGCAAAGCTCTTTTCACGGCTTGGTAGCGGGAGATTGGAAACGAACAAAACAATGCCAAGCCATTTTGAGGATCAAAGAGAAGTGCAGTGAAACACTTGAAAAAGGACACCGTTTCACTTGAACATGATTACTTAATTCCGGCTTTCCAGTCAGTCAATGTTGCCTGATTTGTGCCTATCCTTCGGCTTCGAATACCATGGCGGCCCAAATGCGTGGTGGAGGTCATCTCTCCATCTCGTCTGCCGGTTGTAGTTGTATGATCATAAGAAAGACACCCTCCTCGTCCATCTATCGCCAATCATGGCCGGCACATCTGTATTTTCGTGTTGACGCAGGTCGACGACATCCTGCAACTCTTATTGGTCACGGATGTCGTTATTTCAGGTATGGTCTCTTATGGAGATATTTAAGACTCTTCACTCTATTGCTCTTTCGGTATTTCGTAGCTTCTCTGCGTATGGTGTGCGGAAACTCCAAACATCTGTTTCTGTTTCTAAGAATCGACGTCACTGCACTCCGGGTATACCCATAGGTGCTCAGTCTCTCTCATCAAATGGCGTAAGATATGGATGCTGATGGTCCCTGTAGCTCCCTGGTTGTACACTCTCCCATGCCGTCCTCTCATGCGCCCCAGTCCCCTCAAACCTCGTTTAATGTCGAAACTTTGCTGTATGTGGATTGCTGCTTCATCTATTGCGGTGTACTCATCCAGCAGGCGGTCATTGATTGATTTCAAAATGTCACTTCTATCCGTCACTAATGTGCCCATGGTGGGAGCTTCTGAAGCCAAGATGTCAACTCTTTCGTTGCCCTGAACGCCAGTATGAGCAGGACAGTAGATCCAGGTCAACCCCTGGAGGTTTGAGGCCTCAACAGCAGCTATCCACTCGTACCTAAGCCATCCCTTCTGTACTTTCTGAAGTACGGCTTGCGCGTCTGTCACGATGACTTCCCTTGTTATAGAAGTCTCAGATATCCAGTTGAGTGCTGAGGTCACTGCTTCCGTTTCCATTCTCATACTGGAGGTTGTTGACATGTATGCCCTACTGCGCTCAGCAACTACCTCTCCTCTCACTCTAGCCGATAAACCCCAGCTTGATGTCCGATTGCGCACGACTGATCCGTCGGTGTATGTGACAGCGTCACTCTCCCGGGTGTTCTCATTTATCAGCTGATTTACCAAACCTCACACCTATATGCCATTGATGTGATAACCATGCTTTTGGAGGCGTGAGCCCTGGCCTTGACGTCGGTAATCTGCTGGATTGTATGTGTCAACAATTGAATATTGAAGTTGGAACGTAAGAGACGAAAAAAAAGAATGGCTCATAAGAATTCAGGAGACGCTTGATTAACAACCAAGAAGGAAATGTAAAGCGTCATAAAGGAAACACTCGTCCGACTTCACAAAGAAATGGGCGAAAAGTTCACTCTTTTGCACGATACTGACACCACATTTAGGTTCCTTCTTTGTGAAATCGACGAAGACGTGATACATGTGTTGTTGATACTCTAAGTATTTCTCGTTTAATACCCGCAAATTAAATATCTGTTCAGTTGTATTTCTTCCAGCTCGAAATCCTGCTTGCTCTTCGGCAATGATATTCTCTGCCTGTGGTTTTAATCTGTTGAGGATTATTCTTAAGAGAACTTTTGTGGCAGCGTAAGGCGTTTCCACAGTAGTTAGCTATCTAGAACCACACAACCACACTCAGCAAATAACACAGCAACACTTTCCAGCAAATTGAATCCTATAATATCACATTAAATTAACATTGAGATTACAAACAACTAGTGAAATATATTTTACCTAAGTAATCCTATATTATATATATTAATATAAATATTAATTACTTCGGAGGTTGCAAGCAAAAACTTTTGAAAATTGTTCTCAACTAATGCAACACAGTTCTAGCCGCTAGACTCCCCTCCCCTTATCTGCACATTCAACACACTCTCACAAACTCGTCTTCACAGTCGTATTCTGTGCATTCATTCACATTCAGATCTCTTCAGGCAGGGGATCTTTTCATTACACATTCAGATCCCTTCAGGCAGGTAATCTTGATATTACACATTCAATCTGTTCAACGTATACTCACATGTGGTCACACACTCAATCGATCTGCGTATACACACACTCCGGAACATACATCGTTCTCTCGGTGTCCTGCATACACCACACACACATTCAGATCTCTTCTAGTCACAGGGTTCCAACACACACCTTATAGAGCGATTGGCCGAGATTCAAAGGCGTAAGCCGCTTCAGTGACCCTGCAACTCATTTCATCTCTCACACATTCGTAAAACAGCCTGCTAACTAGTAGTAGCCCATCAATCGGGCTTCTAGGAAGTCGGTGAGCTAAACTCTCACTCCTTTCAGAAAGTCTCCTAGCTAAACTCTCAGTCACTCTCTCTCTCTCTCCATGCTTGAATTAAACTTTGCCTAGTATTATATAGTCTCAAGCTGTATTAGGGCTGTCCAATGGTCTTCTGTGGGTTGTCTGACTCAGCCATCACTCTAGTTTGGATCTACCTCCAACTAGTTGATATTGGAACGAATTACTCCGAATTCCTGTCACTCTGAAATCATACAGCAAGATCTGGTCGCCTCTATCTGTCACTAACCCCTCACTACCCAAATCGGAACGCCAGACTGGTCAGCTCCTAACCCCTACCTGTACCAAACACATTCTTCCCCTCAACCCCCCGTTTTCCTTTGTCGACTTAGTGTCGATCCCTTGTCACACATTCAGGTATCTTTGTTCTCAGATCTTTGTTCCCCATCATAACTGCCCGTAACGCCTATGCTCCGGCTGGAACTGTTAAACTTTGCTAGGGTGACTAATGACGCTAAGTGTTTTATAGTTCTGACACATCTTTGGGTTCCCTGAAATAGGCAGCGGTAAAACCACTGATTTCGTCAAGATGATTGGTCACTCTCTTATCCGCAAAATTCTGTTGGTTAGTTGGTTTCTAATTCCCACGATGGGTTGGTAACCCTTTTATGCGCCCTGAAAAGGACGGAACTTGTGGCAGATTGCAGTAGCTTTCCTGACATTTCGAGCATGCTGATGAAGTGGACTTATGTCCTCCAGGCGGTTGTGCAATGCTTGGCTTCATCTGCGTGCCACTCACTACTACGGGGATCACATCGAACCTCACCTTGTTAGCCAGACTATTGTCCTCGACAACAGCCCGTTTCTAGGACGACCAACGAGGAGGTCAGGTGAGGGTCTTGACCAGTATATTTCCTACGACACTGGCTAGCATTGTCTGATCAGTGTGTTTTGCCTGACCAGACGAGCCAAATTCTGTTACAGATGTATGTCAAATCCTGAATTATTACCTCACCTCCTACTTGTAGGAGCTCTGCTGGGATATTATCAACACCCCCAGCTTTCCCATTCTTTAGCATCTTCACCGCTACAGTTACTTTCTCTCTTGTTATTTGTTGATTCTCCTCTCTTGTTATCGGTTGATTCTTCTGCCTTGTTATCGGCTGATTTTCTTCTAACATCCATTTCGGGGGCGATTGCATTTCCTAGATCATCTCGATCCTCGTGCTTATATAATTCAGAGCAGCACTCTGTCCAACGAGCCTGAATGTCTTAAGCTTCTGTGAGACATTTCCATCTCTTATCATGAATCGTTGTAATGCGACCTTGTATAATCCTTACTAAATCCTTGACAATTTAATATGCCCCGTTGGCATCGTTGTTTCCCAGATTGTGTTTGATATCTGAGCACTGAGCAGTTATCCATACTGCCTTGACATTTTTCATCTTTGCCTTTATGTTTCCATTTATCTCTCTGTATTAGACATTAGAAAATATTTGTTTAGTCAGAGAGTGGTGAATGCTTTGAATGCATTGCCACAGGAAGTAATGTAGGCAGAGACAGTTAATGCATTTAATAATAGATTGGATGCGCATAGCTTTTAGAACAAGGAAATGTAAATAAAACTGGTTGTATACAGACTCTGTATAGTCTTCTAAACCAGTATAAAGACGCTAAGTTAAGTTAAGTAATGACGCCGACATTAAGGACATAAAGAAGTGCGACAATTTGAGTGAATTGTATATTCTTTCTGTTGATGGACAGCAGCTATATGAAGACATGTTTGTTTGCACATTGTAGCTATATTGTTCGGACAACGTGAAAATTTCAAAACTCGAAGACTGGAAGAGCTTCTCGAATTGATTGTTCAGTATGCAGATGAGAGCATCTTCTATAATCTTTGCATTGCTATTCGGATGATGCTAAGTATCGTTGTTTCCATCGTCAGATCTAGATGGGATAAATTATTTAACAAGGTAAAATTAATAGTTTCATATTTTAGTGCCATATAATGGTCAAGGAAAGCGTTCGTGATCTTGCTCTGTACAGTGAAGAAAGAGAAGGAACTGGGAAAAAACGACAAAATTGAGCACATCGTAGACCAATTTATTTGCATCAGTGAAAGCAAGGAATGTGCAGTTGTAGTTTTAATGTGGTGCCATAAATTGTTAATCTAAAGATTGACTATCTCAACTTGTACTTTTGAGCTGATAATATGTTAAAGTTATCTAAAATATGGGTGTCGGATTATTTGGACCCAGACGTACTTTCACTACGTTCAGTGCTTGCCCATAGGATGCTATTATCCGTAGATACGCCTCTGCCTGGACCTAAATCTCAGTAGTGATATAAATACAGGTAGCGATAGTCTTTCGGGTAAACTTTCAAAATGTGACTTGGGACATTTCAAGTTTCATAGCACCAACTTTTATATGTTTTTACACGTTCAACGATATGATTTAGTGAGTTTTATACATCACTTATAATTGTAGGGCCGGGCCACTAGTACGATGACTATGAGTATTTTCAATTGTGCTACTAAAAGTAAGACACTAACATTTAGACTACGGCGTAGGATTTTGTCTGTACCTCTTTTTAGGGGCATACTTATTCTAAAAAAGTAGCAGTCTATTGTGTAGTAATATAATATACTATAAAGGCCTATATAGCAGTTTCCGTATATGTGAGATTTTTGTGTGTGGTAAATCTGAAATTGTTTGCTAGTTCAAATTCTGTCAATTTGATCAATTGGTACTATTTGATTTTGTGCATTTAATAAGTATCTGGACAATCTCTTATCACAAGTCCTGCCTTTGTAGTAAAAGTCAGAAGTGTTCCTTGTGTGTTACAGTGTTACTATCGGGACCGTTCCGCTACATTAAGTGCAATTTGTTCCATTGTTATTCCTCCGTTGCATAAAATCGAAATTAAGTTACAAATATTAAGCTGTTAATCTCAAATTATTGTATTGTATTGCATTGTTTTTCAGATTAATTAAAATACGAAAAATATTAAAATTGAGAACACAATAAATAATGATCACTTCACAAAGTATTATACAAATTTTTAATCATTTCACCACATACGAGACATCAGCTCAGGTAGTTAGGGGTCACATAGTCAGAGAATGAGATCATTTCATAAATTTCAAACTTACATTACGTACTTGATACTTATTACTTACTTACTTTCCGTGTCCAGTGCTTATTAGGAAAAGGTCACATATATGGAAATCACATATAAAATAGTATATTTGAAGGACTATAATGATAGTGCATGTACAAAAGCAAATTCAAATAACCAGCATTTATTATATTATACAATTTTACCTCTTAACAGAAATAGATACGTCAGCTGGACGGGCTAAGAATAGAGGAAATAAGTATTTAGTAAAGATGAAACCGACCTAAACTAAAGCAAATTCAGATTTAGCACAAAGAAGGCAAGATCTATTGATTGTAAAAATAACAAAATAAACTATGTAGCAGATGAAATACATCGATGGTTAATGCAGACATCAAAGTAGCTATGAGGTGCCAAAGGTGATCAGGCCATTCCGATTTGTCACTACTTCTGACATGCTTTTGTGCTATGTTATCAGTATCTTTCCTTTTTGTCACCCTGTGTCTCTATTTGATAGCTTCAGATTCATTTTCCCTAAAAAAAACAGTAAATATAACAATGTAATACATCATTAGGTTTAATCAAATATTCCAAAAAGCTAAAAAAAACAGATCACACAATAACACCAGTGTGATTAGGATACTATAATTTTTCTAAGGAAACCAGCCTTGTAGTTTCATTATTCATAATCTCAACATTGGAAAAGTTTCTTCCTCTTCTGCGTTTATTCTCAATCTCCCGCCACCAAGTCCTGAACAGGGTTTAGCAAGTAGCAGGATGTAGTCTGGAGAACAGAATACGTCGTGTCGCTAGTTTACAGTTTGACTGCGTATTTACACCTTTCGGTACGACACATCCGCCTTCAGCAGGGAAAATGTTTTATAAAGAGGAAGATCTAATGCTAGCATACTCACTCAGTATGATGCTGGAACACATACTATCCTGCATTTAACTGTAACTTAATATAAGGGGAATAATTGTACGTTTGTATCACATGAAAAGATTATAGATCATTGAGTTAGACTGTTTTTTATAATGTGTGATTGTATATTCCCAAATCTAAGGGTAGTTGATATGATGTCTAGCCTTGTTGTAAAGGGTAAGAATTATGAAGCCAGATGGGCTATACAAAGTTTCCTTGGAAATCTCAAAGTGTATCATAATGTTAGTGACTATGCAATAATTAATTATAAAATTCTGGTCTTATAACACCCCACTGTAACTTCCAATATGATATACTCAGCTGAACAGTGCAGATATAAAAAAATATGTAACAAGCAACAGACGACTTACTACAATCCATGGACAAGATGACAAAGCAGAATTCAATTTTCATTTTACAAGTGATGTCAAGATGCAGAGCAGTGCATGAGCTGCAACGGATGGCAGCTCAAAGCTGACTGCTGGCATCAGGGCTGGCGACCCAGCACTGCCAAGACCCTCCTACACCTCCACGTGGTGATCCTGGATAACAGGCTGCAACAGCGCAGACTGGCTAAGGAAAAGTGATCGAAGAGGGAAGGCTAGTTTGGTACCCGAAAATGCCAGCTGAAGTCAGATGTGTCAGACCAAAACGTGCAAATATCGCAGTCGAGCTGTAAACTACGATACAATGCATTCCATTCTCCTGACTACTATCTTGATACTTGCAAAGTTATTTTCAGAGCTTGGTAGCGGGAGTTTAAGAGCGCGCGACGAAGAAGAAGAATATCAAATGTCATTTTTTATCCTAGTAGGAGCATAGGTATACAGCAACAGTTGGCCCTTGATTATTTCATGTAGAATCTTCCCTACAGCAAAGTTGAGTACAGTGGTCCTATTCACTCCTCCCTAATAAAGAGATACATCATCAACATTGACAAGAATTCAATATGGTATATGATAATTAATGTCACACATTGCCATGACTGATGGATAGATGAGATAAGAGATGTCCTACTATAACCAGGCTTATAACAACTGACACAATACGCTTGGAATAAAAAAGGCAACCTTAAGCTCCCTGATAATGAGAGCAATGAATAATAACACTGTAAACCTGTCAAACATGCCATTAAAGGAGGGTTGGGCATGAGGACCTTTAAGGGACAAAAACTTAAACAAGTATTGACAAAAGTCAACTGAGGAACTGCTGTGTACATGTCGACGATCTATGCTCCAATGGAGCTGAAAAGTGTTGCTAATGATATGCAATGCTTCACAGCAAATAAAATGTGATGAACTTTTAGAAAGTCTAGCATTAGATAGTGCCAGAATATTGCTTATGATGTTCATATTAGTATGTTAGAAAAAGTCTGCATAATTATTGCTGTTGAGACTATTTGTATTTTTATGTGTCTAAATGTTTCTGTTTCAGATGATGGCTGCTTATAATGAAGGAGTTCTTAATGCTTCAAAGCCAGAAAAATGTGGTAATTATGTTTTCTTAGATTTGATTAATTATGGCCTAATTTATGTTCTTAATAAATATATTTGAGTCACTTAAATTAGACCCATTATGAATGGAGCAACAGTTGATTGTTTCATAGCAAGAAAAAGAATGGTGGTGATGAGGTATATTATCGATTCAGGAGAGTTATGATACAGTTAATTCCCTCTCATAATTGCAACATTCTTGACAATGAACAAACTGTCAAGGAGAGAAAAGAGAAAAGCTATCTTAAGCTGAAATAGGTATAACTGATTAAGAAGTCAAGAGGTTTACTAGGTGTAGATACACCACCAAGGGGGAAGCAGAACACACAGCTCAACATCCAGATGATACATATTACCAGCTCAACAGAAGTGAACAGGGGATAATCTTTAGACTGCACAGGTCATAACATATTGAGATGTCATCTATTAATAAAACTGGAGATAGGTAATACTGATGAATATGATAGGTAATACCGATGAATGTGTCTGTGGCACTGATAAAATAACTGCTGAATATTTGCTACAAAGGTGTCCAACATATGAGGAACAGAGAAAGCACAAATGACCATCACCAAAACAATTTCTGGGCAAGCTCTTTGGAGAATGGTCTGTAAGCTGGCAAATGGAGTTTAATGTAGATAAATGTACAGTCATCCACATGGGTAGATCCAATATGGAACATAATTACAGAATGGGAGAGAACAATATTAGAAAGATAGATAAGGAAAGGGACCTAGTGGTTATAATAGATCATACAGGAAAGGTGAGTGAGTAAGTCAAGGTAGCAGTGAAAAAGGCAAATGCAATGTTAGGAATGATAAAAAGAAATATTAAACATAGGAGCAAGGAAGTGATAGTCAAACTGTATAAAGCATTAGTTAGACCTTGATTGGAGTACTGTGTACAGGTGTAGAGTCCTTATCATAGAGGGGATATAAACATGCTGGAAAGAATACAAAAAAGAGCGACAAAGATGAAAGTGGGATTTCAGAATTACAGTTATGAGGAAAGACTCAGAAAAACTGGCCTACAGTGTCCAGAACAGAGAAGAATTCATGGTGACTTAATACAGGTCTATAAGATGATCAGAGGAATGGATAAATTAGACTATAACAAGTTTTTTTTAAATACAGCCACCCACAACAACAAGAGGGCATAGCTACAAGCTGACTAAAGAGAGGTCCAGATTAGATATTAGGAAATATTTTTTTAGACAGAGAGTGGTGACTGCTTGGAATGCATTGCCAGGGTGGGTAGTGGAGGCAGGGACAGTTAATGCATTTAAGAATAAACTGGATGTGCATAGCTTTTAGAGCAAGGTAATGTAAATGTAACTGGTTGTATACAGACTCTGCAGGGTCTTCTAAACCAGTATAAAGACGTTAAGTTGAGTTATGAGAATGTGTCACGAACTGCCATTCAACAAGACAAACATGTGCATGAACATATATTTCCAGACTTCCCATTAAATCTAACTTAATCTATAAATCTGCAAGACACAAACTACAGGAGTTTGGAATCAAATGTAGGTCAAACAGGCAGAAGCACCTGCGAGGAGGGATCAGAAATATATATAAACCAGCCAGCTACAGGAACCAGTTCAATGCATACAATTTACCATTTACTAGTGCCATGATGTTGGTTCTGTTTAACATAACAAAAACTACTACAAAAACTATCACTACAGTGTTTATTCCCATTGCTGAGGTCCAAAGTGAGGATTTATAGTGCAACTGTAACCTTCCAAGCATATTGTAAAAGGCGACCAAAGAAAGCAGCACAAAAGGCTATCAACCGTGTCCTTCCCTCTCTGTGTCAAAATATATGTATCATGCTAGGAGTAGGAGAGAAGAACAACAAACCTTAGGTACCAGCAGTAAATAGGTCGCAGGTCGGGAGAGTGGAGATGGTCATCCTCACCAGCAAGAGAGGTCCAGATTAGATATTAGGAAATATTTTTTTAGACAGAGAGTGGTGACTGCTTGGAATGCATTGCCAGGGGAGGTAGTGGAGGCAGGGACAGTTAATGCATTTAAGAATAAATTGGATGAGCATAGCTTTTAAAGCAAGGTGATGTAAATGTAACTGGTTGTATACAGACTCTGCAGGGTCTTCTAAACCAGTATAAAGACGTTAAGTTAAGTTAAGATACCATTAGCCTCAGACTGACTAGATTAGATATTAGAAAATATTTTTTTAGTCAGAGTGTGGTGATTGTTTGGAATGCATTGCCACAGGAAGTAGTGGAGGCAAGGACAATTAGTGCATTTAAGAATAGATTTGATGCAGATAGGTTTCAGAGCAATGAAATTGTAATGAAACTGGTTGTATACAGACTCTGCAGTCTTCAAACCAGTACAAAGGCATTGAGTTGAGTTAAGACTACTGCTGAGGAGGAAGACTGACGTCTAGTCAGGTAAAATATGCTGATCAGACATGTTAGTCAGGGTCAGGTAAAACATGCTGGTCAACACCCTCACCTCAGCTTTCTCATAGCCCTCCCTGGAAACGGGCTGTTCTCATGGCAGCCTGGCAAATGAAGAGAGGGATCGATGTGATCCCCACCCACAGTAGCGAGCAACACATAGATGAAGCACAGCACACCACAACCGCCTGGAGGACCAATGTGTACCTTCATCAGCACGCTCTGGATGTGAGGAAAACTGCTGCAACCCGTCACTTAACGTCCTTTTCAGGATGCACAAAAGAATAAACTTACTCATTATGGACATTCTTCTTCTTCTTCTTCTTCATAGTACGCAGCCATTATGGACATTCTTCTTCTTCTTCTTCATCGTACGCAGCCATTATGGACATTCTTCTTCTTCATCGTACGCAGCCATTATGGACCTTCTTCTTCTTCTTCTTCATCGTACGCAGCCATTATGGACATTCAAAACAACAACAAGACTACTGCTTTCTTTAGATATATTTAAGTTGATGTCTTAAAGTGTACAAAGGATGAAGAATAAGAAGGACATCATTTGCAAAATGATTGACTAAGTCGTTAATAATAAGGACTGGTGCTTGAACATGCTTATCTCCTTCTTTGCTTTCCTTGTTTTTTGCATCGTATTGTGTATTGTGCCTTATGATCTAATGCGGGGGTCTGCCGGGGTCTTTGTGTATGACAAGGACACGAATAGCACCGCTGCCTCACAGAGAGCATGTCGTAAGAGGCGACAAACTGTGTGACATGGCATAACACCGGCCATGGTTAGGTGGTTTGTTTAGAGCAGCATAGATGGCGCTTAACAGGCTGCGGGTCTACTTTTCTCTAATGTTTGAGTCTATTAAGATGGACTCGCACATCGGCTAACCACCCTCTGTAAGCGCATCTCCCAACGCAGCAGAATATTAAGCTGCTCAAGCCTAGTCCGCTAAGCAGGAGATCCTTCTCCCAGCTGCATCCAACTCATACCAGAGCTGGGGCCTGCACATAGGCATCTGCCTCTGTAGAAATACAGGTCGACTAAGATTAAGACCTAATGCATCTGGCCTCAGCAAACATTTATTACTGAGTAAACTTCTCATAGGCGTATAACACCTAGCTGATTCATGAGATTGAACACGTGCAAGTTTGGTTTGTGCCACTAGTCATCATAATGCTGTGTTGCCCATCATTGTCCACAACTCCCCCCATTACACACACACACAATTCCTCCCAACATGCTTTTGAAATAAAAGATCTATAAAATGACCTTGCAGGATAAATCCTTATTTAATGTGTACTTTATCTATTTTCAGGATGTCAAGAGCTCCTAAACAAAATCTCCCTTGTACATTATGGCTGGTTACGAAGGAAGTGTCTCAGAAATGCACTACAAATTAAATATATAAAATGTAAGAATAGGCCATTAACTAGTCTATTTTTTTCTTCTTAAACTTTATGCTTTAGTTTTTGAGATTCTGTCCTGAGGCACAACTATTCTCTATTCATTTAATGTTCTTGATTTATTGTCTTGGATTTGTATTGTATCTCTACACCCCAAGGTAGAAGACGAAGGAAAAAGTAAGTAAGTAAGAGTTTGTGTAATATGGTCCACCTCTCTACTCCCACTAACCTTTTCCTTTGTTGTCATTCTTTTATGATTATTCTCTCGCTGTATACTGTTTTTTTTTAAATATCTTCTTTGTGTCTGTTTTCACAGGTTGAATCACTTTGTTTACTTTTGGTATGTCAGTAATTAGAGGGAGCCCTTCTTATGATGACACACAAATGTAAGAGCAGTCCTGCCACATTGCTTGGGAAAATGCCACGTAGCTTGGAGTTGTATATCTAGAATGCAGACCTTCACTAACAGTGTCTCAGTTGTATATCATTTGAGATAGCCATATTTGAAGGTAAACATGAACTTGCAGAAAAGAACACAACAAGTAATACAGCTGAAGATTAAGGAGAAAAAGTAGATATGTATAGGACACACCCTTTGGAAGAAACATAACACCACAGAAAAAAAAGGATCATGCACTGGATTGGAATTTTTGAGAGAAAAGATTGAGAAGACCATAGAGCACTCTGTAAAAAACAAATGAACATAAAGTCAAGGCAACACAAGTCTTGTGTGAAAAGTTTGGGAGGATGGCCAAAAATGGAAATCATTGGAAAGTGAACATTGCAATCTTATGTTCCTGCTGAATCAAAAGTGAAGAGAATGCAATGATGGACTGGTTGATCAATAAAAAAAAATGATCTTGTCATGTCCCATATTTCTAATATCAATCAATGGAAACATTTATTTTGTTTCTAATATGCACCTGTTTAATATTCTAATGTAAAGATTTAAAACGTTTTTTATTTTGGTCTTTGCATGCCTATTTTTGTCAAGTGTTACATCATTGGAATAGACATTCATATCTCTCTACAGCATCTGTCTGTACCCATAGTTTTATTTAGATATCACTTACACTGGAGGAATACCCTGCCAGGTTGAAACATGTTATTTTAACCAAATCACTTGCATAGTACATTAAGAGCACATATACAATTTACATAAATCTCTTGACAAATCATTTATCCAAGTGCAGAAATTAGATATATGTCTGATATAAATAGATAGGTAGATATTTGTTGGAATAGTGATCTTTGAAAAAGCATAAGAAGGCATATATATTTTGAATTCATTTTGTTCCTGTAACTTAGATATTCAACCAGATATGTCAAACCTGTAAATTCCATTCCATTTCTTTCTACTTCCTCCTTGCACTTTTAAGTTCAGTATCACATTTTTAAAAAGTTTTTTTTAATCTTCCCGAATTTTATTTACCTCAGTCTTCTTTTTCATTATTCATCCTGAAAAGGAAGCTATGTACGCTGTGTCACAATTAACAGCAAAGCTGTGATATCTGCACCTTTGGGCTCAAAACACTACTGACTGCACATTTTAGGGAACGTGTGTGGTTCTTCCCTCTTTGATCCACATTCTCTCAGCCAGGTCTTACTGATGCATCCTGTTTTCAGGCCTGCCACTTGGAGGTGGAATAGGGACTTCAACAGCTCTGGTTTACTAACCCTGATGTAAGCAGTAAACTATAAGTCATTGTTTGCTGTCATCTCATTAAGTGCGTCTTCAGCCCCAAGTGATTCCAGAACAATGACTGTTTGCAATGTTTGTAAGTGGTTTTCTCTGTATATCCTCTCTACCAAAAAACATCTTTTCTAAATCTTGTATACTACTACTGTTTTTCCTTAGCCGTTCATATGAATTTAGTCTTTGCCCTCTTCCAGTGAATGTACTCTGGACAAACACATGTAGTATCTTTGTTATTACTTTTTCTGCAGATTCACTATATTTCTGAGCAGCTCAAATATACTCTTGCTACCCAGGCATTGCATGTACCCACCCAAATTTAATAGTTTTTTTAAATGAGATTACTAACTTGTGTGTGGGGAAATAATTGTTGTATAGTAGCATGTGTTGTCATGTAGAGCAGTGCTCTGCAACCTTTTTTCACAACATAACACACAAGAGTATTCTTTGCAAATCTATGACACACTTAATTTAATATTTAAATAGATGATGATGATGATTGTTAACAATTATTTTAATCTAAAGTAAGTTGTATAAGATGATGTTTCCTCATTTGAAGGAATATATAATTCTGGCATTTAGTGTTTACAAACCCAATCAAATTAATTTGAGATTAAACAACATGACATTTTTCATGATATTTAATCATAAATAATGTAGAAAGACATTAACTTAACTTACTGAGTAACATGACTTTGCTGGTTAATAATTTTGCTGCACATGATACACAATGACTTTGGAAATTAAAATATAAATCTATATGATATGTAATTTTCTCCCCACCCTGTTTTCATGGCTAATGAGATGAGGGATTGACATGATCCTCGTAGTAGTGAGGGGCATGCAGATAAAGCCAAGCATAGCAAAACCACCTGAAGGACTCCGGTCCACCTTCATCAGCACGCTCAGGATGTGAGGAAAGCTACTACGACCCGCCACTTAACGTCCTTTTCAGGGCGCACAATAGAGTAACCAACTCATTATGGGCATTTACAAACAACAACCTTACACAGAAACATCCTACGAATAAAAGTAAAAATTAAGAAGTTATTATCATGATCAATAGATGCAAGCTGACTAACATGGACACACAGAGAAATACATATTAATAGCATGCAATTTATGTTATCGCACACCAATTTTATACATACAGCTTCCCAGTTGCAGAGCACTGATGTAGAGAATTATCATCTATGGATTTTACATATCTACTCAACATTGTTTATATCCCCAGGGCCACAACAGTATGTCATAGTAGGGCAGAAATGTTTATACTACTTCAACAGTGAAACATCCAAACAGTCAGAAGGTGCTATATCACTATATGGGTTCAATAGGTTAGTTTATGTCGATGTATGAGTTAATGAAATAAGTGTATCTTAAAAGTGAGTGGTCAAACGGTTTGGATGCTGGTCTAATTGCTAAGAGAACATCGGCTCAAAATCAAGGCAAATGTTTATTACATTTGGAATGAAATAAAAACTACTGCATACTGTGCTGTGATTGCATTGTCAAGTAGCCTTTATTCCTCAGCTCTATAATTCACCCTGACTGGCATCAAGGATATGTTTTATTCTTTACTACTATTACATGACTAAAATGAGGTTAGCCATCTGGAATTGTGTTAAGAGTACTGTATCTAATCCCAATACTAATACAAATTTAGTGAATTGGAGAGTACTAGTATAACAGTGCACTGGTTGACCTAAATTTGTCACACACAGGAGGATTCCAGAAGCGAGGCACAGAAACAAGAACTACATTAACATCGTCAGACTATGACTCTGATATCAATACTACTATCAGTTTTCAAACTGTTAGGAACTATATATGTAGGTGTCATTCTCAATTCTTGCCATCAAGCATTTCATTAGATCTCTGTGCTGCCATTAAGCAGCATGTTCACAATGACAGATTTTTGGGAAACTTGCACTATTTTTGGTCTACAATCAACAGAAAACTGAGGTACTTTCAGGCTGCTGCAAGGAAACTGTACAGTGAAGCAAAGTACTTTCAGCATTAACATTTGAGATGATGTTGTTGATTAACTAAGTCTGCCAAACTGGTCACTCTTTCACAGTCAATGCCAAGGTGAAGAATTTGCAGGTGTTTCTTAGCTGATGAGTAGAGCTGTATACGGTTTTATGATTCAAAATGGTTCTGTGATGCACTGAAGGCAGTCTATGGTCTCCAATCCAATCATCTGTCCTCATTACTTATGGCACAACACTACTGACATACAAGGACTAGATTCTTGAGCATTGTGTGGCACATTTCAGTTAAATCTTCAACCATCCCTCAGCCATCAGTGAGAAAACTAATAGCATATATTCCAGAAGTCATGACCAATGATAGTCTTGACATGCCTTCCTTCAAGCTTCTTCTTCTGGGTTTGTTCTCAATCTCCCGCTACCAAGCCCTGAACAGGGCTTTGCAAGTAGCAAGATGAAGTCTGGAGAACGAAATGCGTTTTTCACTAGTTTACAGCTTCACTGTGATATTTGCACCTTTCGGTTTGACACATCCATCTTCGGCAGACCTTCAAACATTTATGAGGTCAAAAAATCAATCAACCAAATGTCTAGCAGCAAGGGCTCGCTGGTTAGATGCTGCTGTTCCTGCTGAATTTACAAAGCAGGAGGTTCCATCAAGTTTCAACAGCTGACAAACCTATTCCGTTCAATTTCAGATAATGGCCAGATACCTCAGGACCTGAGAGATGCCTCCATTGTCCACTTGTACACGCGAAAAGGCAACCATCACTCTTTCAATAACCACAGGGTTATCTCTAACCTGTTAATCATGGTTAAAATTCTTACCAGAGCTTATTCCCAGCAAGTTTGGTTTTTGAGAGGGTATGGGACATATTTGTGACATGTCAATTCCAGGAAAAATGTCAAGATCAGCATTGTGACCTGCACACAGTTTTTGTCGACCTGACCAAGACCTATGACACTGTCAACAGGGAAGGGCTCTGGGAAATCATGGCAATGTTTGGTTGACCCAGCTGATTCATTACAGTTGTCCACCAGTTTCATGATGGCTTGAGTACTGTACAAAGGAGAACTGTCTGTAGCCTTCCCAGTCACCTACTGTGTTAAACAGGATTGTGTGCTGATGACGACACTCTTTAGCAAGACCTTGACAGCAATCCTCTCTAATGCTATACATAGCGCTGCTACTGGCATGCATATCAGGTACAGGACACAAGGCCAGGTGTTCAATCTGAGAGATCTGAATTTTTACACCAAGGTGAGTGGAACCACCATCTTGGATCTCCTATTTCCTGACGACTGTGTCCTTAACACCTGCTCAGTACAAGATGTGCAGCCCACCATGACAGAGTTTAAGGCAGCGTGCACTATTTTTGGTCTCACAATCAAAACTGAGCTACTCTTCTAGGGTGCTCCAGGGAAGCTGTACGGTGAACAAAACATCATCATACAAATCTGTCTCTAGGCACTTGCTAGCTTCACCTACCTAAGCAGTACCATCACCATAAAAACGAATATCGGCTATTAGGTCAACAACAAGATTGCAAATGCAAGCTCTGGATTTTGGGAGGCTACAAACAAACATCTGAAAACAACAAGGCATCAGTGTGGCTACCAAGGTAAAAATGTATTGTAGTGCCAACCTCTCTGTTGCATGCCTTTGAAATATAGATAGTGTATAACATACATGCCAAATCGTTTCCACTTGAGCTATCTGCGCAGGCTGCTCAGGATCAGATGACAGGACAAAGTACCTAGCTCTGCATCCAAACACTTCTGCACAGATGGACAGGACATGTTGTTCACACGCCTTATGAGTGCTTCCCCAAGCAGCTGCTATATAGTGAGCACAGAACAGGCACATGCTCATCAGGAGAAAAAGAAGCTACAGAATCTTCATTATAAAAGTGTCTCTGAAGAGCTTCAACATTTATGTCACCTCCTAGACTCCAGCTGGTGTGCTGGCATTACACAAGGTGCTCAGATCACAAAGTAAAGCAACATCAACAAGGTTCAGAAAAATCGAGTCGCCCAAAAGAATAGAACACATGAATACCCCACAGCCAACTCCTCACATGTGTGCCCCAAGTCTGGCACAGTCTGTCATGACAGGAGAGGAATGGACTTTACAGTCATATGAGAAAACATCTATTGCCATATTTGCTTTTGAAGTGCAACCATTATTATTATTATTATTATAAGGTGCTAGTAATTGTTGGAGTGCCAGCAGTAACTATTCTCTTTTTGAGGGAGAGTCCTGGGCACATGCTCATTTTTGTTAGATATGAACATTTTGCGTTGTAGTCTACAGATGTATGCATGCAACTCGTATGCATGCAACTCTGAATTTGGACTGTTTCAGAAAGCTTTTTTTTTTAAAAAAATAATTATATTTGAACACACTTAACTAATCTCACTCTCAACCCTGTTGTTGTTTGGCTTGGCTTCGGCTTCGTTCGTTCTCAATCTCCCGCTACCAAACCCTGAGATGGGCCTAAGTAGCAGAATGTAGTCCAGAGAACAGAATGTGTTGTGTCGTAGTTTACATCTTTAATGCAATATTTGCACCTTTCGGTCCAACACATCCAACTTCAGCAAGCATTTTTTGAGTACCAGATTAGCATTCCCTCTTCGGTCCCTTCTCCTTAGCCAGTCTGCTCTGTTGCAGCCTGTTATCTAGGATCACCGCTAGGAGTTGTAGAAGGGTCTTGGCAGCTCTGGTTCGCTGGACCTGACGCTAGCCGTCAGCTATGGGTCGCTGACCACTGCAGCTCATGCACTTGTTGTCATTTAATGCCCACAATGAGTAAGTTTACCCTTTTGTAAACCTTGAAAAGAACGTTAAGTGGCAGATTGAAGTAGCTTTCCTTACATCCCAAGCATGCAGATGAAGGTGGACTGCAGACCTCCAGCCGGGTTGTTTTTGACAGACCTCCAGGTGTGGTCTTGGTCAGTGTATTGTGCTTGACGCAACATCCTGGTCAGTTCCTGACTGGACTAGCGTCTCAGTTCCCCTCTTAACCCTGTAAAACATTTTCAACAATCAGCATCAAGAATCTACTCCCATCACTGTAGCTAATCTGCTGGTCTACTTTCAGCACAAGTGGAATTCTTACTCGTACTTTCCACCAGTCTCATTCATAAACTGTATGAGACAAATTCGCTTTGCATGCTTACATGTAATGCAGCCTAGAGTGTTGTCATCAGATTCAGAAGAAAATTTCATGGATGAAACTTAAAATCATACCACAACATTCAATGCACACTGCTTCTTGTGTTGTTTAATTAAATTGCATAGTGCCTTGCAGAATGTTGGAAATTTAGTTCCATGCAGTCATGACACATCCTCTAATTTCCTTCTATTCACATACGTTTTTGCTTTAGTATTGATCTTGTTTTTTGGAAGCTGTTAATACAAATGATTTCATGAGCTAATGGCACATGGCTATTTTAATCCAAAGAATAAAGATGACAAAACAATTCCTGAGTAGTCGCATAACTGTTGTTATTCTAACACGTTTTAATTGCAAAGTACATGTTTGGATAACCCAACCAACTGCTCCTTTTGTTACTAATGACATGACATATACATCACAAATAGCTCACAGTCTTTACTTGCACCTTTGCATTTGTTACTGAAAAATGTGTTCTATACATAACGTTTTATTGTTAAAGATTTTAGCATTATTTTTTTAATTATTGACATGTTATCATAAGCGGTATTATTGTGAGCAGTTAATTGGACCTCTAGCAGTTTCTACTCTACTCTTCTTTCTCTTTCTTTCAGGATAGTTCGAGCATCAAATGTGAAAACAGCCGAAGCTCTATGGGCATTCAAGCTTGAGCATATCCAGCCCCATATCAGATCTATTTACTTTGGAGCATCTTCAGAAAGAGAGATGGTGGTGAGTTTTACATCAGTCAGTTAATAAATGCACCAGACTCATTTGGCTAGTGTTTATAGGCTTCAATTCATCCATTTTTTTTCTGTCTAGGTCTCACATATTTGCTTTAAAACTATGATGGTTCCTATTCACCATGGTTTCATTAACATTATAAATAATTTGTTATAAATTCTTTACATTTTTTAAGTAGCATAGCTTTTATTTTGTGATTAATCTTTTTTATTATTCAGACATGGATGAAGGCCATCAAAGCTGAAATGTTAAATGCCAACAACCTGAAACACGAGTATGTATTTTACTTTTGAGGTTTTTACTTAAATTTAAAAGTTGCGTTATGTATGATGAAGTTGTAAACCATAATTTAACCAAACGTCTTTATACTGGTTTAGAAGACTGCACAGTTTGTGTACAACCAGTTTCTTTTTCTTCTTCTCCTTCGTTCGTTCTCAATCTTCCACTACCAAACCCTGAAAGGGCTTAAGTAGCAGAATGTAGTCCAGAGAATGGAATGCGTTGTGTCGTAGTTTACAGTTTGGCTCTGATATTTGCACCTTTTGGTCCAACACATCCGACTTCAGCAAGCATTTTTTGAGTACCGGGTTAGCATTCCCGCTTTGAACATTTCTCCTTAGCCAGTCTGCCCTGCTGCAGCCTGTTATCCAGGATCACCGCGTGGAGGTGTAGTAGGGTCTGGCAGCTCTGGTTCGCCGGCCCTGACGCTAGCAGTCAGCTATGGGTCGCTAACCACTGCAGCTCATGTGCTGGTCAGTATCTTGATCCCCAACCAGTTTTCATTTACATTTCCTTGCTCTAAAAGCTATGTGCATCCAATCTATTCTTAAATGCATTAATTGTCCCTGCCACTACTACTTTCTGTGGCAAAGCATTCCAAGCATTCACCACTCTGTGACTAAAAACATATTTCCTAATATCAGTGGAGGTTGCTGTCACCAAGCACTGCAACTCTTTCTCAGAGGAATGTCCTCTATTGTCGTGACTGCCTTTATCTGTCTCAATGGCATCACTGATGTCTGGATACAACTGGTCAGGGCTTGTGGATGTGCCCCAGGCATTGAGTACATGACCATGATGGTCAAGCAAATACTTCCAGAAGTTCCAGGCTGGCGTCTGACCAGAATACTTTATCAAGTATCTCCAAGCTGACGATTGATCTGGCTCATTGACATTTATTTACTTTCACAAAAAATGGAAAGTTTGCACCCATTTTGTGGTTGACAAAATCCGGGATATCTTTGTATGTCCCAGGCTCCTGGTGACCAAACTAATTACACGGGAAAACTAGAACATTGAACGTATCAATCGTACTGAAATATTCTTGTAGTAAAATTAGAGTATGATTGTGACCATTAGTGTATCCGCATTGGCTGGCCACACTGATAACTAGCTACACCTTCCCTCTGTATGCCTCCAATTTGTTTGCTTTTTTTTTGTTTGCCCTATTTCTCTATTCCCCAAGGCGGTGTGCGTTGCACTACGGTTTCTATTTTGCTCCTGTCCGCCCAGTGCATCCGACTTTGGCACGCATTTTATGTAAGGGTCTGCTTCCTCCCGTGTTTCCTAAGAGTTTGCTTCCCCGGCGTAATGGCCAGTGCTGTGATAGGGATCGTACCCAGCACCTTCGGTTTGTGTGCCGTGTTGCTTAACCACTAGCCCACTCTGTCCCCTATGCCTCCAATGAAACTGGACTTCCTGAGATGTCCATTACACTAAAAGTGTAGAAGTCTATATTCTTCGCCAACCCATCACTCGCTTTCATCTCTGCCAAGTCACATGATCCAAGGTACCAGATATGTATCAATGACACAACTAAAAATAGTTGCCACTTGCTGGTGAGGATGACCATCTCCACTCTCCCGACCTGCGACCTATTTACTGCTGGTGCCTAAGGTTTGTTGTTCTTCTCTCCTACTCCTAGCATGATACATATATTTTGACACAGAGAGGGAAGGACACGGTTGGTAGCCTTTTGTGCTGCTTTCTTTGGTCGCCTTTTACAATATGCTTGGAAGGTTACAGTTGCACTATAAATCCTCACTTTGTACCTCAGCAATGGGAATAAACACTGTAGTGATAGTTTTTGTAGTAGTTTTTGTTATGTTAAACAGAACCAACATCATGGCCCTAGTAAATGGTAAATTGTATGCATTGAACTGGTTCCTGTAGCTGGCTGGTTTATATATATTTCTGATCTCTCCTCGCAGGTGCTTCTGTCTGTTTGACCTACATTTGATTCCAAACTCCTGTAGTTTGTGTCTTGCAGATTTATAGATTAAGTTAGATTTAATGGGAAGTCTGGAAATATATGTTCATGCACATGTTTGTCTTGTTGAATGGCAGTTCGTGACACATTCTCATAACTTAACTTAACGTCTTTATACTGGTTTAGAAGACCCTGCAGAGTCTGTATACAACCAGTTACATTTACATTACCTTGCTCTAAAAGCTATGCACATCCAGTTTATTCTTAAATGCATTAACTGTCCCTGCCTCCACCACCTCCCCTGGCAATGCATTCCAAGCAGTCACCACTCTCTGACTAAAAAGATATTTCCTAATATCTAATCTGGACCTCTCTTTAGTTAGCTTGTAGCTATGCCCTCTTGTAATTGTGGGTGGCTGTATTTTAAAAAACTTGTTATAGTCTAATTTATCCATTCCTCTGATCATCTTATAAACCTGTATTAAGTCACCACGAATTCTTCTCTCTTCTGGACACTGTCGGCCGGTTTTTCTGAGTCTTTCCTCATAACTGTAATTCTGGAATCCCATTATCAGCTTTGTCGCTCCTTTTTGTATTCTTTCCAGCATGTTTATATCCCCTCTATGTTAAGAACTCCACACATGTACACAGTACTCAAATCTAGGTCTAACTAAAGCTTTATACAGTTTGACTATCATTTCCTTGCTCCTATATTTAATATTTCTTTTTATCATACCTAACATTGCATTTGCCTTTTTCACTGCTACCTTAACTTGTTCACTCACCTTTCCTGTATGATCTATCATAATCCCTAGGTCCCTTTCCTTATCTATCTTTCTAATATTGTTCTCTCCCATTCTGTAATTATGTTCCATATTGGATCTACCCATGTGGATGACTGTACATTTATCTACATTAAACTCCATTTGCCAGCTTACAGACCATTCTCAAATTTTATCTAAATCCGACCTCAATATATCCACTTCCGCTTTAGATGAGACACTACTGCATAGTTTTGTGTCATCAGCAAATTTTGCAATCATGGATCCCATATCAATGTCCAAATCATTTTTATAAATCAAGAACAATTTGGCTCTTCTTCTTTTGGTCATCAAATTTTTAAAAATTATGTCCAGTTCTCTGGCGATAATTTTTAGATTGTTGTTGTGTAGATATATCAAAACAAATCTGGGCTGCTTGCATGGTACGATAGGTGCTGCTGTGCGTCCTATCCTGGTGTCTCTGTCTACATCACCTGTGCTATGGCAGAGTATGCTGCACCTCTGGCTGAAGGCTTTGACTTCATGATAACCTCAATTTCTGTCCATCATACTTCCCACTGGGGTTGTTATTGTTATGGATCCAGCAGCATCATGACTCTCACCCTTTGACCCAATGCTACATAATGGAATATGCACGTGTTTGTTTGTTGTTGTTTAGTGCCATACAAAGTGTTCAATTTGTCTGACCATGGAGAAAAAGCATTTTGATATAACAGGGTTCACCAACGTGTAGGTGAGGTAGACTTTGACAAGAGAGAATGTGAGGCCTGTAATCCTCATTACCGCCCTATTTGGATCTCTCTCATTTACACTGAGTAGGTTTATGATATATATACAATCTCTAGTTTCTGGGAGGGCTCTGTATGTAGCAAGGACAAGAATTGGACCATTAGTCCATGACCGACAGAAGAGACTGCAGGGCCCAGCAGCAAGCGGAAAAACTCAGAAGACTGACTGACCATCCCATGCATAAGAGACTAAATAACTTTGGAAATGGGAAACTAAAGCGGAGAAACTTTGCAGAAATAGCCAAAGCAAAGATGAGCGAAGACCCTATGAATGCATTAACAACACCAAAGCCCATCCTTACTGTACGCAAACCTATCTGGAGGCAGCATATATTTCCAGAGGTGGTAGAAAACATACCAAGTATTGGAAATGAAAATAGCCAGACTGAAAAAGAAAGAAGAGATACAACCCTGAGGTACATAACGAAAAACTACCCAAGCATGGACTGGACCCATGCATACACCGATGTTTCTGTAACAAACACAACACAGAACGGAGGGGCAGGGGTATTCCTGAGCCTACCAAATGGTAGAAAAGTAACACGGTCAGTGGCAACTGGAAAATACTCAAGCAATTTCAGAGCGGAGGCAGAGGCACTGAGGGCTGCAGTAGAAGAAATGGTGACAAGCAAGAGAAATGAAATCATATAGTCCTACTTACAGATGCCCTGGCCGTAGTCACAGCACTAAAAAGCCAGAAAAATACTGAACTTAATGATTTAAGAGCAGTACTCTGTCAACTATGCCAGCAGTCCGCAAAAAGAGTAGTGGTACGGTGGGTTCCATCCCACTGTAACATCCAAGACAACTAGGAGGCAGACAGACTGGCAAAAGAAGGTGCAAGACTACCACAACCAGATACTAGTGTGACATACGAAGAGTCAAAAAGGCTTATTAGAGCTAGATACATGACCAAATGGGATACAGAATATACTGAAGAGTATCGGGGAGAGTATACATCTTTGTCTTTCGCCGACGGATGTGCGAAACCACCACCCATTTTTCCATCCACAAAGACTGCGCTTGTTGCCTTATCATACAGATTGCTGATAACTCTCACAGTGTTACTATTCATGTTATATATATTCATTGCATGATGCAGTAAAGATGGTGCTGTAACTGTCTGCAGGTCTACATTGCTCTGCTGTTTTAGTTCATTATGGATGCCACCAGACCACGAATTTGCCTGGAATTCACACTAGTCGACGACTTACACTTCTGTTTATAGAAACAAGTTGTTGTTTTCCATTTGGGCTGGTTAATTTGTTGGTTTTTTTTAATTTCTTCCTTCCGATTATCTTGGCCTGACATCGGCTATATGAATAGCACTACGCTTAAACCTGTGTCGTATTTCACGGTCTAGTTCACACAGCTGAACTTCGCAAGATTGGTGACCTTCGCCTTAGCTGCAAACTTTGGTTTGGTGGGTGGGTGAAATTTAGACATGACTATAATGGACTGGACACACAGAGGAGATATGCCTAACTCACTTACACACTGAGTGATGTCCTTGCGACATCTTGCAGTTATGGGAAAGGCACGACATACAACGTTAGATGTCATCCTCGCTCTGCTGCCTTGCTGGATACCTGCCCTGATCACAAGAAAGGCTTCGGGAGTAAAACCTGAGGAAAAATCTGCATCCTGTGCTATCTCCAGCTATTACAATAAATATCTTGCCACTGGTCAAGAGTAGCTCAGGACCAGAGAGTGAGGTTTACAAAAAGCATAGTTTCTTCCTCACTTCAATCTAAATCACCACGAAAGTCACCCATTTCAGCAGACACAGCAAGAGAAACGACTGTCCACATGGCTGAACACAGAGAGTGGTCATCATCATTTTTTGCCCATAGAGCATCATGCCAGACTCTATCAAACGTCTTTTTAAAGTCAACAAACACATGGTATAGGTGTTGTTGGTGTTCCAAATATTTTTTGTTTACTATTCGTATATTGAAGATCTGTTCAGTGGTACTTCTTCCAGTTCAGAAACCCGCGTGGTCTTCGGCAATAATGTTCTCGATTTGAGGTTTCAGTCTGTCGAGAATTACTCGGAGTAAGACTTTGCTAGGGTAGCTAATGAGGCTGATTGATCTGTAGTTTTGACAAAACTTCAAGTTTCCTGACTTAAGTATTGGCAGGACCATCAATTATGACCAGGCAGACCAACCTGTGCCTAGTAGACCCTTCTGGAGTGTTCTTTGAGCTCTTTAATTTTCTTCTCTTATCACACAGTCACACAGATCAAGTATTTCTTTTGTAATCCAGGGCTTCTTTTTTTATTGTTGCTTCCCTAGGATCTCTGTTGCTGTGTCTATAATCACAGCATTAAAAGCGTATGCAATGATGTCTATATCTGGGTCTTCCCGTAGGATAGAGTAAGAGGTGCAAATCTTCCTGTTAGCATGGCACCAAACGCTTCTACAATTTCCGGGTATTTCAATTTGTCATGGTCGAATCTTATTCTAGTTGTCTCCTTAATCATGACTTTCCTTAGATGGTGACCTGTAGCCATCATCAGTAAGTCATGGTCACTTCCTATATCTGCCTTGGGGAAGCTTCTTGTCCAAGCGATGTTAATGCTGGATCTGAATTGTTTCTGGACCAATATGAATTTGTGTAGAATATAAGTGAAATCTTAAATATTCCTATAAATAGACTATTGTTTATACCTTACAGAGCATAACTGTAGGAATATTACTTGGCTAATATTATATACTGACATGTTAAACGGTTTTGTTAATTTTATCAAGAATTTCAGGTAGTTGGGATATTTATTACATATTATTTGCCACTATTATCATCAGCCATATAACTGTCGATTAAATATCTTGGTATCATCTATTTTGTTTGCACTATAATGAGGGTATAGGTAAATAGGTAACATATCTCTTTTTTAAAAACTAAATGATATACAAGCTTGAAAACCATTTACATTATCTTTTTTCTCTCAATATAATTTTCACCAACATTGATACGCTTATCCCATTGCTTTATCATTGCAACCAAAACCTACAGCATAGAAGCCTTTGCTCTGCTATCTTGGCCACATTTGCACTTCACGCTTAACCTCTTCGCCATTTACGAAACATCTCCTGCCAAGGTGGGATCATGCTTTACGTTGTAAGCTAAACCATGCAAACATGCTATTGCAGCTGTTACACTGTTTATCGTTACTCACCTGTCAGCTTGTGTCATCTCCCCACCCACCACACAGATGCTTCTGTTGCAATCTGAACAGGATAACTAGGTCAGGCTTCATCAGCAATTTTTTAGTGCACTTGAGAAAATGATATCGCCCCAGTTTACACCGCTTTAGACAACAAACACTTCCCATCATATAAAGGAAGCATTTACTTTTGAATATCCTTTGCAGAAAGTTCTTTTGTACACAAAGTACACACAACAGCAAGCTGTTTTGATTGTACACTCAGTGAGCACAAATGCTATTTTGTATCTAAGCTGCCCATGTTCATGCGATACCTAGCATCTGCTTCCCACAGTAATCACAAAGCTGGATTTTGCTGCCACCTAATGACAGTTTTTGAAACTACCAACATATCAAGATACTGAGCAACACATGAGCAACCCATAGCTGACTGCTAGCATCAGGGCCAGCGAACCAGAGCTGCCAAGACCCTTCTGCACCTCCACTCGGTGATCCTGGATAACAGGCTGCAACAGAGGAGACTGGCTAACTAGAAGGGATCGAAGAGGGAAAGCAACCTAGGACTAAAAAATGCCTACTGAAGTTGGATGTGTTAGACCAAAAGGTGCAAATGTTGCAGTCAAGCTGTAAACTATGACACAACGCATTTCGTTCTCTGGATTACATTCTGCTAATTGCAAAGCCCTTTTCAGGGTTTGGTAGCGGGAGATTGAGAACGAACGAAGTAGAGGAAGAAAAAACTTCCAACTACATTTTTCAATTATCTCATATCAGTGTGTCACCTACTCATATCAGTGTGTCACCTACTTACTGATTTACCCTCATATTAACAACAACATCATTGTATTGTGCAAAGTACTGCAAAAGCTACAACTGCAAGAACACATCAATGATCTGTGTGGGCCTTCTACAAGGACACCAGCTGCATTATGACTGCATTCACCTATTGGATCTAGAAAGAATGATAAAGACGGTTACAGTTATCTTCATCATTTATTGGAGACAAACACAAGAGTGACTGCTTCTGATACAAGATCTTGAGAATCCCGCTAAAATCACTTCCAAATAATTTTATTTGTAGTAAAGTTATTTTTATGAATATATTTTAACTGATTTATTTATTTTTTACAAATCAGATTTCAAGAACGAAAACCTACTTTAGAGACTGTGTCTATTAGCTCGTGGGATTCTGGTGACTACAAGGACCTAGAGGATAGTATATACATGGAACCTGAAGGTTCCAGAGAAACCAAATATTTTGATGACAGTGGTAAACTCTATAGTGATGCTTTTCATTATTGTATAATAGTAGAAGTTGTGGATGGTGTTTGTCATAATATTCTAACAGCCTTCTTTTTCTTTCTTTTTTTCTTCAACTTATTTCTCAAATCCTCAAGGCAGTGTTCGTTGCACTGGGGTTTTTATTTTGCGCCTGTCGGCCCAGTGCATACAACTTCAGCATGCATGTTATGTAAGGGTCTGCTTCCTCCTGTATTTTCTAAGGGTTTGCTTCCCCGGGGTAACAGCCGGTGCTGTGATAGGGATCGAACCCAGCACCTTCTGGTTGTAAGCCGTGTCACTTAACCACTAGCCCCCGCTGTCCCCCTAACAGCCTTCTTAAATTTACCTAGTAAAAGTATACTGAAATTTACCTAGTAAAAGCATTAAATAAATTGCATTTATATTTCATGCAAAGTTGTTTTTATTCTTAGTAAAAAAATCATTTAAATCAAATCCCTTCAATCCCATGTGGAGCACATGTCTTCAAAAAACAATCACCATGAGCTTTGATCAGCAGCCAGCCACTCAAACTTTATCCATCACCAGCCAAGTACTCTCTCTGTTTGTGCTACCATTTCCTGTCTACAGGTTGGTCGAGGTCTATCTCTTTTTCTCTTTCCCACCAGGTTTCAGTGCTAACACTGTCATGTAATGCACTCCTCAATATATGACTTATCCTTCTTTATCGTCTTCTTTGTTCATTCTCAATCTCCCGTCACCAAATCCTGAAAATCGCTTTGCAAGTAGCAGGATGTAGTCTGGAGAACGGAATGTATTGTGTAGTAGTTTCCAGCTTGAATGCGATATTTGTACCTTTTGGTCCTACATATCCAACTTCAGCAGGCATTTTTTGGTACCAGGTTAGCCTTCCCTCTTTAATCCCTTCTACTTATGCAGTCTCGATCCCAATGTATTTGAATTATGTGATGTGTTCCAGAGCCTGGCATAAAGTGATATATCTTCGCTCAAGACCACCATAGTTTTTGTTTTTGAACCTCTAATGGCCACACTTCTTGTGCTCCTCTTTCCAGATTTGAAGGTTGGTTTGGAGATGTGCCTCTGATTTGGTAATCAGAGCCACATCATTGTAAACAACAGCTCTGATATATAGACTGGTTTCATGGTCCATTACCGAACAGAGTACTTTTTGTTATCTTCCTTCAGGCTTTGATGACATCATCTATGAACAATATGAAAAGATGTCCTGCTGAAGATGGGTGTGTCGACCGAAAGGTGCAAATATCTCAGTCAAGCTGTAAACTAGCGACACAAAGCATTCCATTCTCCGGACTACATCCTGCTACTTGCGAAGCCCTTTTCAGGGCTTGGTAGTGGGAGATTGGGATTGGATGAAGAAGAAAATGAAAAGATGTGGTAAAATGATGTCACTTTTCTTTATGTCAGTGGTAATCTTGCATTCCTCTGGATTTTGATTTGATGTCCTAATATAGTTTCTGTAAGTAATATAGAACCTATGAATGGTACAGATCAAAGGTGCTGGGTTGTTCTTCCTTTCTAGGCATTCCCAGAACCTTCTCCAGAAAGCCCTATCAAATGCCGTTTCCAGGTCTAAGGAACAGACGTGCATATCATCATAACACTCAAGAGCTTTTCCACTCAGTTACCTAAGTTTAAAGATAAGGTCTTGAGCACTTCAGTTTGCTCTTAAACCACATTGGTCCTCGCCTATCTATGGTTCATCCAGATATCTTAGCCTGTGCTCCAGTATCCTAGAGTAGACTTTGCCGGATACACTAAAGAGGGATATGCCTTCATGGTTTTCGCACTGCCTGTTGTTACCTTTTTCTAATATTAGTATAATGACAGTTATCTTCCAATCCTTGGTATAGTCATGGCACCCAGCTGTTCGAGGAACCTTCAGAAATAACAGAAATAACGGGTAACGGGGAATCAGGGTTCGATTCCGGAGAGGGAGCATGAGAAACGGCTACCACATCCAAGGAAGGCAGCAGGCGCGCAACTTACCCACTCCCGGCACGGGGAGGTAGTGACGAAAAATAACAATACGGGACTCTTTCGAGGCCCCGTAATTGGAATGAGTACACTTTAAACCCTTTAACGAGGATCTATTGGAGGGCAAGTCTGGTGCCAGCAGCCGCGGTAATTCCAGCTCCAATAGCGTATATTAAAGTTGTTGCAGTTAAAAAGCTCGTAGTTGGATCTCAGGCGCAGGCGGGCGGTCCGGCTCGCGCCGGTTCACTGCCCGTTGTCTCCTGCCCTACCGTCTGCCGGCTCTCTCCCACGGGTGCTCTTCGCTGAGCGTCCTGGGTGGCCGGCGCGTTTACTTTGAAAAAATTAGAGTGTTCAAAGCAGGCCTCGGCTGCCTGAATAATGGTGCATGGAATAATGGAATAGGACCTCGGTTCTATTTTGTTGGTTTTCGGAACTGGAGGTAATGATTAACAGGGACAAACGGGGGCATTCGTATTGCGGCGTTAGAGGTGAAATTCTTGGATCGCCGCAAGACGAGCTACTGCGAAAGCATTTGTCAAGAATGTTTTCATTAATCAAGAACGAAAGTCAGAGGCGCGAAGACGATCAGATACCGTCGTAGTTCTGACCATAAACGATGCCGACTAGCGATCCGCAGGAGTTGCTTCGATGACTCTGCGGGCAGCTTCCGGGAAACCAAAGTGTTTGGGTTCCGGGGGAAGTATGGTTGCAAAGCTGAAACTTAAAGGAATTGACGGAAGGGCACCACCAGGAGTGGAGCCTGCGGCTTAATTTGACTCAACACGGCCAACACTGAAATGACTGACATGCCGAGACCACTTCTCTGGGGTCTAATATGAAACTGGTGCTGGATTTAGACCCTCAGAAATCTGGGGTTATGCCCTCTGTGGCTCGGTTGGTCTGCATCCAGTGTTTGATAAAGGAATTGACGGAAGAGCACTATCTGGAGTGGAGCCTGAGGCTAGAATTGACTAAACACGCCAATAGTGTAGAATGACTGTCAAAAGAGAGCACCTTCGTGGGGTCTAATAGTGAACATGTGCTGGTTTAGACCCACGGAAAACAGGTCAGTCTCAAAACCCCCAAATGAAAGAGCGCCTGCTACGGTAATCTGGTCTTCACCCTGCAGAAATCGCAGGCTCCAGAAACTGGGCCACTGACAAACTAAAAGCCCTCTATTGATACGGTCTGGCTAATATTGAACGGGTGCTGGAAATAAACCCTCTGAAGACAGGTCAGCTTTACCCTACGAATGACAATGCTCTTCTACGGTAATCCTGCTAAGCCCGAGAGGAGCCGCAGACATTTTGGTTCACGTACTAGGCGGATAAGCCAACGGGTCGAGGTGAGGGATTACGGCCGAACGCCTCTAAGCCAAAAGTCCCGCCTAAAAGCAGCCCAGCACAAATGCAAAGGGAGGCTTCGACATGGTGGGGACCTCGGGGTCACGCTCCAGCCCCGCCCGGTCAAGCCACAGAATGAGGTCTCTGCCGTCCGCTGATAAAAGCGGGCGGGAAGCTGCTCGATATTCACCCCATACGGCGATGAGGAATGAAATCATTTGTAGAAGACTTAGTTCTCGGTCGGGTGCCCTAAGCAGTAGATCAGCTACCTCACTGCGAACTGCTGAGACTCAACCCTTGACCATGTCCGCTCCCTAGGCGGACAACATCTCCGTGCAAGACTAGGCTTGTCACCTGGTCAAACGCACTATTTCGAGAGGAATCACAGGTCGCTGACATTTGGTCCACGTGCTTGGCTGATAAGCTACCATCTGAGGGATTACGGCCGAACGCCTCTAAGCCAGAATCCCGCCCAAAATCTCAGCACGGCTGAGATGGGAGGCTACGACATGGCTGGGGCTTGTGTCCCGGCCCGTTCAAGCCGCAGGAATGCACCTGGTAAAATGCACTCCTTCCTCGCTCTTAGCATCTGTCTGCTATCAGTCATTCCAATGGACGCAGAAGAGATGCAGTCCAGCAGACATTGCACCTCCTGTCCTATGGTGGCAAGCTCCCGGGTGGCGGGGAATGCTAGGCGTACCATCACTGCAGATGAGCCGAGAAAATAGAGCGAGCAAAAAGATACCTCACTCATATGCATATGCTACGTTTCTGGCAGGACGTGACGATCCTGGGAAAAAGTCACACTGGACTGCCTCTCTTCCGGGGTAGTACAAACTAGTACATAGTCCATCATATCATTTCCAAACCCTATAGACACGAGTAGGGAAGACTTGATAGTCCTGCAAGACAACTTCCCAAGAGAGACAACTCTGACCAAAAACAACTGCTGCCTTGCAGTTAGGCTGGGGACAGCCAAAGGCTAAGGAGGGCAACCCTACAGAAACGCCTGTTGAAATCGGATGCACTGAGCCACTGGCTAACAAATTAAATCAGTGCAACGTAAATATCGCTGTAAACAGCGTACGAAGAAGAAGATAACAGTTCACCTGCACTACTCACATACTGGACCATTTCTATTATTATACCATCATGTGCAGCTACTTTGCCAACCTTCATTTTCTCAAATTCTGCCTTTAATTTCTCAATTATGATGCTTTCCCAAGCCATTGCTTTTATCCTGTGTATTAGAGCCTGCCATACGTAGATGTTGGTTTTTCTCCTCAATGAAGACCTCTTGAGAAATAGTCTTTCCATCTATCCATTATCTCCCACAGGGAGGTAAGCAAAACTTCTTGTTTGTCTTTTACATATTTAAATGGCACTTATTTTCCTTATTCATGTTCTTTAGGGCCTGGTAGAGAAACTTCTGGTTTTCTCCTGCATTCTTTTGCAGTCTTTCTCCAAAGTCATCCCATGACTTTTATTTTGCAGCTAGCACTTTGTTCTAGCATTCCTTTCTGAGTGTTAGATATTCTTATATTTATCTGTTTTTTCTGTTGTGTTCTTGACTTCCAAGTATTGTTTCCATACCTTTTCTATTTTCCCTTATTATCATTTTAACTTCTACTGTCAACCAGGGTGTCATCTTTATATCATTCTTGGCTTTTGACTTCACCACATCTTTCTGCTGCAGCTGTCTTGAGGATGGTCTTAAATTTTAACCAAAGAACATCTAGATTCTTGAGCGGTTCCCAAGCACTTCATACTACTGTTGATATATACTGGCCGATCAGGTCTTAATTTCTGGCTCTCATAGCTTGTAGGCATTTATTCTTGTTTCCCTTTCACTTATGATTGGTTTTTTACTTATTTGTAGATATTGAAATGGTGGGGCTCTTCTTTTGATTGATCTCTTTCTTGCCACATGATAATAATCACTACCAATATCTAGTACTATCCAATACTCTGGCATTTCTCACATACTTAATTAATTTTTTTCAGATGAGGTTTCAGAGAGTGAAAATAATGAGGATTTTGAACGACCTCCTGTTCCCCCTAGACCTGCTTGCTTTATCAGCTCAGGTATAAATCAGTGAATGTGTCACCCTTGACTAACAGTTTTGTTGACATTAGACAAATTGTTGGACTAATGTTGTAGCAGTGGATGAGCTGATAGTAGGCAGCTACTCATAGCTGGCTGCTTACTTCAGGGTCAGTGAGCTATAACTGACTAAAGACTCTATTCCACCTCCAAGTGGTGGCCCTTGAAACAGACTGCAACCATGCTGGCTAAGAAATTAGGGACCAAACAGGGAAGGCAAACCCGGTCCCAAAAATTCCATGCTGAAATCAGGTGTGTCAGACAGATATCGCAGATTAGCTGTAAACTACAACACAACGTAACAAATGTCATTTTCAGGACTAATGCAAAAGAGAAGACAAATTGTTTCGAAATATTGTTACTTTAACACAGATTGTGTGTTTATTCTTCACTAATTTGATGTTGACTCTAAAAGTTTCCATCATCATCTATTTTGTTTAAAAATAGATGTTAATAAGTTGAACTGTTGCACAAAAATGAATTGTAATTTAAATGAAACAGATATTATTTAATTACTTCACATGGAAAATAGCAAATCTTAAGAATATATGCCACCTAAATACAAATGGAATGACATTGAGTTAAGGTTAACTTATCATCTTTTTGGGAAACTAAGACGCTAGTCCAGGCAGGCACAAAATACCAGGACATCGCGTCAGAGTCAATACACTGACCAAGACCACAAGCTCTCTTCCATGTTTCGATCTCTGGGTACAGCCTGTTTTCAAGGCAGTCTGGCTGACGAGATGTGGATCGATGTGATCAGGACATCGCATGAGAGTCAATACACTGACCAAGACCACAAGCTCTTTTCCATGTTTCGATCTCTGGAAAAAGCCTGTTTTCAAGGCAGTCTGGCTGACGAGATGTGGATCGATGTGATCCCCATAACAGATGAAGCCAAGCATAGCACAACCGCCTGGAGGACCACGGCCCACCTTCATCAGCATGACGGGATGTGAGGAAAGCTACTAAAACTCGCCACTTAACGTCCTTTTCAGGTTACTCATTGTGGGCATTAAACAACAACAATCATCTTATTATACTGTTCTCTTACAAATAAGAAAATGCCCATAAAAGAAAAATAATAGATAAATTGGTCCTAAAGAATAACCAAGTTGTTTTTGTCAATGGTTAAGTGGAAGTAGTAAATCTTCAAATAAACAGAATAAAAATGTTCTTCTGAATTATTAGACATGATATAGCACATGCCAACTCATCAAATCAACATAAAATAGCAAAATCTTCAGAAAAGGAAACATGGTTACTTGTAACAGCTTGTGAAGATAAGTTGTATTGAGAAAAGCAGGACAGATATAAAGAGAAGTGGACAGAGGAGACAGTGAGCCTATGAGTTAAAAGCAGAAGGATTAAGGCATTCCATAAGCAAGTTTAATAGGTTTTTGAGTTAGAACTATTCAATCATCAGAGGTATACGAAACAATGTCAGTGATTCTGATAGTGCCCAGAACTGCATGAGCGGTTGATAACCAGAGACCTGGAGTCATTAGCACCTCAAACAACATACATCAATACTACACCCCTCCCCCACCCACACACATACACACACATTGAATTTCAATATGTATAAACATAGAAGGTAAATGAGTGAAATTTAAAGCAAGCATAGCTCAAATAAACACCCAGCAGAACAGAAACTTCAAAAAGGAATGGCCAAACTTCTACTTCAGTGTTCATCCTGAAGATGATGTTTTGACATTATATCATAGTTCACAGCTGGGCTGTGATATATATGCTTTTTGGCTGACACATCCAGTTTCAGCTAGGTTTTTTTAGGTACCATTCTCTTAGCCAGAATACACTTGTGCAGCTTGTTTCCAAGTCTATCACTTGCAGGCAGAATATTGTCTTGGTCAACTCTGGTTTGCTGAATATGTTGAAAGCAGTCAGCTATGATTCACTGGTTACTGTCAGCTTAATCACTATGTTACACCTTTGGCCTCAGATGGCTAAATTGATGGACAGAAGGATCTGCTGGACATGCCATGTGATGATGTTTGTCTATCATAATATGATGAAGACCACCCTCTCTGTTCAGCTGTGTGGGCAATTTTTTCCTTTTTGTTCTGTCTGCTGAAATGAGTGACTTCCGTAGTGATTTTAATTAAAGTGAGTAAGATTTGCACAATATGCCAACCTCACTTTCTCATCCTGAGCTACCTTTAACCAGTGGCAGGACATTATTGAGAGGACTGGAGATAGCACAGGTTGCAGATTTTTCCTCATTACTCTCGAAGCCTTTCTTGTAAGCAGGTATCCAGCAATGCAGCGGGATTTGTACAAATAAATGACCCACCCAAACAACAATAACATTTTGTTTTAAATAACACTGGGAACAGTACAAATATTCTAACTTATAACAGAACTCGTGAGACTCAAACTGATACTTAAACAAGTTAGACCAGGGTTCTCAAACCTGCCCGAGGGCCACAGGAAATACACAATTCGTCCTGCCACACTTGATCAAAGCACGTATTTTTCTTGTATACCCTCTTTTATGATAAATAAAACACTATGTTGTTCTGATTACCTCTTTAATAATAAATAATGCATTGCATTTTTTCTATCTTTTATTATCATTTATTGCAAACTGAAACACCAATTATGTCATATGCCACATTAAAATGATGTCACATGGTGCATTAAACTATTTCATGGGCCGCATAAAATTATGTCATTGGCCGTATGTTTGAGAGTTAGACAGTGCATATGCAATAATGCAACACAAACTGCTCACTTATGACTGACCACTAAGATCACAGCTATTACCAAACCCCATGACAATCACTATCACATTATGTAACACCACTCATCAACTAAAAAACACTGGCAAATCCTTCAACTTGACAATGACTTCAAAAGAGCAAACAGCTCTGCAGAAATAATTGGCAATGACTTCAAAAGAGCAAACAGCTCTGCAGAAATAATTGGCAATGACTTCAAACGAGCAAATAGCTCTGCAGAAATAATTGGCAATGACTTCAAAAGAGCAAACAGCTCTGCAGAAATAATTGGCAATGACTTCAAAAGAGCAAACAGCTCTGCAGAAATAATTGGCAATGACTTCAAAAGAGCAAACAGCTCTGCAGAAATAATTGGCAATGACTTCAAATAATTGGCAATGACTTCAAAAGAGCAAACAGCTCTGCAGAAATAATTGGCAATGACTTCAAAAGAGCAAACAGCTCTGCAGAAATAATTAATTAACAATAATAGATTAAAGGTTAATATGGACAACAATGGTAAGAAAAATATATATAAATAAAAATGTAGATTCAGTGAATTGATATATTTCACTTGGTAATATAGAGGAAAATATTTATAACCTTATGCTATATTAGGTTATCTAGGAAAACTTAGATTGACAGATGGGTGATGTTCTACTGATGAGGGGCAAGAAGTGTTAAAACATAGGATAATGGCTGATCATGAAATATATAACTATGGAAATACTAAGGAAATGTTATCATTATTTTAAAATGTTTTTAAACATTATATCTAAAGTAAGTCTATATTTATTTTTTAAATACTGCAATCCATCTGACTTTTGCAACATTTGTCATGATCACAATAATAATTGTGAGTTGAGTTATATTAGTTTGAAGATAACAATTCTTACAAACTGTTTATATTATTTACTACTTCAATATCATTAGCATATTTTAAATCTTTGATAATTTAAATCTGGCTTGGAAAAAGATACAAATGCTAACACAATACTTAATCACCAAATAGTTGATGGCAGAAGGAGTTCTAGTTCCTTTGGTGGCAGTTTACCAAATGATATGGCTCCAAATGATATTAAGCCACCTTCTCAGGAAGTTCAGAAATCGGAACAGCATGGATTATCTGGTAGTATTAAGGTAGGTGTATATTTTTTTTATAAATCTATGGTATGTATGCATTTATTCTTTCAAAAAATTAATTTTAGTAGAATGAAAATAAGTATTGTCCATAACCAAATGTATAAATCTACTCTATTATAATTTTTTGTGTTTTAAAGGGAAGACATACAACTGAGGAATTAAAAGTAGAAGGTAAGGTAGTCTCAAAGCAGACACTGCCATTATGGATGAAGTGGTAGAAACTAAATTGAGTACTGTCTCAGCTTTTTTTGGTGTCAGGTGATCACTCTCACTGCTTTTTTTTTCATAATTGTAAGTCAGGTACCATTTACAGGTGATTAGACAGCAGCATACTGTAGACAGCAGCATACTGAAGCTGCACACACTAGCTTTTTATTTTTTATTTTTTATTCACCTTTATTTTTGTAAGGCAGTGTGCACTATACTGTGTTTTGCATCTAATGGCACAATGCACCTAACTGCAGTACGCTTTTTGAATGGATTTGCTTCCTATATATGTAAAGTCTAGCTGTTTCATGAATCCAAACCTAGCAAATCATTCCATTCTCCTCCTCCTCCTCACACATCCTCACCCCCCCCTCCCCCCTTTTTCTTCCCAGAAGTTTCAAACTACATTTGCAACTCAACTTCTGACCTATATTTCTTATTGCTATTAATGTTTTCTGGTTTGTTTTATTGTCCACTTGTGTCCTTATTATTTTCTTATGAAAGTAAAGGGCCATAATATGGACATTTCTGACTTTGTAATCATACATAAATATTGAAGAATTCTAATAGTTTTACAACTACTGTGTCCATCTAAACATAATGAGTCACAAAAGACTTGTGCATGGGGCCGGCAACTTCATAACATAAACAAATTAATGCAGAAGCTGTTACTGAAAAGTAAATTAATAGCTTTGGTGCTGTATTCTTGCTGTAAGTGGCCATAAGGACCTTAACACAATAAGTCCCGAGCACCGAATGGTCGGACAGATGTGCGGTCACGTTTTTTCTTTGGGCCGATTATTCGGCGCTTACATTTTGTTTCGTTTCTATCGCTATATTGTCACTTTTATACACACCAGACATCGTTTCCGACTTCCATTTACTAAATACAAAACTAGCGAGGTAAGAAATTTACATCGCTGTTGAAAGTTTGGTAAATTTTACTGTTATTTTTACAAATATTCAGTGTGTATTCGACAGTATTTAAAATGGCAACGCCCACCTCAGGTAATACTAGTAATAGGCCTCATCGATTTACTGCAGATCAAGCTATAAAGATGTTTGAAGAGATGAGAAGTCAACAATCTATTTCCGATATGGATGACAGTAGCTCTGACGATGAAGAATTGTCAGATTATCATTACAAGGAGTCTGAAAACGAACCGAACGACGATACAGAAAGTGATAGTTCGACTATGAGCACAGGACAACCAAGTCAGATTGCCACAACATCAGCGACTGTGTCTGAACCAAGAAGGAAGAAAATTAGGAAGGATCATAATGTTTTTAGTAACAATGATTACAATGTTACCCATGGACATGAGGGTAATAATAACATATCAGCTTGGCGATCAGTTGAAACTAGTGAGACCAACTCAAATTTTACTTTTCGCCAGACTAGAAACAATATAAATCCAGTTTTCTATCAAATGGAAACACCCATGGATTTTTACAAATTTTTTCTAGATAATGCTGTTGTTGGCATTTTAATAGCAAGCATAAATGCTTATGCTGCAAAGGTTATTGAAGCCAATAACTCACCAAGGAAGTACTCTACATTTGCTTCATGGACTCCACTAACACATTATGAATGGCTCAAGTTCACAGCTGTGATGATTGCCATGGGCATTGATCCAAGACCCAAAATGAAAGACTACTGGCGTACTGTTGGAAATTATTATACACCATGGTTCCATCAAATGTTTTCAAGAAACCGCTTCCAGTGTATTTTTCACAGCATGCTACATGTTTGTGAACCAGAGTCACAAGATCAAGCCAAGATTGAGCCATTTGTGGATCTGTTACTAACAAGATTTCAAAGTACTTTCTACCCTTTTGAGAATGTGTGCATTGATGAAATGGTTATTGGATGGAAAGGGAGATTCAATTATAAGTAGTACAATGCCAGTAAGCCACACAAGTACCACATCAAGACATTTGGACTTTGTGATTCCGCCACGGGATAAGTATTCAATGAAAAAATTTATTTTGGTAAGAATACTGTCTATAATCCGGATGTTGATCCCAGCTCCGCACATGCTGTGAAAGATTTCAGCACTCTTTTGAAGCCGTTGAGACCTGGACATCATATTTTTGCAGACAGATTTTATTCTTCCAAGGCTGTAATTGATTATCTACTTTCGCACAATTACAATTATACGGGAACACTAAATGTCAACCGCGTCGGCTTTCCCCCGGAAATAAAGACATTGAAGTTTGGACACCAAGAGATGTAGTGGTTTTTGGACTCAGTGGACAAAACATTATGCGTTGCCTGGAAGAATAAAAAGGCAAAGAAGCCCTGCATACTTGTTTCAACAAAAGCCACAGTATCAACAGTTGAGAAGGGTACCTGGAATAAAACAACAAAGCCGAAAGTGGTTGATGACTACAATATGAGCATGAATGGCTGTGATCGGATGGATCAAATGGTTGGCTATTATGGCATGCACAACCATAAAAGCCGAAAGTGGTGGAAAAAAGATAACCCAGATCAATGCCCACATTATTTACAGTTTGTGCCAGGAAGGTGATGGAAAAAAAAAGCTTTCACTTCAAGATTTCAAACAGCGGCTAATTAATGATCTGGTGATTGAAGCTGCGAAGCTGACACCTGATGGACTGATAAATTGTCCATCAAAAAACTTCAAACATTCCATGAAAGGAACAGAAGTGGACAGGACAGTTGGCGCTAGGCATCTTGTGGAATTTGTTGGGAAGGACAGAGATTGTGTTCACTGCAGCCAAGGCCGCGGTAAAGGGCGTCGAAGATCTAGCTATGTGTGTTCAGGCTGCACAGGCAGACCTCACCTTTGCCCTAAAAATTGCTTTCTGGCTTTCCATAAGCGAAACAGCTAGCTTGATCTGATTAGTTTAAATGAAATAGCATGTAGTATTGATAGCTAGTTGAGTTGTGGACTTTAGATTATTATCGTGTACATCTTTTACTTGGATCATCATTGTATGCAGCTTTGTGATATTTGTTCTGGATATGGATATAGCAGTTCAACAACAAGGTAAGACACTCTGTACAACTGTCTCATCATCATCTTCTTTGAGTATCAATTTTATAATACATAACCATACATGAAAACATGTTTACACTGTCAATTTTATATGCCAAACAATAAATTTTTCACTGAAATCATTTATACATAATCAAGTTATATAGCATAACTAACATTTTTTTTATTGAAAACATATATACATTATAAACAACAGCTATCTACACCCATTTGACATCATTTTCAAATCTAACAAGATATGGATTTTGCACACAAACATCACAAATATATGTTCATTCTACTGTCTTGATATGTTATGAAATGTCATGGTTTTTGTTAACTCAACTCAATGCCTTTGTACTGGTTTGAAGACTCTGCAGAGTCTGTATACAACCAGTTTCATTAAAATTTCATTGCTCTAAAAGCTATCTGCATCCAATCTATTCTTAAATGCATTAATTGTCCTTGCCTCCACTACTTCCTGTAGCAATGCATTCCAAACAATCACCACACTCTGACTAAAAAAATATTTTCTAATATCTAATCTAGTCAGTCTGAGGCTAATGGTATCTTAACTTAACTTAACGTCTTTATACTGGTTTAGAAGACCCTGCAGAGTCTGTATACAACCAGTTACATTTACATCACCTTGCTCTAAAAGCTATGTGCATCCAGTTTATTCTTAAATGCATTACCTATCCCTGCCTCCATTACCTCCCCTGGCAATGCATTCCAAGCAGACACCACTCTCTGACTAAAAAAATATTTCCTAATATCTAATCTGGACCTCTGAGAAATTTATTATTTTCCATTGATTTTATAGCAACAAATTAATTATATGTTATGAGAATATAGTTGTTTGTGACATTTTTGCAGTTTTTACAAGAATATTGACATTGCAAGCAGTTTCAGAACAAAAAAAGTGTAATTTTATATAGCAAAATGTTATCCCATCCTTCTTTCTGCCTACATTTTACTTGGCATAAATATATAATTTTTTATGAAATCACGTTTACATTATGCATACCTGTAATCTACAACCACTTACCTTTATTTTTATATATAACAACACATGTCTTTATATACATGAGCATCATAAGCATTAATTTATAAAGGCTAACTATCAACACACTGAGTGGTAGCCATTTTTGCTTGGGTCAAACCTGCTTTTTTGTTTGGGACTGAAAGTGTTAAGAAATAACAAAGATATTAGTCAGAAGAATGAAATAGTTTTATTAATTATTCATTTTATCAAATTCAAATATAAAACTGAAAACAATTAGCTTAAATACATGTGTATGTGCATGCACAAGATAATTTGTATGCAGATAATTTGTTTTTATTGTTCATTTTTAGTTTTTAATTCATGAATGTGTTTTTTCTCCTTACTACATTTTTTTTAACTTTTCATAAGTTTGTATTTCATGTCTAATTTATATATCAAAATTATTATCATTTTTGCACATGTTTTCATTTTTGTAAAGACTAGCAGTGATTCACAAACTTACTGGGAGTCCATCTATTTTCGTGGAGGCAAAAATGAGTCATCTGAGTAAGTACTGACCTTTCATTTAAACACTCACTCAATAATAAATTGCTGACTTCTACTAAATAAAGGTTAGCTTTAAAGCAGTGATATTTGTATTGCTAAATCTCCCCTAGGTCTGACAAAATTCAGAACTCTCCCAACAGTACACTATGGAGAGAGAACATGTTTTTTTAATAAATTCACTCCTAGCTAAATAAGAATAAAACATAAGAAAGACAAAGATAAAAATATGTACATTATCTATAAAGTGTAGTAGATAAAGCTGAGGGATATGGAAATATGAAAGAACCACATAATTTTCTTTGTATATTCACATCATGAAACAAACAATGTGAGTTTTGATTCAGGAGTTGTTTATATTAGCCCTAGTGAAAGAAGACTAATGTCTGGTGAGGCAAAACATAATGATCGGACATGTTAGTCAGGGTCAGGAAAAATATACTGACCAGGATTCCCACTTCGACTTCCTCATAGTTCTCTCTTGGAATGGGTTATTTTCATGGTCGCTCTCTAAGGAGGTGGGGGATTGAGATAATCCCCTACAGTAATAAGCGACATGCAGATGAAACTATTTATAACACCACCGCCTGGTGGAATTCCGGTCTACCTACATCAGCACGCTCAAAATGTGAGAAAAGAGGTTGCAACCCATTTCAGGGGACATAAAGGAGTAGACTTACTCACTGTAAGCGTTCAATATCAAATCAAATAAAAAACACATGATTGATAGGGGACAGCTAATAAAAAACACATTCCTTAGAACAGTAGGAAACAGAAACAAGTAAATAGGTCTCTAACTATTAGTCTAAGTCATCTTGTACTTCTAAACCACAGATGCTTCTGTGCAGGTCCCAGCTCTGGCGTGAGCTGGATGTAGCTGGGAGATGGATTTCCTGCTTAGCGGTCTAGCCTCGAGCAGCTTATTACTCCGCTGCATTAGGACAAGTGCCACCGAGGGTGGTTAACCATCTTAATAGACTCAGACACTAGAGCAAAGTAGGTCCACAGCGTGTTAGGCATCATTTATGCTGCTCTTAGCAAACCACCTAACTATGGCAGATGTAATGCCACAGTTAATCGCCTCCTATGACATGCTCTCTGTGGGACACTCTGTGCACTGTTCTGGTCTTTGCCATACACAACGGACCTAGCAGACCATTAGGGAGGAAACATTGAACTAATCCAATCAAATTTGATGTGGACATACCTTGGTATTGTTAGAAACACAAATAAATACACTTATAGCAACTCAACATCCTTAGCATCAAGGCATGCCAGCACGCGCTTCTCCATGTAATGGAGCGTATTCACCAACACATCAGGAGTCACAGACTCAATTTCACTCCGAATGTTAATATACATATGAAAAATGTAACTATGCATATGAAAAATTACTGACATGAATATACATTTTTTTTCAGTTGACATTTATAGGCTACCTTACTTCATTTGTCTAATTTCTTTTCACATCATCGCAAGAAAAGATATACTGTACTCTCTGTCACATACTCGGTACATGTGTGTGTACGTAAAAAAATTAATTTGCCTTCCCACTGCGTTCTCGATCCCTTGGCCAGACTACACTTGTGACTAGTGCAGTCTGTTTCCATGGTCGCCACATGGGGTCAGAATTGGGTCTTTGTCGGCTATGGTTTGCTGTCCCTGATACTATGAGTCGCTGGCTGCCTTCCACTCATGCACTGCTGCATCTTGGCCCCATCTGAATATATGAGTGATTGCAGACAAGGGATGGGTGTCTTTTCACAATTGTTAAAAACAGAAAACTCTACTGCATACACATGCTTGCAGCTCATTTGTTTTGTATCTATATGTGTATTTTTCTTTAAAAGTTTTTTTTTATTCAAGAACCTTTTACAATTAATGTTTTCTTATACAGGTTAATTTTTACTTATTTTTCACTCTAGTTTGTTTTATATTTTTCCTCAGAGTTATAAAAAAAATTGCAGCAGATGGAGTTTACCTTGTCCGGAAAGGTAGTGACAACTTGGTAAAGTAATTTTTTTGTTAATTGAAAATAAAAAGTAAGCCATAAACAATATGAAAGACAAAATAAAAAGAGTGCTTTAGGTCACATATTCGCTGAAGAAGCTTAAGAATTGTATTTTTGTAAAGCTTTTTTGTGATACTTGTAGGTGATCAGTTCACAAAGAAAAATAATTGCGAAGAAGAGGTGGGAACAGTTCGCCTTCATTTGAGTTGTAACAATATACAAGTTTATGTGCAAAATCGTAATGAGTAATGGAAGAGGTTAGGATTAACAACTTAATAACATAGCATGAGAAAATATAACAATAAAACTGATACAGAATTTTCTTAAAATAACAATGCTCAACTAAAGTATAAAATAAAAGAAGGATAAACCCTTACACATAGAAACTAAAACTTGTTGTTTAAGGCCCACAATGAGTAAGTTTACTTTTTTTTTTGCATTTTGAAAAGGGCATTTAGTGGCAGGTTTTAGTAACTTTCCTCACATCCTTAGAGTGCTGATGAAGGTGGACCTTAGTCCTCCAAGCAGTTGTGCTATGCTTGGCTTCGTCTACATGATGCTAACTACTACTGTTGATCCACATCTCGTCAGCCAGACTGTCTTGTAAACAGCCTGTTTCCACGGAATGCTACATGCAATAGAGATCGTGGTCTTGGTCAACATATTGTGCCTGATCCTGAAGCACGTTCCTGGTCAGTATGCTGTGCCTGACAGGACTAGCGCCTCAGTTACCCGCTAAAACTTGTTCATTTTATTAAATGATTTGTGTGTTGAAAACATGAGGACAGTCCGTGTTTGACCAGCATCAGAATGCCATCAGTCATTCTACCATTAAAACTTTTTGCCCCTCACCATTTGTAAAAAAGTTAAAAGTAGTCCTAAAGCAGATAATGCTCTCATGGCTGAAGTGTTAGATACCTTATTGTACAAACCTCAGCTTACTTAACAATAAGCCAGCTTATTTACAGCAGGGGAGCTAGAGCATTTATATGTTATACTTTACGCATACCATTACTTAGACCTCATCTACAGAATAACTATCTGAGGCCTTGTTAACAAGGGCAGTCATTATGTCAGACTCCCAATCCTTAGTTGGAAAGGTACAGAAGGGCTGGCCAAGGCATGAATGGATAGCAGCTGTAGAGACCTCGAGCCTGTTAAAGCTGGTGTTTATCTACTATCCCGAAGTTCCGGACAGTGAAATGGCCAACATCCAGGGTTCACTAGTACCCACTATAAACATATTGAATATAAATAGAGATAACATTTTAAAATCTATCAACGACCATCTATTGGATGAGTGGCACTGCAATACATAGACTGCGGAACTTTAAAATCAGATGAAAGTTGAGAGGAGTGGACCACATGGGAGAACAGAGCAGGAGTGTGTACAACAAACAAGGTACAGGAACCATCAGTATCCACATCTTTAGCCATTTTCTGAGATAGACTTTGTACCTGCCAAGAGTGCAGTAATATTGATTCTTAAGAAGGAAGAACAAAACATCTCAATCTACCCAAATCTCGAAATCCTGGTATTCAATTAGCCACGTGTGTCTGATGTCAGGTAAACTCATTTTGCTCTTTCGCCTTGGTGTACCATGTTGGGCCCAGTGTCTACATTATACCATCTCTCCACTTCATCTTTGGTCGCCCGTAATGACAGCTAAAGTTGTATGGCCACCATGACGTTACTCTACGTGTCCATCTATTATCCGGCATATGCACCACATGGCCGGCTGATCTGTATTTTCATAACAGCGCGACATCTATGATATCAGAGAAGGAAGTTTGACGTCTGATGTCTGCGTTGTGGATTTGGTCTAGAATGGAAATCTTCAATATTCTTCGCTTCATCGCTTGTTGGGCAATGTGTAGTCCATCTGCATCAGCTTTCCATAGGTTCCATATCTTGCAGCCATATATCATGACTGGAATAACCATACTGCTGAAGGTATGAGCTCTAGCATAAACGTTTCGTATCAGTTGCAGTATGGGTTTAATACAGCTGAAGTTGGACCAGCCCGCTGTTATACTTCCCGAGATCGCCAGATTTATTAAATGGGAGTTCGTGATCTCTTGGCCCAAGTAGGTATACAAATTTACATTTTCAATGAGACAATCTCAAAGGCGCATATCTCCTTTTGGACAGAAGGTGTTGAGCATGAACAAAACATACCTTATCTTAATGTTTACACTTCCCATCATTTCCCATCATGAGCTAGTTAGAAAACCATGGCAATAAATTAGCTGGGAGTCACCACATATATAAAAAAAAAAATTGTCATATGAAATTTTTCCCATTGCTGGGATAGTCGAGGGGTTTTGAAGGCTGAGTACTAAAGACCGCTTTGCCACTGCTGTCACCACGTCGTGTGCTGGCTATGTTTGTTTATTTCACCCCCAACAGTGAAACAACATATGCCATACCAGGGATTCGAACTGCTGCCCTCCTTGTCGGCAGGCAGGCCTCAAAACCATTCGGCCATGCACTCTTCTGTCACCACATATGTCCCTTACATACTCCCAGCATCTCCCTGTCCTGGCAGAAAACAATAGATTTAGAACCCCTGCATTGTACATCTTTTTTTGTGTTACAACTTAATTTTTGTTGTCCACAGAAAGTTATGTTACTTTATGTCCACCCAGTAGTTAAAAAGTTCAAAATTTTAGAGAAGGTAAGAATTGTGTGTTCAATATATATGTGACTATCAATTTTAACATCATTTTGAATGACAATGTTTAAAACCATATCTTTCACTTATCTGATCTCATTGGATGCATTTTTATGTATTTTACAGATTTTGTTAAAGTTGTGTTTAGGCTAACCTCTGCAAGAAATAGCGATATCTTCTATTTATCATCATCATCCTATTCATCATCATCATCGTGTAGCATGTCCTTTGCAGAACATCACTCTCATGATAGCCGATCTGTAAGACACTTTTTCCTTTGCCAACTCTCCCGCCTCTGCCACTGTCAGCTCCAGAGCCTCTTGTTCCTTGTCCGTCTTCTTCTTGGTCTGCCTCTGATGTCAGGGACCATATTCTCCAGTATTGTTCTTTCTAGGCTGTTGTGTCATTTTATGTGTCCAAAGTATATTAATTTCCTAAACCTAATGTTGTTTGCTAGCTAGTTTTGTTCTATATTGAGCGCCAGTAGGATTTCTATTTTTTTCCTTTTCGCTATCTTTGATATTTTTAGCACCCTCTTGTAGCATTTCAACTTGAAAGATTCATTCTTCTTCCATAGGGTCTGTGTGGTGGACCATGTCTTACATCCCTATGTTGCCATCAGGAAGATGCAAGTCCTCAGTTTCTTATTTATTTTTGTCATTTTCTAAGTGTTTTGCTATGCGTTTTTAATTTTAGTTACTTTTTGGAGAGCCATGACCATTCTTCTCATTTCTTTTTGGCAATATCCATTGTTGCTTATAATGTAGGTGAGATATTCAA